>OZ020315.1:2348887-2732959 GCA_963971305.1 Arcuatula senhousia
ATTTGACAATGATGTTCCTTACCATTATTCATTCATTGAAGCAAAACATTTTGAGAGAGATTCAAGCATTTGAGAGCCTCTAGTTTGTTCATAACATCTTTTATTCTAGTCTTATGAAGACTAATTATACAATTGATGTGGTGACAAATATATAAAACTTCATTTATATTAAAGGCTTAACATCATTGAGTACACATGAAATATTCGTATGTACTATTAAGTGAATTGTCAACAGGTTCATATCAATACAACAACGGGAGATTACGTCCACGGTGTCTCTCCGTGAGATCTGATGTCCCCAAGACCAGCTTAGGGCCATGTTTTAATATTATCCCATGTTCATACCATCACAGATATAGCAACATATCCTAAATACATCACTAAAGCTAGGGCTCCCCACATGGCTGTTTGGATAACTGCCGAAGATTCCGAAGAAGGATCACTTCGGAGGTACTCTGGATTTACTGTATGAAAGACATTAGTTTGTAAGAAGTTGTGTTTATTGGGTTCTCCACCTTCCTGTAAAATGTTCCAGAGTTCATCTCCGAGGACAAACCCGGCGTGTTTAAGGTTGCTGATATCTGGGAGGACAGATGTACCAAACACCCGGTCCTCTTTACCGATGTGGACCGTGATGTAAGCTCTGGAATAGGTCCCTTGTTCTATGATTATACTGGTAGGGTCATAGTAAACCTGAAAATTAAATCAATGAATATTATTGCAAAAAATAATGTCAAAGTTTATATTCACGTAAAAGTACCATCATCTGTCATGCTATAGGTATATTTACTAATGTAAAGCTTGTTAAGATTTTTATTGTGAATATCATTATAAGAGCAGGACTTGCGCATTTTATTTGAGACATTGTAAACGAACGATAAGGTACACTACAGTATTACGTTAAGATTCAAAACCATCAAAGCGCTTGCAAATGCATTCTATTTCCAAAATCTGCATAATTTGTTGCTTGAATCATACCAGATTTTGTTTTAAGGTTAGTCTTTTAACCAATAAATTACCTTTTGAATGATTTTTCCACTGTTGATGAACTTTTTATATTTGACAATATCCCTGCCGGCTTCAAGATCTAGTTCCTTTATTGCTACCATAGCAACAAGAGCTTTTGGGCCACAATCTATAAATATATAATTAGGTGTTTGGTCAACTAGTTTTGGCAGGAGTTGTAGCAGGTTACCTTAAAGTTATTGTAACTTTGTATTTTTTACTAAGAGGCGTTTGAACGTGTTACATGTATATGCTTTTATCATCCCTTGGTTTTTGTCCCAATTTGAAATTTCCCTTTGTATATTCAACCAAAAACTATTCACCATTCAGCAAATAAGTCTGAATGAGTATACAAACCTTAAAATAAGCATAACTGAACAGATTTTTTAGCTGTAAGAATAACATGTGAAAAACATTTCTGGGTGCAAAGTCCAACATGTAGGTCATTACAGTACCTACCATGTTCTAAAATCGTCTTTTCGTTCATACACGGAGCGCAATAGAAATGGTATGAGTGGCATGCATCAAAGAGTTTAGCACTGATAAAATCACAGGGGATCTCCGCCTGTCGCTTGTTTCGCCATATTTCTTCTGGGGCTACAAATTGCTGTGGAAATCCATGATTTCCCGCCATATTTTGTATTTGTTGACTAAACTGTTGATTATTTAGTGCTTGTTGCGGAAACTGAATTGGTGGCTGTATTTGTGGTTGATCATGAATATGAGGGGCAAATTGAGCCACTTCACCATTCGGTCGCTGTTGTGGAATAAAAGGTTGTGGCATCATTACTATGTTGGCTCCGGCCATCTGTGTTTGGCTCACAGTGTTGGTTCTGTTTGAAACGTCTATTGTTGCTGCAAAGACATACATAAACAATGTAAATAGTATGTTGTGTTATTTTAAATATATAAGTGGAGATAAAATATAGCTTTTGGTTATTATTTAAAATTGTTAACTACCCTGTCTTTTCTTGGAGCTTGTTTAACATCATTCAGTAACTATATTTACTAACTGATATTAAATTTCGGTGCATGACCTTTCTAGTTACATTATACCAAGCAATTCTAAAGTAACTTGTAAGCCTTATTTCCATACCGTCTCAAGATTCGGGACCATGTACCTTATGGTTGATAAAGAAAATGTTTATCAGTTTTTTTGTAGTTTCCAATGCAATTTCTTACTTTGTTTTCTGGTCTGTCTCGTAATTATGTAGTAAAGTGCAAACCTTGCTTCCAGGCTGTTCCCGCTTGAACCCTGACCACACCTACAAATCTCCCGACAGCAGACGTCAGGTGGGACAGCGCGCTCTTCATCGTGTTCATGAACGACGGCAGGTTCTCCTTGAGAACATTTTTCCCGTTGATCACATGGACACTAATGCCTTGAACCATTGGATCGTTAACAGTCTGCGAGATTTGATCTGCTGCTCTGTTCGCAATATCGTCAACAGCGTCCATATCGATGTTTGATCCCAGGTTTTCGATATTTTTCTCAAGTTTTGGTAAGAGTACGGGAAGTTCGTTGACTGCGCGACCGAGGTTGTCGTGGAAAACCGCCATTCCTTCCTTTATCTTTTCCATAATGGCTTTTCCCTTTGGTTCTAGATTTTTGGGTACGTCTTTCATAATATCAGTTTCTGCTGTTTCTTTTATTTCACGAATTTCCTCTTGGACCACTTTCGGCGTACTTAGAAAATCGACACCTGGGATATCATTCACGTTAAGGACATCTTTTATCATTTGTAATTTTTGTTCTGACAGTTTGCATTGCAATCCCCTGAAAAATATTTTACATGGTGGTCGAGCAACTATATACACAAAAAATAAATTGTGGATTAGAAAGTTTATATAAATAGATCAAGATATCAGACAGTTTTTCTTTGCGGACACGAAAACATTTTCATAGCAATTTGAAAACAAAATTGTAAAACCATGAAAAGAATTAAGCTTTACAATATGTTTGAGACAATAAACTTGACTCCAATTTCGCCTGAATATCAACCGACTATTCGAAAGATTACCAGACGCATTTTTTTACACTGCATGTTGTTAACCGATTGTATTTAAAAGGCATATATTCAATAAATAGTTAAATAGAAAACTCTGTAGCCAATTTTATAATGAAAGAAAACAAGTGCAAATAGTCCAAAAAGACATTAATAAAACAACTGACACAAATCACAGAAAACCAAACAACAAAATTCATGCATAAGTTGCGATCGGTAAAGGAAACTTACGTCCAGGAGTGAGTTCATGTGCTCCGGAAGAGTTCGCAGTATATATACCAACTACCCAAAACTATAAAACCTACCTGTTTACACATTTCTGTACGACACATTCTCGGCAGGCTTTAGCATTGGCCGACACGTTCAACAGACACGTTTTGTGGTTGGCCACAAGTTCGTTCCTTTCGTACTGAAGTTTATCCGTTTCTTCTGACAGCCTTTCTAGAAGTCGTGCTTTTACTGCTACATTTAACACTAGAATTCAGACAAGAAATAAAGTGTCCTGCGAAAATCTAAAGGACTAAAATGTGTCTACAATATAGCTTAATATTAAGTTATGAGGCTCCATGGCAAACATCTGTTTTGTTTTTTGCTATGGCACAATGACTGTGGCGTTTTGTTGTATTTTGCATTGTTGCTATGTGGTCAAGGGACACTTAAATCAGTGTTGAATTATACTATTTTTTTCCTAAAGTTATCAAAGATAAAATATTGAAAAGTATATAAGTACATGTAAGTAAGTAAATTTTATTAATATAATACCCAAACATTGATGGAGCATCAATACACAAATTAAACAAAAACAAGAACTACAAATTCAAATTCACATTACAAAAATGTAGGGTATCCGACAAGATATTGTTCATGTATATGCATTCCTTAGGATGGTTTTACTTTCGGTCTTTGGTAAGAATGCCTCGGGCGACCCTCAAGTGGTTCATGTGTCTTGTAATTTGTTCCGAGTTAAACTTACGTAGTAGATCGTCAGACTTGAGTTCTTGTAGTTTTACATCAGCATAACACACAGTCAACGAAAGCAGTACAAACGTCAGAATCTGTGGTACAGAATATTAGAAGAATTTGAGTTTAGACATGTCAAATATAGGTTAAAGCAAAATTACTGAACTGGGATGAATAATCTCAAATGTCAGAAAAAAAAAAAAAAAAAAAAAAAAAAAAAAAAAGGAAAAAAAAAGGTTCTGAATTGGTATTTGACATTTTAAAACAAGTGGTTTTACATATGGCAGCAAACTTCCATATCCCGCATTGTAATCCTATGGTCCAGGTTAGTGGCACAAAACACAACACGGTTGTGCCTCAAAAAGGGATATCTAAGGTAGACTATTTAACAAAGTCAATTGTAAGAAATGCCGATTTCATGAATGATGGCCTCGGTCAGTCAGAGCAGACATACAAAATATCAAATCGGTTGCAACAGCGACATTTTGACAATTAAGTAAAGATTTAGATAAAGAAGCTGACTCAAAAGAAACAATTTTAACCAATTATGTTAAAATAGCGATAAAATAATTTAACTTTTGAACCTAAAGAGGCTTACCTTGACATAAAACATCTTTGTCACTCCTGTTCATTTACTGCTACAAATTCCTTACGTAAACTGTCTTTTAAAATCATGAAAGTTTAGTATAATCCAACATGTTTTCAAAATTATTCCAAAATAATATTTTATGTACCAGATTTTACAAAATACATGTTCAATGTGGAAAACAAAATCATTGAACTTCCTAAAGGGATATGATTGATGGTCGAAAGTTGTGTTGTAAGAACTAGGGGCACGGCAGGACAAATTAAGATGTCCATGTTTGCCCCGGGGCTCTAAAAGATTTGTTTTTCCATTGAAGAAATAATCGTATTTTTGCGCAGTTGATCTAGATCTGATTGCCACACGTATCTTCTCCGATTTGAATGAAACCTAACGTAACTAAATAATTCTGTCATAGTGGTGTTTAAAAGTTTTTATCACATAGTTTGTCCGGCTGTCTGTTGCAACATTGCAACATATGCACCGCATATAAAGAAGAAAGCACCACATATAAAGAAGAAAGCACCACATATAAAGAAGAAAGCACCACATATAAAGAAGAAAGCACCACATATGAAGAAGAAAGCACCGCATATAAAGAAGAAAGCACCGCATATAAAGAAGAAAGCACCACATATAAAGAAGAAAGCACCACATATAAAGAAGAAAGCACCACATATGAAGAAGAAAGCACCGCATATAAAGAAGAAAGCACCAAATATAAAGAAGAAAGCACCACATATAAAGAAGAAAGCACCACATATAAAGAAGAAAGCACCAAATATAAAGAAGAAAGCACCACATATGAAGAAGAAAGCACCGCATATAAAGAAGAAAGCACCGCATATAAAGAAGAAAGCACCACATATAAAGAAGAAAGCACCGCATATAAAGTGAAAACCACAGCCTTAAATATAATTGACCATATAAGACAGTTACGGCGTTCCATAGTAATAACCTAATAACAAAGTATTATTCTAGTTTCTTAGAAAAGCTTGACAGAAATTTTTATATGGACTTAGTCCTAAACAGGAAGTACTGGTACGACAGGTCTGAAAGTTGATTAAGACGTTCGGTTTGTCATACTGATCCACGGTACCCTACCAAATTTCATACCAATAAAACCTACTGTTTCTGTGAAAAGCTTGACGGAATTGGAATCCAAAGTGTCTTTCTGCATAAATTTGACTGAACCTGGTTTTGTTGGAGGGGTGTTATGCAGGAAGTTCTTCATTTATTTCTGAGATTTTGATGTTATGCATGGCTCGGAAATTTTATGTGTTTTTTTTTTTGTGCATGTTGTGCAGAAGATTCAGTTGTGATTTTTTTTTATTTGCACTTTAAAACGTTTTTCCTTGGTGTTAAGTGTGAGCAACTCCCGAGTTATTGTTTCTCATGCTATTGATTTATGAACAATATGGGATGTGTTTTTTATTTGTATTTACAGCTTTCTCAATTGGTATATATAAAAATGTTTTTTCTATGTAATGCCAGAAAGCAGTTGTCAGGTCTGACTGGAGTGACCTTTTCATTCCTTTGTATCTTTTTTGAATCCTCAGTTTCTTTTTGATGTAAGTGGGGTGTTATTTTAATATTGCCAAAATTTCACTTACAAACTTTGCATTGGTTGTATTATTTGAAGTTTTTATTCAATCATATTTTATGTTATCTCAGTTAGCTTTGTGATACAGGTAATGAATCAGTGGTATTTTGGTCATTTTAAGGGAAATTTAACATTCTGCAACACAATATCATAATGTGCATTACCTTGGGGGGGGGTAAACTTCTAGCCTATTGTTCATGCTCTGTTCATGTTGGATGTATTTGTCAATAAGAGGACTAGTGTTCAGTTACCTCTTGTTAAAACAAGTAGTCATTTATGATGTCTACGAGAGCCTATAGGGCTGTTTTGTACCAGGTTTTGTACCTGGAATTACATCTAGAATTTCCCAGTCAATAACCCCTAACTATGATAGTGAATTTAGAGAGTCCTTCTGATCTTTTAAATGTTTCCTTTAAATGATTAACTGAAATGTCTGTGTCTGAGGGTGGTCTATAAAAGCAGCCTAGACTAAGTGTCTTTGTTTTATGTGTAATGTGTTTATTCCTATGTATCCAACCAAATTTTTCTGACAAAGTAGGGAGGCTGGCCTGCTCGAGTTGGATGTCTCCTTGGGATCTAAAACACAGTTAATGGGACACGAAGAAACAACCAACACATTATGTACAGATTGCATTGACAATTTATTAGACCTCTACTACAACCAACAGTACAACATACAGTAAATGATGGGGTCAAGATCTAGGTCATCTGAGGTCAAAATATAGTACAATGTATGTTAAGAAGCAAAGGGAGGTAACCCTTTAAATTAAATTATATATTTCAAGGGTTTCTATTAGACTGTATAATGAAGGCAAATAAGAGGTTAATTCTTCCATCAAACAAGTTCTGAATTTTCTTGCATTTAACTGATTAATGTTATGATGTCCTAAATCTTGACCCTAAATAATATGATTGTTATATAATGACGAGAGAAAAACTTTATAGAATATATATCTGATAACAAGAAAAAACTTCATAAAATATATATAGATATAACAAAGCTATAGTGAGCTTATCACATTCAGAAAATAAAATAAAACATCAACAATCAAATTTGATCTTTACTGAGACAAGTATCAAGTCCTCTTAAAACATTATCTTGTTGTACCTATATTGTAGTATGCTTCTGAACACTTGAACTTTTCACACTTTCTACAAGGAAGTTCCTTCTATTCTCAGCCTACAATTTGTTTATAAATAAAGCCTTTCTTTGTCAAATAGAACCAAAATGACATGTCCACTGTAACTTCTCAACAAATAGAGACTGAAAGCAATAAATAAATATAAAGTGATAGATAAAAAAGGTTGTTATTATTTTGATTAAAAATATTGTAATTCAATAAGAAAATGAAATAAAAGAGCTAAAATCATGATAGAAGAAATTGAACTAGACAACACTATAACTTTTCTACTAAAATTCTTCAATCCTAGTAGGTGAACAGAGACAAATATACTAGGGTGCTTGATTATTTCTACTGTGATATTCCCTGAAGAAATAGAGGCAAAAATTTAACAAAGTTGGAGAAATTGCAATAGATAATATATAATATATTAGCATCAAATATATCAAATTACATTATAACAATTAAGTGTCTAGTTCTAAGAACAATATACTATATTGGAATAAAAGTATTAAGGTTAACACATAAATGTCCTATTTTGAAAATACTGCTGTTCAATAGAGGTATTTTGGAATAAAAAAGATTAAGTAGTTCATGTAAATATATTCTTTAAAAAAAAGTAAAAAATTGTAAAGCATAAAAGATAGAGATATAAATAAATAAAGCATTTAATGGCAAGATTCAAACGTTAAAAAAAACCTTGATCTAATTAGTCATGGAATTAAAATTATACATGATTTATGATTCTAGAATAAAAACCGAATTTTGTTGGAATATATCATATCAAAGATATATTAATCATTAGAATGTTGAAAAAACTAAAAAAAAAAAAGCAAATAAAAACATAACAATTCATGATTTACGAATCTAGAATCAAATCTGTATTTTGTTATTGTATATTATCTCTATCGATTCAAAATGACTTGATGATTGGAATGTTGAAAAAAAACTTTAAAAAAAGCAAATAAAAAACACAACAATAGATAGATTGATCCAATTTCTTCTCATTTTACATCTTCTGTAAATTGTTCACATTTCTTGACAAATATTTAAACATTCTAATAAATATTGCACTGTATAATGTTAACATCAAATTGTGGCATTAAAGCAATTCTGCCACGAAATATTGACAAAATCCATGTCTGAATTTTTACTAGTAAAATGAATTTCTTTTAAATCCACAAAAAAAAACCAAATTAAATATTAAACTTGTCAAAAATATTCATTCAAAAATAATATAATTTAATAAATCATCTTTTCCATTTGTTTTTAATTTCAGTTGAAAGTAACTGTAACTGCATACAAAACTGCCTTTCTAAACTTGATACTCATTTTTTATCGGCTATTTTAACTTTAATTATCTTTTAAAATTACATTAATATTAAAATACTTACAAAGACATTGACTTTATAATCATCATATTTTATACTCTATAGTTTATCACCTAATATTAACAATTTCAAGTTGAAGTAAAATAACATAAACATACTAACAGACAGACAGACAAACAGTCAATGATTGCTCTTTTCAAAAAAATAATTTGTATGTTATATGATCCAACAACACGAGATTCTGTCCATTGTACACGTAATATCATAATAAATATTGTCCAATCAAACAAGTAAGAGGTCTTCACTGCGGCAATGCCTTCAGAATAGCGTGGACTTCCTCTGCCACAGCGGCCAATGCAAACTGGAACTGCTCCTACAGAACATAGAAACACTTTGATTATAGATTTGATTTTTTTAATGCTTTTGTCAGTAATAAAATTTTTATGGTCAAAGGGACATAACTACTACAGAACTTCTTGACTGGTTTGAAAATTTAAAAATTGTCAAAGGTATTTAAGGTAGAGGCATAACTGGATGTCATAAAATTTTACATGTAGGCTGTAAGCAAGAGTGCTGACAAAAGAATCAAGGTGAAAGACACACATATGGTGCTCTTATTTACTTGCATCAAACCATTCAGTTATTGTTTTTGCATATTTTTTTTGTATATCCTAGATATGTCTTCATGTTTCTAAATATTTGAATTGAACATTCCTTAATGTATCTTTCTTAATGTAGCAGTAAGTTTAATGTTGGTGCCAGGGAAGTGTGAAAATTTTTATTTCTATGTCTTTTTACAAACATATTTTTCTCTAATTTATGGTATATAATTGGCTGTTCCATACATGGGACACCACTACCGAATATTTATTGATCTTACCTTAGTTTTAACCATGGTCATCCTCTGGTCTCTAATATGCTCCAGTGTGGCAGCGATATCAATCTCCTTAGCTCCCTTGGCCATCCTGTTCAGTACCATGTCTACAAGACAGTAGGTTCCAGTCCTACCGCAACCCTCACTGAAAATGAAAAGAATCAACAAGGTTTACGAAACTCAACAACAAACATTCTTATTTAATGTGAAAACAATAAGATTCAACATGGTTTACATTATGATACTCAACACCAAACATTCTTATTTAATATAAGTATATAAGTATAAGTATAATTATACTTATACTTATTTAATATGAAAACAATAAGATTCAACATGGTTTTCAGAAACTCAACAAAAAACATTCTTATTAAAAATGACTGTAAAAAAGATAAACAACTCATTCTGTCTAAATTCATTGCAGAGAACTCACTGAAAACAAATAAGACACTATGAAACTCAACAAAAAACTTTATCCATCCATGATGATGTCTTTAAGATATACAACTTTTTTAATCCAACTTAATTGCAGAGAAGTTTGGTCTTCTGATTAACCCTCAAATTATTTCTTTTATCATTAGAATATTAAATTTAATCAGATATTGCTAGTTAAAATTTTTTTCACAACCTATATCTATTACCCCATGTCTTGTGCACCTCTGATGAGTCTTACATAGGCAAGAACACATGTAATGCCTGTTGGAAACTAAACTGCAAAGAACTTTGTTGTATTTATAAACAAGACAACAAATTATTTACAGAACAAAGAGAGATAATTTATAGTTTACCTGCAATGTACCACCACGGGACAAGAGCGACCTCTGTAGGACTTGTTCACTTTCCTGGAAAATAACAACAATTAGAAAATAAAGAGATGTGGAATAAGTTTGATCAAGGATAAAGAAGATAGAAGACAACTTTCTCAGTAATGGTCACCAAATAAAAAAACAACAAGAAATTAAATACATGAAGATATATCACAAAACACACATCAAATTAAAGAAAATAAAGAACAAAACAAAGTAAACTTTCCAGAACAGAAATCACAAAACAACAGCTAACCATTAAACAGAAAACACCAAACAAGATCACATTGAATACAATGAAGCCAATTCATTGTCCGGTCCTTTATGATGTGAAGTAGTAAAGGAAAGGTCCATTAATGTAAAATCCAAATGGTCTTCTAAGATCTGTATGAATGAGGTCCATTGCAGGCAGAAGTTTGCTAAAAGGAGTTCTATATTATAAGTGTGGTCCTGATGTCTGTTTGTGATGAGGTCCAAAGTATTTCATGTAGCCTGGGTGCTACCCAGGTCCATAAAAGTGTGAGTAGGTGAGGTCCATTTCCAGTGATAGTGTAGCCTTGTCCATTAAAGCTAGGTTCTTTACAACTTGCCAGATGTTTGTATAGTCTGTTACACATTAGTGAAGATACAGCCTTAATCCTTAAAGCATTAGTTCTTATTGATGTTAATGCATTCTGGTCCCTTTAAGCTAGAGTCTCAGTGGGGACATACCAGTATTAGCCTCTTGGTCATCTAGCAGGTGTTAGTGTGGTCCATTTAATCTATAGTGTTAGTGAGATCCAATAACATCAGGCAGGTGTTAGTGTGGTCCATTTAAGCTATAGTGTTAGTGAGGTCCAATACCATCGGGCAGGTGTTAGTGTGGTCCACTAAATATTAGTATACTGGTACTGGGTATATACTAGTATAAGGCTCCAGGCCACCGAGCAAGTGTTAGCAAAGTCCATTACATATTTAGCAAGGTCCATTACATATTAGTGTTTATATTTGTCTCCAAACCACCAAGCAAGTGTTAGTGAGGTAAAGTCAGCCTCCGGATCACTTTTGTGACTATGCAATTTGACAATTAACAATTGCTAAATCACAAAAGCTCCCCGGAGAGCTGAAAATGTGAGTAGCAGTGGTTATATATACTAAGCTAAGTTCATGTGGCATGTGGCAAACCCTCCACCAGAATTCTGAAATTGTGAGTGGCAATGGATAATGAAGGCAAGACTAAGTGGATTGTGGCAAACCCTCCACCAGAATGTTAAAATTTTGAGTAGCAGTGGATACATATCAAGATAAAGTGGCATGCAGTTGTCATCCAGAATGCTGAAATATGATTTGCAGTGGTTGTGATAAGCTAAATCATGTGGCATGTGGCAAACCCTCCACTGGAATTCTAATATTGTGAGTGGCAATGGATAAATGAAGGCAAGACAAAGAAGAATGTAGCAAACCCTCCACCAGAATGTTGAAAATTTGAGTGGCAGTGAATATATCAAGGCAGGACAAGTGGCATGTGGCAAATCCTCCACCTAAATGAGAAAATGTAATTGGCATGCGGCAAACCTTCCACCAAAATTCTAAATGTTAGTAGCAGAGAATATATCAAGCTCAGTGGTCATGCAAATATCCATCCACCTAAATGATGAAATTGAATAGCACAGGTTAGATCATTATCAAGTGGCATGTGGCTAAAACTCAATCAGAAAACTGAAAATGAGAGTTGCAGTACTAGTAAAAATAGCATGCAGTTAACTCTCTATTGAAAATCTGAAAATGTGAGTTGCAGTGGATATATCAAGTGACATGCAGCTATTTTGCACTGAAATGCTGAACATGTTAGCAGTAGTGGTTACATTGTATATCATGCTCATGTAGCTAACCCTTCTATCATACTCAAATCATTACCAGAAATTATGGAAATCCAACACAAAACAAAAGAAAAAAAACAGGACCCCAACAAACTAAAACAATGATCTGAGTTAAATTTTATAAATCTTGTTATATGTTAACATTACCTATGTACAATGTATATCATACATGTATACTGTAAATGTACTTAATTTTGCAAGGTATATAAATACCTGTGAAATGAATAATATACATGTATATGAAAAGAATATTATTACCAGAAAGCATGAAATTAAGTACCCATGAACTTGATGAAATCAGCAATGTGTGAAAATAAGTACCAGCAAAAATAAGTATGTTTACAGTATCATATTTATATTGGATAAAATTCTTATTGAGATGTTACATATCAAGAATTAAATAAATCCATTTTAACACAAACTGTATAAAGTAAAATTGTAAATCTTGTTATTCTGATGTACCTTCTGAAATCTAGCAGAGCTTTGATAGATGAGGGAATTCCAAGGTCTGGCCAGGTCAGGAAATGGAACTGGGTTACGGTCCTTGTTTCATTTGTCTGTAGGTTCTTCAGGTAGAAACTTCGCACTAAGTAGTCATCGCACCAGATGTGCTCTGATACCAAATGTACCTGGAATACAGATAAAACTTCATACTTAAAAATAGTCTCACCAAATCTGTTCAGATACAAAATGTACATGTTTTGTCAAAAATATGTAGCATTTTATTTTTAAAGTTAGCTATGATAAAATGAGTAATTTGTTCAAAGTTGTGACATTGAAGTCCAATGGCTGTTATATTTTGTTAATTTTTAAAGTGCCACTGATTTTAAAGTTGTGTCACATACATTTGTTCAACATCACATTATCTTCTATTTCAAATTTATAGATTGTCTAGAACTGACAAAAATGTCTGTTTGTTAGGGCTAGACAGAGTGATGAAAGATCATATTATTGAGATGTGGAATAGTGTAGATGACATGAAATACAAACAGCATTAGCACATTAGCAATTTCCTAGTTACAACAATAATGTGATGACTTTGTGTCTTTTTAAATAAAAAAATCTTTATAAATCATTTTATTAGATATTGAAAGTCTTTTTTTCATTTGTAGTTTTGAAAATATCTATCACTGACTCATTCATTCAAACATTAGTGATTCAATATTGCTCAACACCTAATGAATATATGACAGAGGTCACTGGCATAATCTTATATTTGTTTTTGATTGTTACCTCATAAATGTGATAGAGATCACTGCCTTCCTCTGGCCAGTATCGGTGACACATGGCTTCTCCATTCTCTGTCAGCTTAGACAACATGACAATCACAACACTACCCTGCTCCCAAACCATCTGAAATAAATAACATTACATTTATTATATCTTACTTTTAGTATATTACAAAATAGACCTTCTGTTGAACAACATGTATTTGAAAAATGAACAGTAGATCAATGTTATTCAGATCAAGACCAGATTTTTTATGATCAAAGGGGCATTACTCCTACCTGTTCAGAATTTCAAATTTGACCAAGATATTCAAGTTACAAACATGTCAAAAGTTAAAGAAAATCCCACTAGAATGTGATATTATCAACTACATGAGTGGGATGAACAGAGACTCACAAACATGGGATATTAGATGTCCATCATTTCTTTGTCCTTGAACTGCATTGTGGACTAGAAAGTTTTTATCATAAAAGTTGTTACAAAAGATATTACTTAATCCCTTTTCAGCACAGAAAAGCTGCACTTCGAAAATACCATGATATATACTGTATCTTCAGTAGAAAAGCTTAAATAAGAATTGTACAAACCTGCCAAAAGTCTGCCACTGTATGTGGCAATGGTCCCTGTGTGGCAATGTATGCTGGATTCCTGGGGTCATGGTCAGTCTAAAATTAGAAAGTGTTATTTTTGTATTGAAACATGTCTTATTAGTGGTGGTCAATGATAGCCTGTATTTTATATAGGAGCATAAAGTATTTAAACACCATTCAATTCTATAAAATGGAGCTATACGCAAAATATGAAGAGAATAAATAAAATTTATGCATCGAGAGGTACTGCTCTTAGAAATTAAATGTTAATTTTTCTTGGGCTATCAGTGATTCTATTATTACAATTTTTTGTGTATGTTTTAATTGAACGTATTTAAAATGCTAATACACTCATGCATAAACAGGGACCATGCATTATAACAATCTAACTTTTATAATCCTTTACAAAAAGAACACATAAATACAAGTTTGAACCTTACAAAAGTTATGGTTTTAGTACATGTGTGTTTAATGCAAAATATGTATAAAAACTTACAATGCTGCTGGCATTGATATAGTCCGAACTGGTGATGTTACTGGCATTGGACAACACAACACGGGAATGATCATCTGAAAAGACAAAACACCAACTGTATATAAACAACCAATAACCAGCTAGGCTAAGCAAGATTTCAACGTCACGACTGCAGAATAGTCTGATCCGATCCGCATAAAACCTACAGCATAAATGCACAGCAAGAACTACACAATGGTCAAACTTACATTACAATTGGTCAGTATAAACACCTGTCATTATCACCTGTTCAGGTGTAATACAGGTGTATCACAGCTTCTCACATCAGATTTCACCTGTAATTGACAATATCTGACGTGGAATTAATAATGACCAAACATAATAGACGGATCAATCTGCCAGCGTGACGTAATGACTTATGAGAATGGGAAAGAGTGTGAATAACATTACGGTGGCACAATACCGCTGATCAATACATGTAGGTACTGTATTACTGTCATCCCCAACTTAAATTAGAAACACAAGCAGGTGTCAACAACTGAAGGTTAATTAAAACATGTATTACTTCAGCCTAGAAACATCACAAGGTGCCAAGGTTAATGAAACACTCTGGTGTTTTGTAATATTAGAAGATGTGTTCTGTAATATTAGAAGATGCTGAGACAAGATTAATTAAATTTCATCTTAGAATTAGTCAGCTTGTTTGGTCTTCATAGAAATACACTTTGCAGTACCTGTTTTATTCTACATTTGAGGGAAAATATCATTTTTTAATTGGGAATTTAATTTGAATGATGGTTTATGACAACTATTCTCTACGACTATTAATATCTTTTAACAAAATGCTAAACAATACAAAACTGATACAGAAACACCTCTTGTTTCTGTCAAGACCAAAGGTCTATTGTGCTTAAATACAGTTTGTTCAAAATTTGACATTAAAAAAAGAACCTGTTTTAAGGTTAATGCAGACAGGTGTCACATGACTTTTGTACCTTTAAAAATGCAAAATTTAAGACCAGTGTCTATAAAGTCAATAATAAAAAATAGAATATTTGAATTTATTGAAATGAGTAATAAATATTCAATTGTTTAACAATTGCATCAATCGTTTCTTGAAAAACGCAATTTTTGACAAAAGCAAGGGAGATAACTCACTACAAAATTATCCTAAATTTACAATGGAATTGAATAGTAGATAAAAATCTAAGCTGGTGACCCCCTGTTTTCTATGTTTTATTTTAACATAACGGAAAAAATATAACTTTTGACAAAATAAAAACAAGATCCTATTGTAAGGATTTTTTCTGAGACATGATTTTATGCCTAAAATTTGGCCTTTCCTATATAAGCTATTGTACATGTTGTAATTCAGGCATACTTTAACCACTTATATTGCAAAAACGAGCATGGTGACCTATCCTTATTTTTATTTTAAATAAAGGATATTAATAACATGTTTCATTTTAGACCATAAAATCAAATGTTTAATGACAGAATTTTTTTCAGTATAGGTGTCCACATTAACCTTAAGGACTAAAATGCTTTCTCTGTATATTATATGACAGTAAGACAGCCTTTCCAGTCAAAAGCTCTGAACAATCTTGGTAAATCCTCTAATACACATCACAAACACTAACAGACAGCCAATTCTTGTTTAAGAGACTGAAGACGTAATTTATCAGTTTTCTGTCTAGCACGATTTTTTGCCTTTTAACTCATTTTAATAATAAAAACAAGGAACATCAATAAAGTCTGGATGTTGTCTATTTACCATGGTGTACATTTAGGTGCTATCATAAGTACTGTTTTGTGGACTGGAAATAAATTACATACATGCATTTGTAGATTCATGAATTTGTTTTAACAAGGTCATTATTGAAATCAATTAAAAATGTGTGATTTCAAATAATTCTTTGGTTTGACTTAAACTTATGAAAACCACAAAATTTTGTACCCGAGAAAACAAATGCTTAAAAGTACAGAATATTTGGCTAATAGTCATATAAAAAAAACCCAATATTTTCATCATCAATTATGTCTGTTAAAAAAGACCAGCTTTTTTAGGACTCATTCACTCAGTTTGGACTAAATTACATAAAAAGCACATTTAAGTATCTGGTAAGGATGTCTTTCACTGTATCAGACAAATTTTTATAACGATCCCTTTCCTACTTCTATTAACAAGTCTTTATAAAGACAAGCCACATTATATGTCATCTAATTCTGACAAACTTGTAAGCTATCATCTCTGAATTTCGTTTCAATATGTCACGAGCTGTAATGAGAACGCTAAAAGACCTGTCATCCCTTCTCCGTCCCCTGTCGTTCAGACTCTAATTACACGGCCGTGATCGGCATCATTATCACCCGATAAATCGTTACTGACCGAGTCTTATTTATGGTAATTGTAGATTCACCATGTGGAGCGTGGGTCTTTTTTAGGGACGCTGACCGATATGTGAATAAAGGAGCAAAAAAAGAAGTGTTTTCTTTTATATTATTGATTCCTGCACAATTATTATAAATAAGTCTAATTATCTCCTCCTCAATGACTCCCGTCTGACTAAATAAAGGCAAGGTCTTATTTAATATGGTAATTATAGAATTTGGGTCTTTTTCAAAGGATGCTGACCAATATGTGAATAGAGGATAATGAAGTAGCAGAGGTTTGTTTTATCTTATAGATCCCTGTCAACGTATTATAGATGGGCCTTATCATCACCAAATCTTTTGCTGACCAAATATTATTTATAGAAATTTTAAGTTCAGTGATTGGAACTTGAATAATTTTTTCAGGGTGGCTGACCAATATTAAAAGTGTTTTATGTTTTCAGTTCATTGATATCTGTACATTTTTTTATAGATAGGCCCAATTATTACCAAATATGTCTCTATAAATCTATACTAACCAACTGTTATTTATGGTAATTGTTGATCAATGTATGAAATGAGGGAGTTTTTTTCATTTCAGGGATATGGATACCTGTTTTTCTGTTCCCTAATCAACACAGTGACTACACTGTCACTATAAATCCTTCTCAATCAATTGTTATTTATAATAACAGAGAATGTGGACTGTTATTCCTCAGAAATGACCACTTATATGTCTGGAACTTTGTTGTTATTTTAGATTTTAAAGAACTTGAACAAAAATGTACATAAATCTGTTAAAAAATCTATTATTTTTTTTGACATGGGTGAAAAAAATCGGGGTGGTAGAGGATGAGAATCTAAAATATTTTTTTGTATTGGCCTTCATGGGAAAGAATGATTTTTTGTTGTTTTTGTTTTCTGAAAAAATTATGAAAATTCCACTAAACTGACCAGTAATATTCAGGTGTCTCTGTAATTGGCATAATTTTCTGGAAATACTGTAAATAAAGGTAATAAAACTACCAATCTCAGATCAACAAGAAAAAAGACCAACCAAGGAAGACATACTGAAGAAATTGAAGATCACAATGGTTCTGACTTGGAACAGGCATTTCAGAAGAAATGGTGGATTGACCAGGTTTTATGATGCCAAACGCCCTCTCTTTCATTGTCATTGTCAAATGTTAGGACAATTTTGTATCAAAAAATCTGTCAGATAAAAGGCAAACGCAAGCAGGAACATGTACTGGAAACTTCCAATGACTGACATTAACATGGTCTGACAAACATCAGATCAGTTTTGTAAGTTCATTATCTAGAATCTGGTCAGACAAGAGATATCTTTTTTACAACATCCCTCCCATAATGACACCTCATTAAACAAGACCTAATGGAACTTTTCAACGTGAAATCATTGGAGCGTAACGTTACGTTGAATCGTGTCATCAGTCAGTTTCCGTCGGGTCCGTATAGTTATGTCATGTATTGAAAATTTCAATTACCTGTAGAATACCTATTGATTAGCGATTGTTTAAAGTTCTTAACTGATGAGAGTCCTATCAATGTCAATCAGAGGCTTCACGTTAAAATTTACGACACAGATTTCTTTTATGGATTAATTACTATAGATGAGTAGAGTTAGGGCATGTAACTAAATGATCAATTTCTTCATTTTCAAGAAGAATGACATAATGTTTACTTTTTGCCATTACTTGTAATTTCCTTTCAATCCTGATTTTTTTTTATGAATTTAAAATTAGCATAGATGTGTTAAGTAAAAGCATGTTAGAAATTATCAACTTCGAAATATTGATCTTTGATGTTGATGTTTCAATTTAGAAAATTTTGCCTGATAATATTTATTTGTTCAGTACTATATATAATGTAAAAACTAAATTATACACCTACTCATAAGAGTGTTATAAGTCAAAACTTATAACTGATTACCAATTTCATGTAATAAATAAGTCATAAATAACTAATAGTGTTGAATGATGAATAAAAACAACTTATCTTATACATTGCAACTTTAATTATAGAAATTAATGAAATCAGAACAAAGTTTGACATTGAAAATTATTAGATGCTGGATGTCTTGTATAATAGATTGTGAAATTGGATGTAATTGTGTGTGTTTGTGGATGTTTTTTCCTCTTGTCCTTGGTTTTAATTAATTTTGTCTTTGCCGTCCACTTTGTGTTGCCGTTACAGACTTATATGACATTAATTTGTAATTTGCTTCTTTATAAATGCTGTTCCATTCTACATCCCATTAATATGTGTTTCTGAGTGAAAAAAGTTCATTGCCTAAACTGTATTTCATTTAAATATCAAATAACTATCTCTTAATTCTCTTCAATTAAGTTAAGATCAGATGTTATTTTAATTTAAGCCAGCTGAACTTCCACAAAATACAACAGAAACAGACTATTATCTTCAATTAGACCTCCTACTTTATACTATTTTAAAATCATGCCTGACTTTCTTGAATGCAGTTCAAAATCAATGATCACGAAAAAAGTTCATTTAATAAAAGATTTTTCAAGGACTTAAAAAAAACTACATCTACACAACAACATTTTATATAGCAGGTCATTTTTGTAAGTTTCTTAATCTTGTTTTATTTGTGAGGTCCTAAAAAGTTTGAAAACAAAACTCTCTAAATAGGGATAACCATATTTTTACATTACATAATTTAAAATCAAAGAACATAAAAAAGAATTATCTGTTAAAATGCAAAGCCCAACTTTTGAATAAAATGTTTGAATTTTGGCCCAAGCAAACAGTACAGGTTATATCGTAAGTTTTGATTCTTACAAGGTAGTATATCAGCATATCTGTTTTTCCTGGCGTTAGACGGGTCTGAGGCTATCTTTGTACTGGCAGGATCTGCTTCGTAGGCACACAGGGCCTCCCATTCTCTATCCAGTCTGTCCTTGTTCTTCAGATGGTCCTCCATGTAGGACTGATAAATAAAACATAAGATACATTATGATAATTCACATTTAATTAAGCTTTTTTTTTAACATATATCATGGAATTGTAACAAAAAGCTAAATGCTTATGTGAATCCCTCATCAGTTTGCAGTGTGTGAGTGTGGTTTCAAGTCCACCAATTTATTCAATCTTGCCTCATCATTTAAAGCTTAAAATATTGTTTTTATTAATTTTGAACCTATAACAGATTCTGTTATGGCAGTGTGTTGCAACAAGTAGAGCTACTTGCAATTTTCAAATACCCAAGTTATTCCTCATTTTGAAGGGAAGCTTGTGTAGCTATGTTTACCTTCAATGTCAACTGTGTTTTATTTGATTATCAAATACAGGAATTTCTTCCTTTATCTACTAAGGATTCTTTATCCCAGCCACTCCTAACCAGATGTCCTTATAATAATGTTACCCATTATATCCTTTATTTGGCACTATTCACTAGATGTTTAGTGGAGGTGACACTTCTGCCCCTTAACTTTATTTCCATGTACAACACTCACCTGAACCATATATACAATGTTCTGATTGGAGGATACAAGTTCATCTGTACATGTAATAAATTTATCTCCTCCCGTTTTCTAGTGTCCCATACAGGTGTTGAACTCTCCATATTGAAGCTGGATTTGGCCCCCCCCCCCCATTTTTTATCAGTACTCATTTCTTGTGAAGATATTTACTTTAAGAATAAACTTTGCCCTTCCCTTTTTTATCAGTACTTTCCAGTAATAATTATGTGTCTTGTGATGTTGACTGATCTTCCTCTTTAATAGTACTGATGAGAAGTCAATATTGGAGGTCAATGAATTAGAACCCTCCCCCCTATTTGTACTAACCAACACTAAGTGCCTTGTGGAGATGCATGTCCATATTGAAGTTGAATTTACCCGTTCTACCCCTTTAGTCATTACATACCAAGACTATGTGTCCCTGTAGATGTCCATAATGGAGGTCACTGGTTCTTCCGTAATGAATTCCCCCCTCTTTTTGTACTCACCAACACTTTTTGCCTTGTGGATATGCATGTCCTTTTTTTAATACCCGGATCTTGAGTTCCAAAATAGCCGCCATTTTACCTCGATTTTACTGGAAAACTTGTACCTACTCTGTGATAAATCAAATAGGGAAACCTTGTCCTTTCTCTCCAATCCCTTGGAAATGTTTGTTTTTTATATTTCTATAACCATTACAAATTGATGAACCAAACTTTTTATTCAATTTTCTTTCAAATTTTCCTAAAATAAATCGGTAAACATGTTACTTCCATTGCTCTCAATGTTCTGACGTCAGATCTTACCTCAGTTGACCTCTGACATTTGGACATTCTAATATCCGGAATGTTCCAGAATGGATTAACTCGCGATTGGTCTATACTCACCAAGACTATGTGTCCTGTGGAGATGTCCATATTGGAGGTCACTGATTCTTCTGTAATGAATCCCCCCCCCCTTTTTGTACTCACCAACACTTTTTGCCTTGTGTAGATGTATGTCCCTTTTTTAATACTCACCAAGACTATGTGTCCTGTGGAGATATCCATATCGGATGTGACAGTTTCTGTAATGAATTTATCCCCTCCCCCTTTTTAATACTCACCAACACTATGTGTCCTGTGGAGATGTCCATATTGGAGGTCACAGGTTCTATCCCCTCCCCCTTTTTAATACTCACCAACACTATGTGTCCTCTGGAGATGTCCATATTGGAGGTCACAGGTTCTATCCCCTCCCCCTTTTTAATACTCACCAACACTATGTGTCCTGTGGAGATGTCCATATTGGAGGTCACAGGTTCTATCCCCTCCCCCTTTTTAATACTCTCCAACACTATGTGTCCTGTGGAGATGTCCATATTGGAGGTCACAGGTTCTATCCCCTCCCCCTTTTTAATACTCTCCAACACTATGTGTCCTGTGGAGATGTCCATATTGGAGGTCACAGGTTCTATCCCCTCCCCCTTTTTAATACTCACCAACACTATGTGTCCTGTGGAGATGTCCATATTGGAGGTCACAGGTTCTATCCCCTCCCCCTTTTTAATACTCACCAACACTATGTGTCCTGTGGAGATGTCCATATTGGAGGTCACAGGTTCTATCCCCTCCCCCTTTTTAATACTCACCAACACTATGTGTCCTGTGGAGATGTCCATATTGGAGGTCACAGGTTCTATCTCCTCCCCCTTTTTAATACTCACCAACACTATGTGTCCTGTGGAGATGTCCATATTGGAGGTCACTGGCTCTTCGCTCCTGAAACGAGTGAACACAAATTTCTCTGTAGAACAGAAAGGCTGAACATTACCATGATCAATTGACCATTGTTTAATGTGTGTAAACGAATCTAGATAACGCTCTACATTTTCCGAAAGTCTGATTACGTCCAAACTCTGGGATCTATTCATCATGGCATATCATCAAATGCTGAGGAAGCTATTCCCTGCATATGACCAAATGAAATTATTACAAGATAACGAGTTTATAGAAATGTGCGTGTTGCAGCAGCAAGCTCTAAGATTTCCATCCCACGGCCATTTATTGTATGGAATGACAATTTAGATTTTTCTTGGGAGACAAATTGATTTCTTCTGTGAGTTAGTCACAGCTTAAGATTCTATGCAGTTGTCGTATGTCGTTTACACATAATGGTATTAGGGCCTTCGTTACTTCACAAGGATTTTCCAATAGAGATCGTCGATAATTCCTCTTCAATGTACACTACATTGTCGATGTTTAAATTTCAATAAATATTAAATTTTACAGTCTAAATTAACAGATTTCCTCAGGCTTTTATATTTCAAAATCAAAACTAACTTCAAATTTATAGTTATGTGCTGCAAATTAAGAATTCATGTTCCTTTTAAATCCATCAAATATAACTTCATATAGAACATGTTATTTCAAATTCGTAATCCATATTTTATTTTTCATTATAAAGTTTTCTTTCCATTATTTTCAACATGTAAGTCAATTTTTTTCTCAATTTTTCAAAATCCATTTATACCAGAAAATGATTGAATAACAAATTGATGGAATATCCATTCAAGGAATATTAGAATAAAAATACATAGATTTTAAAGTTCCATTTGAAAGAAATTGATCAAATAACATTGATGAAATCTGTGAATTTCAAGCAGAAATACAAATTCCAAATATCTCAATATTTCAGAATGATACAAATGTACAGATATAAGCACTTTAAAACTGTCTCCAAATATCTACATTTTTAAATGATGGCTAATTTGCATAACTGAGGTCTGAATAAACATATAAAATCGAACATCCTGATAGTAATCACGTTAATAATCCAAACGCTCAGGTAACCCTTTCATCAAATCAATGTTCGATCAAACATCAATAGCCGCTCAATACTCCATGACTGATCGTAAATTTAAACACTGCCTTATGCATTAAATGCCATGACAAGAAAGTGATACAACTTTAATATAGGAAAACTGTGATACGGAATAATGTAACATTATTAATTGACTTAGGCCAAAGTAATATTTCACTCGTTAAATTTTCCCCCTAATGCTGGCATGTTACCTTATATGTTAATATCACTGTTTATTCTTTTCTAACATGGCATATTTTTTAAAAAAATTATGGATTTCTTTAAGGTGGGACGTTACCGATAAAATTTACCTGTAAACTGAAAAATCTGTTTGAACATCATGAAAAGCAACGTCAATTTTAGTTAGATTCTGTTGCATTTTTCACGTATAGGCAATGTTCACGAGTCCGTACCTTAAAAACGAAGTCAGTGACATATCCTTTATTTTACATCAATGCATCGCAAATTTTCAAAGGAATATTATATTAGTTTTTGGTCAAAAATTTGGATATCGTTAGTCCATTTTTGTGAATAAAAAGTAAAAATAATTGGTGTTGAAACTCTTTTTTTCCTATATGTCTTTGTTAATTTCCCGCCAAAAATGCAGTTTTCAAATGCATTTATTTGAAAAACGAGGTCCATGACCCCCATTTTTTATTTCATATATGGCTCACCTGGACTTGTAGCCATGCACATAATACATATTTTCTAGGCAAAGACCGGGGAATGCCATAAAGCACCGTCCCTTGGTACCCTCTGCTGACAGATTACATTATCAATATCTAGTCTGTCCGCTTTTGGTACAAGGATGGCATTGCCCGTGTCTTGCAGCCTATTCCACGATGGAACAATTTAACAAAAGTACCACTAGTACCGATTATCATATAGTGACAAATCATTTATAGAAAGACATATTCCTCTCGCCCGGCTGTACCTGGGTCTATATATATTAACACATTAAATATCATATATACACTGTAATATTTATTATTTATTGTTATACACATTTTATATGCACTGTAATATGCCCCCATGTGGGCCCATTCTTATGGACAATAAAATATTCTTCTTCTTCTTCTTCTTCTTCTTCTTCTATATGGATGTATATCACTAAGAACTATGAAACTACCAATTTCATTAAAATCTGGATATATGCCATTTGGTATCGTCCCACCTTAAGTTAATAAATTTAGACTTTGATAAAAAAAATAAAATAAAAAAATAAGGAATGATGGTTCAAATAATTAAAGCTATTTTTTAGGTAAAACCCTGAAAGGCCAAATAACAAAACATATATATGTGTTTCTGGTTTTCCTACCTTCCTTAGTTTTTCATCCCAACTCTTGAATTTTTATTAAAAATTTTGCTAAAGCAGTGTTAAAGTAGAAATTTCTCCCCATTGACTCAAGATAAAAAAAAAAATCTGACTACCTATCAACCCTATTTTTTGGCCTAATGATTTCAAGATTATTACAAAAAATTAAGAAATATGCCTTAATATCATGACAACCGAAAACCACACAGTTTTTATCTGACGGACTAAGAGAAGGACAAACATTGATTTCCTATAGATGTAGATGTACATAGATTTATTGAGCATCACCCTAGATTTTATTGAGAGCTGGCGTCACCATATGGTTGTATTAATTTGGTGTCAACATCATTATTAAGATGTTACAATCACAGATGTTCTATTATGAAATTGTCAAGTTAAAACTTCTTAAGAAAACCGAATCATGGATGTAAAATATTTCTAAGTCAAAATTTTAAGCTTCTTTAAAACAAGGGATCTTTAAAAACTAAGGAAAGAAAGAGGGTTATTTAATGAAAACATTTAAATACCAGTTATTTTGTTTATTGCGCCTGAAATAAGGGCATGCTTTATTTTATTTATGTCTTTTGCTAAGACACCTGAGAGCCTAATTATACAGGCAGTTTTAAAAACATGTGGCATTAAGTGTAAGAAATGACTTCAAAAACACCAGGAAAATAAGAAAAATAATATTCTACCTCAATCCATTAATACTATTGTCACACAATTTATAAAGATTTTTATCCTAAACGCTGTGAAATCTCTACAAAGTTCTATATCATTGTACCTTCGGGATTTCAAAAACATAGGAAATGAACGATAAGAAAAAAAGATATCCAATCTGTTTATTTTTTAATGAGAATTTTTACAATAAGAACAAATAAACTAATCTTGTCATTGTTGTAAATTCCATAACTTCCTTGTGACTTAGAGGATTATAATGATTTTTTATTATCATGCTGATAATACAGAATTAAAAAGTTCCGAACATAAAATGCCAAGTACACAGATTTTTTATTCTGTCCTTTTGCAAATATGTATTAAAATCATTGCTACGAGATTTCTAATTTTATTCTAGACTTAATTAATATGAACAGTAATAATACATGATATACTAGAGAAGCAATACAAAGATGTTTAAATGATAGATTTGGAAAACTTAACATACATTTAAAACAAGAAATTAAAGTTACATTTTTTGTTTCACTTAGGCTCCTTATAATTATATCTAAACAAAAGAGAGGGTACCCACAAAATCAATCCCATCCATTCCTTTTTATAAGGAACATCATTGTAAAATATTATAGCAATTCTATTGTTAGAATTAAAGTTATTGGACATGAACAAACAACTACAATGCTGCTACTGCTACAACAGCGTCTTCCACAAATTTTCTCTGATCATTTAAAAAAATGCAATTTTCAAATATAAGAGTTGATTTGAACATTTTCATTAACCATTGGAACCAAATAAATTAAAACTTTGAAGAATATTGTCAAAACAAGAAAGTTAAATAATTCAAGTTCATAATAAAACTACCTCGGGTTCAAACTGATGATAATAAGAGTTTTAAAGAGGTATTACACCACAGGAATTAAATCCATAATGTTCCCATATAATATCTACTTAAAAGGTCAGTGAACTTTCGACCCTATACTGAATTACAAAGATGACCATAATATTTAAATATTTATTCTAATTCAAATAAAATGTGGGAAAAGTCAATTAGAGTATATTTTAATTTGACTTTTACAAGTTTTAATAAAGGAACTCTGAAAAGTTAAATGAAAACGGCAATAATTTTTAAATATTCATCTGATTTTTGATATATTGCTGAAAAGTGCATTAAAGTGTGAATATAAAAGTGTTAAATATAACAATGCTGAAGAGTTTGAAATAAACAGAAGTAGATATAAGAGATCAATTTCTTATCATCTCCATTTATTTTAAATATTTAAAAAAATATATATAAATTTCTTAAAACAAGAAAGTGAATGAAAACAAAATTAAAATGTCAGTAAAATTTGATTTGAAATCCAACAAACAGGAGGCTTATAAAAGTAAATACATTTGTATATTTTACCAACAATTGTGTGAAATACATATTAATCAAAATAAAATGTCATATAAAGGAAACAAGGGGAAAAATATGAAAGTTTTAAGCAAAATATTCTAAAAACATGTATTTCATAAATATATTTTCCCTTTAAATTTAATATACATCAACAAACACCTTGCACTGAGTCACTTTCATATCATGCAAAAATTCTTCGCACACAATAATATATGAAACTCACCAAACTGCCCCATTTCTATCTACGAAGCTTCCTTCTTTTACATCAAGTCACTGAGTACATTTTTGCTCTCAAAGAAAAAAACCTCAATACCAGCAACCTTCTTTAATCCAAATTAAAACCATTGTAATCGATCTTAACATGGAAAAATTGACAACACGATAATGGAATGAAAAATGACTCAAGAACCCTGTGTCTCTTTCTGAAGAAAAAAATCCATTTAGACCACACAATATATTTTCTCTTCTTTTGATGCAAAATGAATTCTATTTTTTTCTCTCCGATAAATGCTAATCAAACATCAATTTTCATTAGATATGCAAATTAGGGCTGTCTTTTCAAAATCTTTATCTTGGGAAGTCAGAGATTTTTCTCGCTCCTCATTATTTTGGATTCAAATTTCCTCTCATTAAAGAAACCTAGTGTTGAAGAAAAAAATCAATTTTTTATCCATTTGTTACGAATCAATGTCGAGAACGAGGAATATATGTTGGTGACAAGAGGTCTCTTGACTTTTGTAGAACTTGACAAAATAAAAGTCACTGAAAAAGGGCAAAACAAAAATATCTTTTATGCTGAATATAAATGACTGTATATAATGGTGGCCCACCCTTATAACATCTGCTCACTACTGTCAGGGGGTCCAATATGGATCAGGATAAGATGAATTGTGATGGTAAAGTTTGGAATTAAATTTCCCCATTTTTTTCTTTCTTATTTGCACAAATCAGTAAAAACAATAAAAGAAGACTGAAAGATAATATCAAAGATCATCAAAGCTACTGATTTTGCGTTTAAATAATCAAACTAAACAAGAACGGAATTCCTGGGTCCCCCCATGCAGTGGCAAAAATTCTAAGTCCACTCGCTAAACAGGAAGTAGGTTAGCAAAAGACCATACTAAATATCGAAAGCCTAGGAATAGTGGTAACTGAAAAATTTGCAATAAAAAAAGGTGACAGAAGCACAGACACATGCATAGATGGATAGACGCCCAGCATTTCTATGTTCTGTTCCAGGTTCCGGTAGGGGACAAAATATTGACACTTAAACACCAAATTGTAACAAAGACTGATACATCTGCATCAAAAACTAAACAATATAACCCCAACTTGGCCTCTAATGTCATGACCACATAAGATGCAAAACTAAACAATAACTCAGCTTGGCCTAATGTCAAAACCACATACAAAACTAAACACCCCTCTGACTCTGAGTTGGTCTAATGTTCCAACAATGTCAGAGTCAGAATCTAAGTAATTACCTTGGCTTGGCCTAATGTTACGACCATGACAGATAAAGATCTTAAAACCCAGCCTGAGTTGGCCTTTTGTTCCAAAAATGTCAGAATCCAAGCAATTAACTTGCCTTGGCCTAATGTTACTACCACGACAGATACAGATCTTAAAACCCACCCTCAGTTGGCCTAATGTTCCATGCTACATTCATTTCTAAGGACATAATTTATCAATTAAAGACCAGATAACTGATCAGTATTCTCTGTAACCATAAAATTCAGGGTGAGTGATTTTATTGGAGATATGTATCTACCTTTTCCACAATGGGATGACAAGGCAAGCTTGGTAAGGGTGTATAGGCGGCATGCATAGGAAGATTTAAACAACAGGTTGATGTCGTTAGTGATGCTTACCCTTCTGGAGTACCTGAGTTGACTTTTGGTTTTACTCCGTATGAGTTAGTAGAAGGTATTTATCTACTTTATATTAAATGGGAAGACAAGGCAAGCCTTGAATGGCTTTGTAGACAAGAGGAAGAAAACTTTAGCAATATAATGGGTCTAACACAAAAATAAGCTTGGTAGACAAGAGAGAGAAAAATTTAAACAACAGGTTGATGTCGTTAGTATACTTTCCCTTCCTGAGTACCTGAGTTGACTTTTGGTTTGACTGCAGTATGAGTACTTAGGAGATAATATTGCATCTACTTTAAATTGAATGGGAAGACAAGGCATTAGCCTCGAATGGCTTTGAAGACAAGTGGAAGAAAACATTCATTGTAATAGGGAAAACACAAAAATGACCGGATATTAAAACAGGAAGTAGGTGAGCAACAGACTTGAAATCAAATGCCAATATCATCACAACATGCTGAAGCTCCATTTCTAACCACAAGAGGCTGCAGTGATTAGTTTTTTCTTCAAGAAAACTCTTTGGAAAATTTGTTTCCCACCTGCTCACCCAGCGCGAATTGCCTTTGTCGTCACCATATATTAAACCTAATTATCACCTATGGTTCTTTGCATACCCTTAAAGCAGCAATCTGATGTCTATTAACTTTTTCATATTAAACAAGTATTACATTAAAACATGAATTGAAAGGAGTGTTATGATAACAGGAGATACAAGTTTTCTGTGTCTCAACATGATGAAGTGCTGCTACGGCCTGATGGACTACGGACACACTTACCATGATGAAGTGCTGCTACGACTCGATGGACTACGGACCTGCGACTCGGACACACTTCCTATCCTGGATGCAGCATGCAGCGGTTCAGGTTTCTCAGATGATTTACTCTGCATACGCTGACGGCACAAGTCCTGAAGGGAAATACATGTATTTCATACAATTAATAATTACGTCTATGAACATAACAAACTGTTTATATCTATAATGAGAAACATCATTTTATATATTTTATTTTGCTTTTTTACCACTTTTTCCTTGATTAATGTTGCTTATTCAAACAGAAAAAAAAAAAAAAAATGGTTGCAAAGACTAAACTTGTTTTAAAATCAAGATAGTTACCTTCCCTTACTAAGACTGATACCAAATCTAAGACACTTTACCAGAAAAATCAATCTCTAAATAAAACAATCCAATTATTTGGAAAAAAATTGCCTTATACAGATGAACTTTTTGAGAGCAATTCCTCCAGAAAATTAAAATTACAGACTATTCTGATTCAACACATTTGTCAATTATCAGAAAAAGTGCTCAAATGAATCTAGATCAATAGTCAGAACATGTTCATTGTGAACGCTTCAATGCCTCCGTAATGCCATTATGTTTAATGGCTAATAAAATAAAAGAATTTCAGTCTAAATTGTTTAATTAAGAAGTGACTAAACATTCTGTCATTAAATATTTAAATTTATATCAAATTAATGTTTGAAATGTTCTTCAACTCACTAGTTGAAAGTAAACAGTTCTAAATAGCGTTTTAAAAAAAAATGCATACCGGTACATATTTTTGGAACTAAACCTAAAATTAAACCTAAATATCTTTATCAATAAAAAATGTTAATTCTTTTCCCCAAAAATCTAGAAATAAGGCCATAATTAAATAATTCCTAGGTTCTCATCCAAATTTCTTGAAAATATGGGGCGGGCAGGCAAATTTTATTTTTTTATCCATTTTGATAAAATATGCTGTCATGTTTAAAGAAATTGACAATAATTTGCAAAAAATAATATTTTTTTAGGGGGCTGAAAAAAACAGAGTGGGAGGGAATGAAAATCTTGGACATTTTTCATATTGGCCTAACAAGGTTTTATCAAAATCCAAGATATGTGGACAGTCAGATGAACGGACAGACTGGGCGATTCCTACATACTTGTGGATTCAATTAATTTTTCATGGTTTCTCCAAAAAGATTTTGTTTGATATTTAATTCTGTGGTTTGGGAATGGTGCTTTATGTAATCAATGCTAAAATTACATTTCATTGCAATTAGGTCTTTATTTTCTTGGTTGACTCACACTGTCAAACACCAACGAAAACCACAAAAATTAATACCCCGAAAATAATAATTAAACCACAGTACCCCAAAACTTTGATTGCAAGGGGTATACTGATAATTATCTTCCGTTTGACCTAGTGCATTTTAAAACAAAATTTGTAAAAAGTATTAGCATCTAATACTTTAAACAATATATTCCTCTTGACCTAGACATCGACTCAGCTTTTATTGAACACTGTGATCAGCCATAACTCTTTTGTACATCTCTGTGATGACATAAAAATCACATTTAGAGATAAAAGCCACATCTCCAATCTGATCGACAAGTTACTACGTCCCAATACAACACAATGATGTAATTCACAAATACATACATCGTCAAATAAATCATTAACATCATCATGTCAGAAGTACCCCATCGATCATCAGTCGTGAAAGATTGAATCGGAGATTGAGTTTTTTACCGTTAGTGAAGTTACATAATAAATTACTCAGATTTCTATCCCAACATGTAATTGTTACATCCTAAATGAGGAATACAAGTTTGTAAATCAATCCTTCAATATTGGCTGTTGTATAAATAAAAATAAATAAGTTATAAATTTTGAAAATCTTTACGACTGATATGCTTTGAAATTTTGAGTATTGAAACAAATTGACATATTGAGTAAATCTTTTGATTTCTGATACAATATTTTAGTTGCTAGGTTGATTTTAAGTTTGTTATTTGAATTTGTTTTTTGAAATAATAATTTATTTCAAATCATGTCTTATCTATCTAAAAACTAGAGGCTCCCAGGAGCCTGAATCGCTCACCTGGTCTTTAAGGCATAATGGTCTCTTCTTTAATGGGTCAAGTCCCAACTTGGACACAACAGAGACTTTCTTGAAGCTAAATGAGCTGAACATTAAAGCAAGCCCCACCTTTTCTCTAGCTGCAATAGTTTTCATTCAATAGGGCAAAAAACATGAAAAAACGCTATTTTTGACCTTAAAAGGGCCATAACTCCAATAAGGGCTTATCTGACAACTTCATCCCTAATGAGACTTTTGTAGAGCTTAATAAGCTAAACATTTAAGCAAGCAACACCTTTTCTCTATCTGCAATAGTTTTTATTCTGTAAGGCAAAAACATGAAAAAACACTATTTTTGACCTCAATAGGGCCATAACCCCTAATAGGGGTCATCAGACAACTTGGACCCAATGGAGACTTTTGTAGAGCTTAATGAGCTGAACATTTTAGCAGGCAACAGCTTTTCTCTATCTGCAATAGTTTTCATTCTATGGGGCAAAAACATGAAAAAAAGCTATTTTTGACTTTAAAAGGCCATAACCCCTATTAGGGGTCATCTGACAACTTCGACCCAATGGAGACTTTTGTAGAGCTTAATGAGCTGAACATTTTATCAGGCCACAGCTTTTCTCTATCTTCAATAATTTTCATTCTATAGGGCAAAAAACTGAAAAAACGCTATTTTTGACCTTAAAAAGGCCATAACCCCTACTAGGGGTCATCTGACAACTTCGACCCAATGGAGATTTTTGTAGAGCTTAATGAGCTGAACATTTTAGCAGGCAACAGCTTTTCTTTATCTTCAATAATTTTCATTCTATAGGGCAAAAAAATGAAAAAAACTATTTTTGACCTTAAAAGGGCCATAACCCCTATTAGGGGTCATCTGACAACTTCGACCCAATGGAGACTTTTGTAGAGCTTAATGAGCTGAACATTTTAGCAGGCAACACCTTTTCTCTATCTGCAATAATTTTCATTCTATAGGGCAAAAACATGAAAAAACGCTATTTTTTACCTTAAAAGGGCCATAACCCCTATTAGGGGTCATCTGACAACTTCCACCCAATGGAGACTTTTGTAGAGCTTTTGATTCTGAAGAGCCTAAGATCCTTCAAATTTTTTCTATATGTTCTAGTTTTCAAGTTCTAAGTCTCTGAATGTGATTTTACCCTATGTTCTATTTTTAGTAACAGCGGCCATGTTTGTTATCAAATCATAAAGCCGAACACAATTTTTAAACATCATGCCCTGATTAATACTTGGACCAATTTTTGAAAAATTCCATTCAGCCGTTTCAGAGAAGAAGATTTTTGAAAAAGAAACGGACGGACGACGGACGGATGGCGATGACAAAGGCTCACTTGACCCTCCGGGTTTTATAAAAAAAACCCTCCCATTTATTGAAGGTAACAATGGAGCAAAAAAGCTCTATAATACCTTTCTCATTCACTTTTTGTCAGAAAAATACACCACAATAAACAAGGGAATTTTTTTCTGTTCCATAAACAGTTTATCTTGCACTGTTATACAACCAGCTGTTTTCCCTACCTGAAAGTACTCTTATTTTGACGTGAGTTGGCAATTGCTCATAGCATGTGTGTGTTTTTGAGAAGTGTGGTTTTTAGTGCTGTCATTTTGTCCTTATCCTTTCTGCAAAAGAAATGATTTTTACACTTATATTCACCTGGTAATCCTTGCTTGCCTCATTGCCTTCAGTAACTGTGGCAAGCTGGGCGAGTTTCTCCTTTGACCTTGAATGTCTTCTGATCAGGTAGATAACCACCACAGCCAATAGAATGCCAGCGATACACCCACACAGGACGAAGGTCAACACAAAGTAACGATCGTCTTTTATACTAAGTTCATCTTGTTGCTGAAAGACAAAAAAATTTATTTAGTCAATTTTTAAAAATAAGATATCATTGTAGGTAACAAGGGGTTGCACTGAGTCGTGCTAAGGATATCCCTTTTGGCCACTCAGAAAACAGAAAGTAGATGCGTGACTGACCTGGAAAGGGGAGGCACTATACAACCCATCGTGCTAAAGCTGTATACCAAATTTTAAATCAATCCCTTTTGTAGAAGCTGAGAAATCTGTTACAAAATTTTGTTACTGACGGACAAGGTGATTGTAATATAGCCCCCTCTCTTACGAGTGGGGGTATAATTAAAATGATATTAAGGTTGGAACATTTAACTTATCACCATTCTAAAATGTTTGAAATACATATCAGGCACGCCTAGATATACAAACTGACTGCCAGTAACCACTAATTTTACACCAAAGACCACTTGTGTAATCTTCTTAGCATGTTTTTTTTTTCAATTTCATGAAGGAAAAAAAACCAAAAAAATAAAAATCCTAGATATAAATGGTTTGAACACTTCTGGTCAATTCTTGAATTATTGTTGCTACAACTTGTGCAGCTACAGTTTGTAGCTCTTTATGGTCCTTTTGATATTTTATTTTCATTTTTGTGGTCTGCCAAATCAGAAAATTTCAAAAAGAATTATTTAAAGAGCTACTGAACCCCAGCTACAACTTGTGCAGCTGATTATGGTTGACATCTTTTTCATGTACACGATGAGTGCTGAACTCATTCTTTAGCATGATTTTCTCGGCATACTGTAAAACATGGTATGGTACGGAGGTATGGTACGTGGTATGGTACGATGGTATGGTATCATGGTATGGTATGAATTTTCATACCATGGTATAGAGTTGGGTATACCATATGGTATGGTATGGATTTCAAAACTTTTTAGAATAAATAGTAAATTAAATTACATGTTTATAATAATATTGTTTGACTATAATACAGATTAAGCACACAAAGAGGGTGTTCCTTGGGAACCTCAGAAGAATTTGTTATTTTGGTGTTGATTTTGACAAAATTGGACTGGAATACCCATTTCGTTCTCAATGGAACCCTCCCCCCTTTCAATAATTTCTTGATCCAAGCATTATAGAAAATTGTGTAATATTTTAGATTCAGAATATTATTAATTTTAAGATAAGCATGAAAATTAAATTATGTTTTGAATACATTTTTGTTAAAATGTGATTGTAGTCAATACACTATTTATCAAAAGAGAAGTCTTCAGAGGATTTATTGTACATTTGTTTCATTTAAGCAATTATCTAGCACAGTATTATCAGCAACACAAAGCAAAAAAGTCTATTTTTAAATTGAGTTGACATTTTTATTGTTGGAATTTTGCTTGATGGTGATTTAGCAGAATACATGATTACTAAACAATAAATCTGTTAGATAAAAAAACAAACAAACCGAAAGTAGATCTTAATCTTGATCTAGCCTATGTTTTATGTTTTAGTCAATTAACACATGTTTTACTGAGTAGCTTCCTATGGACATGCAACACATAAGAACAATAAAAAAGTGATTTATCATCATCACTGAGTGTAAACCTAAACTAGATTTTTGTAAATTTCATTTAATATAACGATGCTTTATATAATAAGGCATACTATAGTTTAACATAATGTTAATGAACAAGAGGCTCCCAGGAGCCTGAATCGCTCACCTGGTCTTGATGTCAACCCTATAAAGAACTTTGAAGAGCTTAATAAGCTGAACATTTAAGCAAGCAACAGCTTTTCTCTTTCAGCGATAGTTTTCATTCTGTAGGCCAAAAAAGTGCAAAATGTTATTTATATTAAGGGCCATCTGAACACTATGACTCTATAGAGACTTTTGTTAAGAGCTTAATGAACTGAACATTTAAGCAAGCAACCACTTTTCTTTATCTGCTATAGTTTTCATTATATAAGCCAAAAACATGAAAACACGTAAATTTAGGGGCAGTAACCCCTATAAGGGGTCATCTGACAATTTCCACCCGGTGAAGATTTTTGTAGAGCTAGATGAGCTGAACATTTAAGCAAGCAACAGCTTTTCTCTATCTGCAATAGTTTTCATTTTATAGGCCAAAAACACTATTTTTTGCCTTTAAGGGGCTGTAACCCCTATAAGGGGTCATCTGACATCTTCGACCCTATGAAGACTTTTGTAGAGCTTATTGAGCTGAACATTTAGGCAAGCAACAGCTTTTCTCTATCTGCAATAGTTTTCATTCTATAGGCCAAAAAAACTATTTTTCACCTTTAAGGGGCTGTAACCCCTATAAGGGGTCATCTGACAACTTCGACCCTATGAAGACTTTTGTAGAGCTTAATGAGCTGAACATTTAAGCAAGCAACAGCTTTTCTCTATCTGCAATAGTTTTCATTCTATAGGCCAAAAACACTATTTTTCGCCTTTAAGGAGCTGTAACCCCTATATGGGATCATCTGACAACTTTGACCCTATGAAGTCTTTTGTAGAGCTTAATGAGCTGAACATTTAAGCAAGCAACAGCTTTTCTCTATCTGCAATAGTTTTCATTCTATAGGCCAAAAACACTATTTTTCGCCTTTAAAGGGCTGTAACCCCTATAAGGGGTCATCTGACAACTTGGACCCTATGAAGACTTTTGTAGAGCTAAATGAGTTGAACATTTAAGCAAGCAACAGCTTTTCTCTATCTGCAATAGTTTTCATTCTATAAGCCAAAATCATGAAAAACCGCTATTTTTCGCCTTTAAAGGGCTGTAACCCCTATAAGGGATCATCTGACAACTTCGACTCAATGGAGACTTTAGTAGAGCTTTTGATGCTGAAGCAGTAGCGTGGCATCAGATTTCATCTATCTCTTATACTTTTTGATTTACAAGCCAAAAACAGTAGTCTGACCCCCCTGGTCTATTTTTAGTAACGGTGGCCATGTTTTTTGTTGGATCAAAAATCGAAACACAAGTTTGGTGCAGGACACCCTAAGGATCATTCATACCAAGTTTCATTAAATTCTGTTCAGTAGTTTCAGAGGAGAAGATTTTTGAAAATTGTTAACAGACGACGACAGACGACGACAGACGCCGACAGACGACGACGGACGCCAAGTGATGGCAATAGCTCACATGGACCTTTGGTCCAGGTGAGCTAAAAAAGGATATTTATATAACATGTATTTACTTTAAAAAAAGAAATTTCAAATCCATACCATACCATAGACTTTATACCATGGTATGAAAATTCGTACCATACCATCATACCATACCACCGTACCATACCACCGTACCATGGTATGGCAAAATTTATACCATACCATCGTACCATACCACGTACCATACCACCGTACCATACCATGTTTTACAGTATGCCATGATTTTCTAGGTTTTGTGTTATCTATAGCCTGAAGTGAAGTTACACATATCTCTCTGTCTCAGAGTTTTTATTATGCCGAGAAGACAATGAAACAAGACAATTAAATATTGAGAAAAGACTTAAAGTAATGTCATGTGACCTAAAGCAATAAATCATGTGACCTCAAGTCATAAATCATGTGATGAAGCATGATCTTGGATCAGGAAGTAAAGTATCTGGAATTCTTTGGATAGAAAAAAATCCAAGGAATATAATGTAATGTTAGATGCATCAATGACGAGAGTGTTAAAATGTTAAATATATATGTACATGACACATCATCTATTAAAACAAAGAATTTTAGAATCTGTTTTGGAAAACAGACAAATATTAGATTCCCAAACACCAAGAATAGAATGGAGTTCAACAGGTTTGAAAGTAGCTTTAAACATAACAGTAAACTAAACATGCTAACTTTCATATCATATCTCATGTAAGCTTTCTGACAAAAAGTTGAAGAATACATTTAATGAGAACAGAGTCTACAAGTAAAACTAAATAATGCCTCAAAAAAGTCATGGTGGGGTCATTTAAATGTTCAACAAAAATACCATCACACGTACGATTTCACAGATATTTGGCCAATTCAGTTAATAATCACTTTTCTGAACAGGCAATATCCAAAACAAGAATTAAATAAGATTTGCTTTTAATTCTGTTTGAATTCCAGACAAAAAATGTCATATCCAAACTTAAGGACTTCTCAAATCAGATCATAACATTCCATATTCCCAAACAACATTAATTCATACAGACTTAATTCTCAGAAAACCATGTAAATCAAAGCTAAGAAAGTTCAGTAATATGATTTTCCACTTCTTAAAAACATTCTTATTTCTTTCCGTTGTAGACCCATGGCTTTCAGCCAAAATCCTCGGAAAGTTGGAACTCTCCATTAGATTCCCATTGATTCAGTATCGTGAAGAAGATTTATAGCTCAGGATGATTCACCATTCCATGTTGTCGATTGTTTATTACATCAAGGTCAAGCTTGCGTTTTACAACACATTATTTTGAACTCCTTAGAGAGCTACGGAGTTAGATTCCTCGTATTATAGTGTTACATCAGTGTCAAAGCTTGCAGATATTTACATCAAATATCAAGTTGGTTCAATATCGTAGATTTATCTTAAATGCCAGTGCTTGGAGTATGAAGTTTTTCCTTGATATCGTAGATATGTTGTAAATAATTGTTACAGATCTCTTCATGATTAATATTCCACTTACAAGTTAAGCCTTGGCAATCAGCAGTGGGGTGGGGGGTGGGGGAGGGTGGAAAGTCTCAGACTACAGATTAATGTGAGCATCAACCTGTTTAGAGTAAGTGAGTGAGTGATCACTAGGATTCTTCACCCCATGCAATCTCACATTGGTCATAAAGCTTTATAATTTTAATAATAAAGGAAACCATAAGAACTCAGAAGACATTCCTGACCTTGGACAGATAACTGGTGAATCTATATAAGCATATAGGTGTGCACAGGGTTCTGTAAATAACATAGCAGGGCTTAAGTTCACACCTTCCTTGATTATAGACCAGTGATCAATAGAGTGGTATCTAAATCAGTGCCCAAGACATCTTATGGCCACTCAGCTTCATAGTTAAAACCAGGACAAGACATAATCAAATGAACGTATTTCCATATTCAGCAATACCCTAATGGACACTTGATGTCAGTCTGGCATGGAGGACAGTGGTTCTCCATCGATCTGGAGCTTCGTCTTCTAATTCCATATGGTTTTCCTCTCTGTCAGTAATCTATTTCCCTTAACACGATTTAGTCCAATGTGAACATTTGATCACATTATCTGGTTTGACACAGAAAAACCAGCGCCGTAACACAACCATTTACATTGCTTGTAGAGTAGAGTTTCCCTGAGTCAGGACACAGTGAAACCAGAGGGTCGTAACATAACCATCGACAAAATCCTTGCAGCATTTCCCGGAGTCAGGACACAGTAATAGAAGGTGTCGTTACACTTGAACATTACACAACCATCAACAAAACCGTTTTGATCCATTGACATTCCTCGTAGTGTCTTTTCATCTTCCTGGAGTCAACCCCATCAGAAACTTGATACTTTTCCTTAATAACAAGCAGAAAATCATGTTTCCTTCCCTTCATTAACTAAGTAAATGAACAAGTATTGAACATTTTTTGGTGGAAATTACAGCTTGTGGTTAAAACTCAACACGAGAAGTCCTGCTGTTAGAGGATATTGAAAACTGTGAGAAGTGGGAAGTTCTGTTTCCTAATGAGGTGGCAGATTTTAGCTGGAACCAGTTCTGAGTCAGAAACGTGAACCATGTCAAGTCAGGATAAATTTTTTCTTGGGCACAATTTTGCTATAGGTAAAGTTTTGGAAATAATTTTTTCAAAAAGAAAAAGTACCGTAAATGTGACATTGATGTCCGCTGCACCCAAAATAAGAAGGAGTCTGACAGATCTATTTTTTCTTTACCGCAATACCAAATCATTCAGCCAAATTCTAAATCATATTTATGCATGATTTCATAGATAAAAGGTTGAAGGAAATATTTTTACAGAGACATTGTTTAGTTTCTTGATAAAAAGAAATTCAACTTGCTGAAGTTAGAGAGAGACGTATATGTATTTACCCAAAATAGAAGATCAACCAAAACCCCCGGCCTTTTCAACTCATCAGACAGACTAGCAAAGAAATGAATGTTTTACCAAAACTTAGGACAGACTTAAAAACCATAAAGACTTAAACCACTACATTCATTAAACAAAGTTCTTTAATAGGCAATATTTCTCTACTTCCATTATCATTTAAATGCTGACTCGACATAAATCTTCATTATACAAAAGTCGGCTAATAAAAGATACATTTACTTTTACTACCAAGAATCATCCTACTACTTATAGAGCATACTGTAAAACTCAGTCCTTCTCAATGGGAATGGATTATATAGCTACGGTACTTATGCTATTTTTCAAATATATCTGGCATGCATTGAGCACCGTCTCAGCATTAGATCTCACTCATGGAGAGAAATAAATGACAAATCTGGTAGGGAAAATTAAACATAAAAAAATATCAACTGGATTGCTTTCCTTTTTTGATTGGTCAAAAAGACAAACATCTTAAACAGTTTTAAAAACAAAACCATAAGTTCCTTCTCAATTTAGGACAAAGTTCTTGTAATTTCTCCATATCATTATTCTGCTGATGTCATGGCAAAATCAGCAATTAACGTGTGCCTCATCATAGGTTGCAACTCAATTCATATCATTTGTTTGGCTTGTTTATAGTTTTTACGCTGTCATCAAAATTCCGACACATTTCGTCCATATTTCAGTAGAAGTCCTGAGACTTAAATCCACCTGATCTCGGTGTATCTCTTCCTTCTGATGGATGTTGAATTTTAAGAAAGCCATACTGGATCCAGTCACTTCATTTAAAACATCTAAATGACCTGGGTAGAGATGATCAATTCTGGCGTATTTTCTTTCATTAGCGAGAAGATAATTAAAATTCATGTCTTGAACACAGTTAGCATGCTTCAGCACTGTAACTGAAGATTAGCAATGGAAATAGATCACCAATTTCAATGCAGTTTTCGTTACAAGTTGAAATCTGCAGCACGAAGCTTCTGTAATTTTGCAATCAAATTATTTTCTGAAATTACGACAATCTTATAAGACTTAATACGGAAACAAGAAGAGCTGCTATAAGCTGTTGATTACGAGTTTGGAGGCAAACCATATATAAGATTGTAAGGTGACCTCTAAATCACCTTGGATTTAATTACCATGCTTGTTCTTAAATTAATGTTTTATTATTACCATAAAAGTACATTTAGTCAAAGATGGTTCCGTAATTTTATAAACTTGAATGACAGCAAACAGAGTCTGTTTGTGAATTCATGATCATAGTTAACATCATTATTATTTTTTTCCCTAAATATTCCATTCTAATTAAAGAAAGAAAGAAGGAAACAAGTTCTCATGACATTTTTTTCAAAAATATTCCATTCTAATTAAAGAAATAAAAAAGGAAACAAATTCTCATGACTTTAAAAAAAAATATTCCATTCTAATTTAAGGAAGAAAAAAGGAAGCGAGCCGAGCCGTTCTGTCTTTTAGTTTGTTTTGGTTTAAAGCACCATTTCCAAAAAAAAAAATACATTTTGTATTAGGAAAAACATCAATTAACAACAGATACACTCAATGATGTTTTCAATATTTGTATTTGTGCCATGCATAATATTCCCTCTTTCAAATTGTAATGTACTACTATTCATTTTTATAAAGTTTTAGAATACAAGTAAAAATATAGAAATAAAAATATTTAGAAAATGAAAATTCTATAAACTGTTACAGGAACTCACTACCTTAACTAACTATAAAAGAAAATGATTGAAGACTGCATCTGATTTTTTTTTTAATCATGAAATCTATTCAAAATGCAGTTTATTTTCAGATGATAATTTGAGAGTCAGATCTTTTAATGCAGAAAAAGGAAGAAAATTAAAGCAAAGTAAAACAAAAGAACTCGCCTAACTATCTATAGTAATCATTCTAAAAGATCGAGTGCTTTCTCCTGTTGATGCAAAGACCAACTGAAAATTAATATTCTAAATAAAATCGATTATATCGATAAAATTAATATTCTAAATAAAATCGATTATTATCGATAAAAAACTCACTCTGACCTGAAATTTCTAACCCTTTCACATAAAACTCATCTCATGAGTGGGTTCCAAAAGTCAGTGCCAGATTTCTACTTCAACTCACAGCTATCCAATAAAACAAGATTCACACAGAATTCCTACTCACTCCACATGGCCTTAGATTTGGCCTATAAAATAGTTTTAATAATTCTCATGTGTGATTTATTGTAATGCAAATCTCAGCTTCTCAGCTCCTATGACATAAAACAATGAATAAATATTTCCAGTCCATAAAAGCACACCAGAGATTCTGATGAATAATGGATGAACGGAGTTACTCAAGCATGAAATGTGTATTGACAATCTCAGCCATTACACACATGTCTTTAATGTGTATTGATAACAAGTTGGTGCCATGGTTTAATTAATTGGAGAAAAGCTTTTTAGCTGACATTGACGTGGTGACAATTAAAGTGGCCCTGCTACAGCTATTAGCTCCATTCTGGAGTTGGGAAGAACTTTATAAAGGCAATTAGTTTCACAATGGATTACTGCTTCCATGTCAGTTAACCAAGTCTAAATGCATCAGGATTCTAAATTTTAAGGACAAATAAGAGAAAGAGGTACACAAAGAACACTTCTACACAGATCAAATTGAGGGTGCCATTGATACCATGTTTTAAGTTCATTGCATGGAAAGACTGTATTTGGTGCTACATGTACAGGAAACAACTTTATTCAGTTGTTTATCAACCAAGAGGACATTAAAATCTCTCTAAAATATAATACCTTAAACCTATACTTAAAAAAATATATAAGAAAGTCATAAAAGATATTTTTCTAAAAAAAACTTCTATGAGGTATCAACAACAGTTTACCATATAAAAACAATTTTATCAAAAAATAAAACCAACATTTTTTTTTAGAATTCCATTTAAAAGTTCAAGAAACTTTTTTCAAAGCATAATGATATGTCCTCTATACATGCTAAGAGCTTCAAGCCTTTCTCTCCAACCACTGATATGTCCTCTACATGCCAACAGCATCAAGCACGCACCAGACTGTTACGACAGCTGGCTATTCTCTCCTGTGTCACTTTCACATGGTGGCTTTGTAGTTCCATGTGACAGGTGAATAAAGGTCGGGGATTATCAATCAGTCTCCGCAACATGACAACTCCCTCAAGTCAAAATCTAGTTCTACGGAACTTGACAAGATGTATCTGTACCATGAATCAGCCGCAGACAGAGAAACATAGTGTATGTTTTATTACTGCAGCCAAACTCCCCTGTGGGGGATATATTTCTAATGTTAGAGCTGTACAATTAGTATCTCAGCTCTTGGAGTTACATTTCCAGGACAAGAAATTTCTTCTCTGGGGGTAGCATTTCAAGAATGAAGAGTTGTACGATAAATCTCTCCTAAGACTTTATGCTTTAAAGAGAGCTTTGTACAGGGAATTGCCACTTTGGGGTCTATATTTCTAGAACAAGAAATCTTCACAAATTAAGTGAAAATAAGCCCCATGCAAAAAATTCTACTTTAACAGTACTCAGTGGATTCATTTATTTTTTGTGTACAGTTTGGGGAATGTAAAGGGTACATTCCTGGATGTTTAAATTTTTGGTTCTGATGGCTGCTGCATGTGGATCAATGTTTTTTTTCCTTTTTGTGAGGTATCAAATTTCGTGGGTCAATGGCACCCACAAAAACCACAAAACCTGATAATGAAAGTACAGTATTAGCAAAATAAGCTCATGAATGCTTGGCATAATAAACAGACAAAATTAACATGATAACATTAAACTGACATAACAAGAAGAATATGACAGTTGTCTGGACAATATCACTGAGATACATCTATAACATTACAATTTGAAAAGAGTCTGGACTTGTCTTTACAACCATCTTAAAACATTTCGAGAACAAAATCAGAGTGAATGCTAGTGTAAACAAGGTTTTGAAACGAAGAAAATGAGATGTGGAATAAGTGTTACCGACATAACCTACAATATAAAATTTAAATTATCCACAATAGAAAACAGCCAGCAGCCTTCAATGTGACCTGAGCGGTCACTCATATTGGCCGTTTTTCAATTGGCCACTGGATTGAAAATAAACTACATATGATTCAAGCCCAATCCTAAAGCGCATTAAAAGATGGTTCACGAATGTACAAAATGTTTTAGGTTGATGAAATTTATACCTTTAAAAAGTAAACAGATTTTTTACCTAGATGCAAAATTAAGCTAGTTCATATTAATAGCACTCAAGACATGAAGGAGTATCCTAACTATTTAATATTTTAAACAACAGACCCATTAATTTTCAATAATACAAAAAAGATTCAAGGACTTGTGTAATGAAACATGGACTAAATCATTGATTAAATCTGTCTTTATGTAAAAAAATACTCAGATAAAAACAGCCGGGTTTAGAGTGCTTTAAAATGGTCTGATCTTTTACATTACAATGTGGACTTAAACATACAAAAAACGTAACAAAACATTGATATAATGTTTCCTCCGACGTCATATAAATTCAAAGGCCGATTTATCTGCTTAGTTCTTTTTTAATTTCCTGAAATGGTTTCATTCTCTGCGTGCTTTTGACACTTGAGCGAGCCAATTGTTTGTAAAGTACATGTCATAATCCCGAAGATACCAATTCCACGATTTTTTACGCTTGAATGAATTAATGTCAATCGTTAAATCATCTGGAGCAATGATTAATATAATGATTAAATACCAAGCATTAAAAAGGGGATAGCTCATAAATATTTTTTTTCATATTAAAAAAAAATTGATCAAGATATTTTTTATATATTAACAATTCATAATTCAAATGAATTGTTGTTATTTAATTGCTATCATTAAAATTCATGGCACATTGTAGCAGTGGTGATTTCTTTGACTGAGGACATATAGCAACACTAATCAATCAATTTCAACTAGTTACAAACAATTAAATTTGTTTTAAAAGTGTTGATATTTTAAATTATATTGTTTTCTCATATCAAAATAAATAGATATATATCATATTATTATTTCAAATACGGTACATGTTTTTGATCGTTTATAACTTTTAGAGTCCGGCATGGATGAGAGCTACAAGCTTTATAGAGCACCAATTCAACAGATACATGTATTATTTAACATAAACAATAGAGAGAGAGAGCATGACATATTCACCTGGTCAGTTATTACCTGTAATTACAGAAGAAAGAAAGGTAAAACCTATATCTAAAACCTATATATAACCAGGTATAGAATTGTCACAAGACAGGTGCTCTCAGATTCAATTAGTCCTGTACATCTAGCAAATGACCAGGTATACAAGCAGTAAATATGTCTAATTGTACAACAGGTGCTCTCAGATTCAATTAGTCCTGTACATCTAGCAAATGACCAGGTATACAAGCAGTAAATATGTCTAATTGTAAAACAGGTGCTCTCAGATTCAATTAAGGACAGGTGAAAATTTTCTGCGGAGGAAATCATTTCTCAGCTGATTATTATCCATACCTTGGATTTATTTGTCACAAACAAGAGATTGTAATTAGAGAAAAAAGAAAGCTTTCTGAGAGGCTTTAATTATTTCTCTCCGCAAACAAAGAAAATGGTAAATTGGAATCACGACGTCTCTAATTTGTTCTTAGGTTTGTAAGGAGATGCTCCCTGGCATTCAGAATTTCCATTAATATCATGGAAGTAAATGTTGAAAAGAAAATTAGAATTTATGTGCAATAAATATCATTCCTTGAAAAGCAGAGAAACTGTCTTTAATATAATGACATTGGAAACTGAGAATTTTTGCTAAAATTTATCTTATAGTTAAAGACATTGTCTCATTATATGTTAAATGAAATAAATAAGAGAGTTTGGTTAATAAAAAAATTTCGAAAATTGTTTGAATAAAATGAAATTGTATGTATGTTACAAAATCGTAATTTCTCAAAATCTTAAATTATTTTTTTTCTTCATCATAATGTTTTTCATCCTCTTTGCCAACTTTATCTTTTACAGTCATTAACCAAGAAACCATTATTTTTTTGTTGAATTCCTTTTCATTTTTGTAAAACTATCTAAAAGCTTGTAGAATTCAGCGACAATTTTTTTTTCCGTTTCTTTTAAAAAATTGAATTTATTTCTGAACTTTCAATATTTATCCACAATGATCAACATAAAGTTTCATGTTTGAGTTGGAAATAAAAGCTCTTAGTAAACGCCAGCTTGATACTAGCAAATTTTGGGCAGGGCTGGCTATAATTCATGAAATTTTGACTGGCTATATATTTAAAACCAAATTTCATTTTAGGGCTGGTAACTTTTTCAGTGGAATTTCCTACCTTGATATTAAGGAAAAATCTTTTTGAAATGAACAACTGCTGAACTTTGATATCTCATCATAAAATCATCATTTCAATCTTTTTAATTTTTTTCTTGGCTTCAATTAACACTTTAAAATTCTAAAATGAAAAAAAAGCAGCTGAACTGTAAGGAAATTTAATTTGATACTATATAAGACCAGAAACATTTTCACCAAAAATATTGAAATTGAAAATGAAAATAAAAGACAATTTCTTCAATCTGTTTAGATTTTTTTGTACAACAACTTTTTAACTTAAGTGACAGAGAATTTATTTATAAACAGTATAAAAGATAAAAAAAAATAAAGATAACTTTTTAAAATTTACTTGTATCAAAATTAATAAAACTCAGAAACCAAAAGCTAAAAATTTAAATTCAAACTAAAACCATGAAAAGTACTAAAATAATTGAATAATACACATAAAAAAATTGAATCGAACTTTTTATGAGAACAAAGAACTTTTATTTATAAGTTTCTATACATCTTATTTATTTTCTTCCGACTACTGAAATCATCAACAAAGGAGAACAAAGTGAACCATAATTATATCACCATCAATGGAGTATATTAATAAATGTTTGTCCTTTCCTACCTTGTAAAGTAAACTTCCTTCACAAACACGAAGTGATGTGTAAGCGCCGAACTCCCCTGGTACTAACACGAGATTCTTCAGACCAAATCAGGCTCTTCTTGTGATTTGTTATAGAATCAACGATATTAGCATTTTATTGATCGATGAAACTCCCATCATCACATGCCAGTAACCATGGCAACTATACTCAACTATCTTTTTCAAAAAACTGCATAAGAGTGTTTAGATCTTCAAAAGTTAATTTTTCTAGATATGGTAATTTTGTAAAATAATTTCTATTTTTTTTCTTTCCTAATCTGGATTAAAATAGAAAATGGATGAAAACTTGCATTTGTTCATGACAATTAGCAAGATCTAATAGGCTTGCCTTTCCTATTATATAGACCAATGTTTCCTTAATTTAGGCTTTGACACAAAACGAAACTGAACATTAATTTTATTGACAGAGAATGTTCCCATTTAAGAACAAAAAATATGCGCTATATTCTGCATAATGATTTTTTCTGTTTAATAAAATCTAAAGTACATTTTTTAAAGTTAAATTTTTTTCTGTTTTCTAAAAGGAATCCTTAATTAAGCCATTTCAATGTTAGTTAATATTAAAGTAGCAAAATAAGTACATCATTTTTACTATAAATCTCTTGTATTATTTAGTATTGTAAATCAATATTTCTCTAATATTTCACACTTTAAAAAATAACGGTTTACGCATTACACCCTTTGGGAAATACTTCATGCGCTAATCATATTTTCTAAATATAGTTTATTTATTAAATCAAATATATAAAAAAGGTTTTGTTCAATGTACAAAAATAACTTTAATAAAAAAATGAATTATTAAATTTCATGTAATTAAACAAACCAATAATGATACAAAACCGATTGTTTTACATGTACTATTTTCATATTGGACTTTATTTAGAGTCACAGTGTACCCTACCGGAGCACCTAATAGAAAATAATGGGATGTGGAATAAGTGTATGTGACAGTACATCCCACAAATTAGTGGCAATTCAGAAATACCACAATGGACAACCGCCAGCAGCCTTCAACGAGGCCAGTAGGCGCTGCTTGCCTTAGAGTTCACTCTCTTATGACTTGAATTCCCATTGTTGATTCTATTCAGTTGTTTTTGAGTGTTTTATTTATTTAGCTTTATGCTCAGTTCTCATTGGTGTTTACTGATTTTGTCTCTGCCCTTTCAGACTTTTGACATTTGAAGGAAATAGTATCAATGTATAAATCTGACCACTTACTCACAAACTGAATCAGTCTAAATGGCATGAAAACATGCTTACTAAAAAAAAATGAAACAAAAAAAACTTAAGGCCCCTGTCTGTTTTGTGTGTTGTGAAAACATGTTTTTACCCATTCTGATGTCTTTACATTTTTTATTGGCCATATTTCAAATTTGTAAAAATTACAGTCATAAAATACTTATGGATGCTGTTATTACAAACATAAATTCTAAAATATTAAATTCTTCCCTATAAAGGTTGGTTTATTGAATATACAACATTTTGAGAATAATTCTTAACATTATTAAAATTTATTGACTTTGAAGCTATACTAAATTGTCAGAAATTCTTCTTTATCCAGCTATCATAAAAACAGAGACAAAAGAAGGGCCAGGATAATGAAAGAATCTCCGTCGTAAATCACCGGGGCTCAGCTGGCACGAGCAGCATAAGCAGAAATGAATGAAAAGAATGGCTTTAAGAACATGACTGAATTTTTTTCCAAATATAACTTGAAGGTATTTTTAAATGACGGTGAACAATAGTTTACAGGACGTTGCTCCCTATCGTTATGATCTGTGGCCAATCCTGGTTTCTTAAAGTCTGGTTACCCTGGAGATAATTTAAGAAAAAAAAAACCAAGAGTTGACGTTCATTATAGGTCCAACCATTTATCCTCCCATTTTTACTAGAACAAAATACTTTTCCCTAACCTACAAAATTCTATTGTATTAACTTTTATAGAGGATGTAAGAGGAAATTAAGCACAGCATGACAGTAATTTTAAGGAATGGTCCAACAATTTTTATCCTATATATATATTGGTACATGTACTAGAAAAAAAAATCCTTGATTTTATTCAAGCCTTAATAAGAGATTACTAGTAAAAAAAATATTTTCCTCGATTTTATTCAAGCCTATAAGAGATATTTATAATTAATAAAGGCAAATATTTAGTGTAAAAACTTATAAAAAGGAACAAAAGCAAAGTCTTTTTTTTATTTGTGTACTTAAGTTTTGTAAAAAAAACAAGAGGCTCCCAAGAGCCTGAATCGCTCACCTGAACTACACAGATACATATATTTGTAGATATTATTGTGCTTAACCATATGCGATTTAAATTTATGAAATATCTTGGTTAGTTTTCAAGATATTGGGCTTAATAAGTGCAAATTTGGCAAAAATTAGGAAAAAGAACAATAACTCCCACATCAGCAGTCAGATCTTTTCCGAAATTTCAGGACAGGTAAATCTTGTTATGCTGATCACTTTTGATTCTTGCACAATTTTGATATCTGAAACCAGTTTTGAGTTATTAGCAAAAAAATGAAATTTGCCCCTATGTTCTATTTTTAGCCATGGTGGCCATGTTTTTTTAGGAATCAAAAATCTGAACCATAGAGTTGTAGCATATTAGCTATCAAACAGTGTGCCATGTTAAGATGCAGTTGGTCTTACTGTTTCAGACAAGTCTTTTACCCTATGCCAGAATTTTGATATCTGTTACCGTTTTTGAGTTATTTGCAAAAAACTGCAATTTACCCCTATGTTCTATTTTTAGCCATGGCAGCCATGTTTTTCAACGAATCAAAAATCCCCACGCTAGTTTTATACTACCTATGCTAATTAACAACTGTGCCAAATTTAAAAGCCATTGGACTTATGGTGTTAGAGGAGTTAACGTTTGAAAAATGTTAACGACGACGGACGACGGACGACGACGGACGCCAAGTGATGGCAATAGCTCACATGGACCTTTGGTCCAGGTGAGCTAAAAAGTGGATGAATGTGTTTAAGAGATACATTTGCTACTACACCTTTAATAAGTTGTAGGAGTAACAAATAGTCTAAAAATAGCTTAGAAATATAGTTTGTCAGTCTAAACCACCCTGCCAAATTTCAAAGCATTCCAATGTAGAAAAGCTTGATGGAAATTTTCATGGATGGACAGACATGAGTTCTTAAAACCTAATGCCTCCAGACGACTTAATTTTACAAATCTAATTTTCCACAATTTCTGGCCAATTACATGATATTGGTGTCACTACACTCTTTCTCACTTTTCCAGGCAGTAAGCCGAGCTGTCAATAACACTGCAGCATCAATCCTTAAGTGTCGTGCGATTGCATGTCTCCGTGTACTGATGTATTGTTAATCGGCCTATAACAGCTTAATTATAACTTCAGATCAATTTCTTGGTGAAGATGTCAAAATTCCATTTCTGAAGCACAGGGTGTTAAATACTGTAGCTGACACAACTGGGAATGATATTTCATGGATCAGAAACTTAGACTGACTGAAGCAGAGTGCTATATCCTGAATTTAGTATACTGGAAACAACTGACAGAGCAAAATCTTAGACTGACTGAAGCTGCAGGTGCTATTGTCCTGTATTTAGTATACTGGGTAACAGAACAAAATGTTTCATGGAGCAGAAACTTTGACTGAAGCAGGGGCTATGTCCTTTATCTAGTATACTGGGTAACAGAACAAAATGTTTTATGGAGCAAAATCTTAAACTGAAGCAGGGGCTATGTCCTTTATCTAGTATACTGGGTAACAGAGCAAAATGTTTTATGGAGCAAAATCTTAAACTGAAGCAGGGGCTATGTCCTTTATCTAGTATACAACAAAATGTTTCATGAAACTAGAAACTTTGACTGACTGAGGAAGGTCTTTGGTAATTTGCTGGATTTATATTTTGTAGTTAGTTTGTGGACATGTAACAAGTTCCATCTGTTAGATATTTTTCCCTTTTTGCGTTAACCAGTGAAATTAAAGGCATATTGTCTACGGCAAACTCATTTTTTTGGTGTCAATTAGACCGAAATGCAATAAAATGAATATTGAAAAACAAATTTGCTACAAATTTTGCCTCAAAAGTAGTTTATTTTGATCAAAATAGCTCGACAATATTGATTGATATTTTATTTACCTGCACTACGTCACATTGACACAGATTTAGACTGAGTAGTTTTAACACGGACACTAAGCGGAATCTCGAGTTTTGTCCCCGAAAACATTGATATGTTGAAAAAATACCGACATTTTTCGTGTTTACCTTTTAAATAACATTCAAAAATTAATACAGGCAATAATTGTCAGTTTTATTCATTAAGTAGCTCTAATATTCGGTTGCCGTTTAAATTTTCTTCCGAGCTAAAACTTCGAGAAACAGATTATGCACCACGTGCAAGAACTATTGAAGTTTTCAATCAAAGAAAGTATAGTGCGCATGCTTACAGCTCATCTACATCTCATGAATATGAATTTTTGTAAAGCTTTACAAATATTATTTATTTTTCAATTTTTGAAGTAATAAAGAACCCTAGTGGTATTTTGAAAGTTTGCATCTTTCTAAATAAACAAAACGAATAGTCTGACGACAATTTTTTGGTTTTACAAAAAAATATTTTTTCGTAGACAATATGCCTTTAAGGAAATAGTTAACAACCACAAAATGACCTAATAAACATGTACTTAAATTAAACCTGAAAATCCCCTTTTAATTCCAATTATTGACCCTGATTATCAAAGTCCCATAACTCTTAAAAACTTTGTCCATTAAAAAAAAATGCAATTCACACATTCTTTACAATTTTTTTTCTTTTCCCATTTCAATCCTTCAATCTTAAATGTCATTTTCTCTCATACGCTGTATTTATCAAGGCATAACCTGGGAAAAGTGAAGGAAATTTCCAAGACTAGCACACTGTGGATTAGTAATCTGTTCCAAGATGTAAAAAGAATTCTATTGTAAATGACTAATGTTATTTGTTTAAACAGATTTCTCAAGAACTCGGATCGTTTTTGTTCTTGATTAAAAATCAATGGACACTAAAGGAACGGGATTAATTCAAAGACGTTGAAATTCAAAGGGCTTTTCATTAAATTCACCAAATTACCACATTGATGGATCTTTAATATTCATAACATAGCAGATAGATTATTGTTGTTTCTTGGCTTAAAAATTCCACAGAAAATCACATTTCTAAGAACGGTATAAAGCAATACTGGACTTCAATCACTAATTTATGCAAAGAAATTTATGGGTTCTTGCAAAGGACTGAAAGTTTTGATCTTTGATCAACAGTCTTTGGAGTAATGTTAATCTGATCAAGTTTCCTCTAAGTTTTTAAAAATTCAATGCATAATGTAATGGATTTTCAACCTCTCAAAGTAAAAATTTGAGCAAAAATAAAATCTAAATAAACTATATTTGTTATGAGATGAAGTTTCTAAGCGAGAAAACTTGAAAAATGTGGACGTGCACTACATAAATACATGTAACAATCAATCAATCAATCAATCAATCTTTTCAATGATTAGAAAATGCAATCCTTCTGTGCCAAATATCATTAACCTATTGTAACATGCGTAATGAATGGACATTTTTTTTTCTGAATAGGTCTTCAATGGTTTGAATTATTTTTTTAAATGCTTGAGCATATTTACACCAGTTTTACCTACCAAGGTTTCATTGTACAAGGTAGAAGCAAATAAAATTGGTTTAAGCTATATGAAAAATATCAGACCTCTACATCATGTAGTTGCTAATAGAAAACAGTGATGAAAATTTTTCATTTAATTTTGTCCACAGTGTGTAAAGGCCTAAGTATTGGGCAGGAAGTAGATGATTCAGGAGCATAAAATCTAAATACACTGTATGGTACAACAGGATAAAGCTGTATACCAAACATCAGAACTCTACATAATGAAGCTGCTTAGAAAACTGTGATGGAAATTTTGTTAAGGACAGACAAACAAACAAACAGACGAACAGACAAAAAGACTTCTTCCAGCAGTGGTGTAAAAACTTATCCTAGTCATTCATTGTCATTGTGATTTTATCATTAGTTATGAAGCTACATGTACTTGTCTTTTTTTGGACTCCTTGATTTGGGGCAATCGGTTTCTTGTTTTTCATGTATGCTGCAATAGTCAGAAAAGAAACAACTAAGACACCAATATGCCATGGTTAATGCAGGTATTATCTCCAAAGTTGAGCATCTAGCTCACATTTATTATGATGGTAAGAAAGTCTCAGTTTTAGATGTCTCTAAGTCCTTGCTTCCATTTGTCATGGTGATTTCCAATTCTCCATTCAATGTCTACAAGACCAGTAATGCTTCCAGCTCTTTATATAGCTGCCGTCATTACTATCTTCCAATTATTGTGGATGGATGGCTCGATACAAGTCACATCTGTTAAGATCGGTGAAATAATTTTTCATCCTTGAATAACCCCTCGTATCATCCAACCATCAATAATATCACGGTAAAAAAATATGTGTTGATCTTCAATGTCACCTACGATTCCCAAAGGGCCGGAGAAGTTCGTCTTGCTATCGATCACAGCCACGATAAGATTTATGGACGTATTATAGCGAGTATTAAATCCGCATCGTAATGCCGAGGAAAATCTGTTCCCATAGATATCGTATTAAAGCTCCCCATCAAATTCACATCTCGTTGCTGAGTGCAGCTAACAACTCATTGACAGAGTAAATTATATCGGTGATTTGGGTATTGTGGTAGGATTATAAATATCTACGGACTCTGGTGTCGACAACGAGGGAATTTGACATCGTGTAATAATACAGGAATGAATCTCAGAGATTCATTCTAAAAGATCATAAAATCACTGGCCTTTTTGGAAATATCAAATTAAGATGGTACAGGGATTTTGTATTATGAAGTTTATACACAACTATTCTTCCATCTTTTTTTTTATCATTTTTTTTTCATTCAAGAATACTATTACTGAGACAATTAATCTTCGATAGAAAATAAATACATTGTGAAAATCAACTTTTTAAGTATAGTTAATCTAAATATTTTTTTTCGAAGATTTTTTTTACACACAATATTTATGATTTAGAAAACGAATGGACAACATCTTAATTACTGTATAATAATATTTCATCCATGCATTAGTCTTATATTATTGATAGGAAGAAAAATCTGAATAAAACTCGATTATTTTGTTAAATTGAATGAATATTTTATACTTGGTTTTCCAGTTGTAGTAATTTTTGTAATGGTTTGCAAATAACATGTAAAGGACTTGATACAAAGATGATTTTCTTAATCTGTGGGACAAATATAAATGCAACATTAGCTCTTTCAGCACCTATTTTTTTTAAACTTGTGAATTGAACAAACAATATTTTTGACTATGAAAAAACTAGAGGCTCCCAGGAGCCTGAATCGCTCACCTGGTCCTTTAGTCAAAAAGGGTAAAAAAGCAAATGCATTTTTTACCTGCAATGGTTTTCATTTATAGGGCAAAACATGAAAAAAAGGAAAATTCTATGTATTTTAAGCCAGTATAAACTGATGACCTGTCTATACTAGATTCTTCTGAATCTTTAAGGGGTTCAGTTTCCAAGTTTTTATTATTTTTTGTCAATCTTACATTGGTTGTCATATCTCATTGAAGCCTCAAGTTTAACAACACATACACTCACCCCATCGCCTCTGTCAATATCTAAGATCTCTTCACCAGTAAGCCTTAAACCTTGGCATAAAGAACCCTAAGGCTTAACAACCTATATATTCAACCCAATGTTTCTATACACCAGTTCCTCAACCTTTTACTTTAGTTTAACAACTCACCACATTGCCTCTGTCAATATCTAAGATCTCTTCACCAGTAACTCCAATCTTGACACAAAGAACCAAAAGGTTTAACAACCTATAAATTCAACCCAATGTTTCTATACACCAGTTCCTCAACCTTTTACTAGTTTAACAACTCACCCCATTGCCTCTGTCGATATCTAAGATCTCTACACCAGTAACTCCACTCTTTAACAGAATCTCGTCTTTTTTGTATGCTGAAGAAGAAAGAAATAGGGTAAATAACACATTTGCTGAAAAAAACCCCAAATACTTGCCATAAATAAACACATCAGGTTACACTAGACACATATCCCTAGTGCACAATGTATTGACAGACAGACGGATTAACCTACATGTAGATTATAATTTCCACTATCTATAGTAGGGTAATGATTCTTTAAACTATTTCTTAAAATTCTGTTTAATCCTTCTCAAAGCTAAGGTTTGATGATATTACAGGGTCTTTATTGAATCTTTGACTATTTCAAGACTGGATTTGAATTGTATGCATTTTATTTTGACCAACAGCCCCCAATTGTAAGAGAGCAAGCAGTGCTTAAAGGCCTTGTTGAAGGCTGCTGGCTATTTTTCACTGTGGTCTATCTAAATTTCGACTTGTTTATGTCGGGTGTATAAGGCACTTATTCCACATCTCATTATCTTCTAATAGACTGGTATCTTTGAAGACCTAAATGTCTAAATATTTCAAAAATTCCAGACTTAAATTTTATTTTAATGGCAAAGAAACCTGCTAAACAGTAGACATGCATTAAGGTTAATCAAAGCTGAATACTTCACGACAATGTTTTAAGGTTTCATTTTCAAAACGTCTAGTTTGGAAACAGGTTTTTCCCTATGATTTTAATACACTGACACAAATTGAACCACCATCTTCTACATGGAGAACTCAGAAAACCTTCAAATGCATATTTTACACCGTACCAGACCTGTTGCATGGAGAAGAAACTCATGATCTTTCCCTATCTTTAGACATGTACAAAGCTCGTTAAATCTGAACCAGTCGGTAATGACAATATCTAAGGTTTCTCGTCTCAGTTAAAGAAGACCTATTGATAGACATTGGTGTCGTTATCAAAGACTTACAAACTTAGGTCTCGTTACTCAGTTATAACGGAGGAAATTATATGATAAGTTCTATTGGAGATATGACATCCGTTAAGTAGGCGAGAAATTCTGAGCCTATAATGTTTATCAAAGAGTTGACATTCAAAGATCTAGTCCAGATAAACTTGAAATTCTAATTCCAAATAATTAACAAAAAATTGTGTATTATGGTCAAGACTGGGATAATCATTATACCGTAAGCATAAATTAGAACATAGAAAAAGTCAGGCAGGGTAAACAATCTAAGTCTGTCAAAAAATATTGGACAGCTAAATAAAATCCTAATATGCAAATCCTTAAATGACACTAAAATCTGAGAACTATCCTCCTTATAGTTTTTGGCGTTTTAAATAAATTGTGGACAGACAGACAGACAGACACATTCTTGATCAGGCTATTTGGGAATTAAAGAAATAAATAAATGGTCAGTGCCACATTCATTGATAAGGTCCTACCATTCCTCGTACCACATCTTGAAACTTGTCCAAAAATGGGTTTGTCCTCAAAGAAATTTTCAATATTTCTGCTGTTTCATATATGTGTGTTAATTCTTTTAAAAATTACATCATCCTGACCCAATTAGGGTACTCATGCAACCTCCTCTTTCCAACTTTGTTTATCATGTTAAAATGTCTGTACTGTATAAGTTCATCTTGCAAAATTTAAATTGCTTAAAACAAATGAACTTCAAAATTCTAATGACAAAACCATCAAAGACCACCAACAGTCATATAGAAGCTCCTACCATCTTTCCAAGGTTATTGTGAAAGTCAAATCTCTGTAGAAATTCATCTTAGAATCTAATTGTGTAAATTATATTGGCAAGGCTTGTCACAGTGACAAAGATTTCCTTGTTAGCTCCACAGAGTAAACTGATGGGTCGTACTCAAACAATCAAAATTCAATTTTTCAACTTGCATGAAAATTTCATACAAGATGATGACATTTTTATACAATTATCTCAAAATGTGTATTGCGTGATGACAATGCCAATCAGATTTAACATAGAAAATTTTTCTCGTCTTTTGAATTATATTATCTTTTAATCGATTTTCAGAGATAAAAAACACAATGTAAAGATTTTTTTCTGGAATAGAAATCTGATTGTGTTGTTTTTCAATATTTAAAGCTGATTTTTCAAGCCTTAAGAGAATATTTGATGACAATCCTCTTGTTAAGAAATAAATCAAATATTTAAAATGATGTTCTGTAATCATCCCGTTTTCTGATGATAATGTTAAACCAAGTACATGAATTAGAAGAAATATACTTCTGGGAATGGAGCAACTTGTACTTTAAATTGTTAAGTAAAATTCCTGCTAAGAATAATTTGTTTATGCCGCATCTCAAAAAGTAGGGGGCTTATAGTGTTCGGATCCATTCATCCATTCATCACACCATCCTAAATGTTGGGACATTTGGCATCATGTCTTTTAGGCATATTATTGTATTTTGTTATTGTTTTTTTCAAATAAACGTTTTATAAATGCAAGATAGTCAAATGTTCTAAATCAATGCCCCCCCCCCTTCTTTTATAAACAAAAAGCAAACCGAAGCTGACATTACTTGCATATTCAAATCTTTTTAACCTGAAACTATATTTGTGTGAAACTTCTGTCATTCTTTTTCCTAAAGAGGTTGGTTATAAATTAACACGTTATGGTGTGACATTTCAAAATTACTGAAACATGAAACTTTCTCTAGTTAAGACATAAGACACTTATAAGCCAGATTTTCTGGAAACTGATATCACTTACCACCTTCAATAAAATATGATGCTATCAACATGTAGACAGTTCAATAAAACTTCCAAGTCGACAAATCTTCATTTAGTAACCCCCAACTGTAATAACTCAGCCACTATAAACTCAATGACCATATATTACTCTCTAATAACCAGACAAGATTAAAACTAACCCAAGCTTCATCGTACTGGCCCAATAAAATCATTGTCACACTGATATCATCAGATCGGTAACAATGTAACGGTATTGCATGTCATTGGACGTAAAATCTCCGTAATGAACCTATTTTATGTTCTCCTTTCATTACAATGAGTTTTTATATGTGTTTTACCTTTGTAACTGATGTTACAGGAACAAATGGGTCTTTAACATTGAAGACTAATTAATTCCTACGTAGCAATCAAAGGCCGGGACCTTGTTCTCCATGTAATCAGTTTATAATAGCAGGGTTTTAAATTCTACGACAAACTTTTTGCATAAAGGGCTGTTCGGTGTTTGTTAAAATGAAAATCATTAGCTAGCTGTTCACTCAATAAGAACTAACTATGTGTAAAATGAACAAATTTGATTCAGACACTGAACAATCATTATGACAATCTAAAATCTACTATTTAACATGTCAAATCATTTTGAATTCACAGGAAGATTCAATAAGAGAATCATGAGTCAGAGAAAACAGTTTACAATTGAGATGTAAAAATAAATTTACATGCAACAGAATGCACAATAAAACAATAGTAATCAATAGATACATAAAATGCATACTGGAAAATATTTGTTCTGAAAATCTAAAAGCCAAAAGTTTTTGGGGAACTTGACAGAGGAAAGATAACTGTTGACATAATTTTTTTTTTTTAAAATGGACGTTATTACTTTAAGCTTAACAACACTTTTGTCTATGACACAATAAACCAAATTTTGTCATGTGACTGTGATGTCTTTAATATTTTCTTAGTGATATTCCTTTTAGGAGAAAAAATCCTTGAAACCCAATCTGAAAAATGCCCCCAGATAGACTCATAATGCTGAAGACCCTGACCACTGGACATTCTGTTAAAGATACATTAACCCAATGCTTCATTTCTGATTCTGCTTCTTCTTATAATCAGTGAAAATAATTACTTTCCCATAATGCAATTGATCTCTGAAGCCATACAAGACGCTAGGAGCGAGATCCATTTTCCTACTAATTTGTACATTAGATATCTTCATAATTCTGTTTTTCACCTTACAGCAAAGAAACGCGGTATTGATGTCTCCTTCACAGAAGATTTCGTAGTCTTTCTGCTAATGACGGGTTACCATGGTAACGTAATTGTTTTTGACAGCACCAAAAATACTTGAGGAAACAAAATTATTTGAGAAATTAAAAAAAATATATTAAACATTTTTTCAAAGCTTTTCAATCAAAAGTGAAGCAATTCTATTTTTCTAATAAAATGAAACCAAGTTGACCATCATAATCAAATTTGAACATTTGCCAAAAAATAATGTGAAATAATTAATAATCATTGAAGATCCTGAATCTATAAAGGAAGTAAATTCTTGAGAAAAAAAAATCAGATAAGAATTCTACAACTTACGCCAACATCATACTTATTTTCAGAGCCCAACTTCTGAAGGAAAAATAATATCTAAAATTACAGCTTTTAGAACTTTACAATTTCATTAGTCTTCCAATAACAAGTCCCATTTACTAAACAGTGACTTCATGTCTCCCAGCACCTTAAATTGCATTTTAAATTGACGTGCATTCTTTAAACGTAAAGAAAAAAAGTTTGGGTAATTTCCTGAAGAAAATTTTTGCCTGCATCAATATGTGTCCTAATGAGAAGAAATTTTACACTTCTCCAGCAATAATTAGAGTCGGTAAAATAGAAGCCCTCGTCAAGCCAACTCTTTAGAATTACCCCCAGCACATGTGATCATCTCAACGAAACTTGAGCGATTCTTGTTCAATTGACTTAAATAACTGACGAACATAAAGTGTGGATTCTCCTTGCGGCCATTTTGTCGTATCTGAAACGATTTGACGATTGTATAGGGGCTCAGCTGTCAGGACATAAAAATTAATCTCTTCTTGCACCTGATCAGGGCCTTTTGAAAATTAATCTGAAAAAGATCTATAATACAATGTCTATATTTAGATGTCAGTTTTAATATGAACCAAAATTCTCCATGACAATTTACTTTTAAAAAATACCCCTAAATTTGTATTTCATCAAGAAATGAATTTCACGGATAATAAAAATATTTTCTAACATGAACATTCTGATTTTTATATCAAAATGACAAATTTACACTAAATAAAGAAGGAAAGTTTCATAACTGAAAATCACAATCATCTTTCCAAAAGGTCACAGCACTTAAACAGGTGACATAATATCCAAGTTCTGCAAATTTTTCAACTGTCAGCATTTTGGAATATTATTACTTTCTGATTAGGTTCTTTAAAGATAGATCATTTAATGCATATATGATTAAAATATCAAGAATTAGCATTTATATCTGAACTAAAATCCTATGCTTTTGAGTTACAGATGAGGGCTTTGATTATAATTTTATGATTTTTAGAACATGGAAGTTTAACTTATTTGCATTAATTTTACACACTTGGTATGAAACTTAACACATCTTTAGGACATTTTAATGTTTAAAATACATAGGTATCATTAAGAAATTGTGAATTTCACCGAATAAGCTTTCAGTTAGTGTCTGTTAGTGTTTTTTCATCATTTATGGTCATCTGGATCAAGATAACTGAACAAAACAAATTATAACATTTCCATTTATTTCAAAAATTTCCCAAATGTTTACTGTAAAAGGGGAAATTTTCGCAAGGATTTATTTTAGCTAATTTCGCGATAACAAATTCGCAAAAATATAATATCCCCTCGCGTAATACATTTAGAAGGACCCAATATTCCATGATCTAATAAAACACCAAACTAAAACCTTGGGAATGCATTTTGGTACTAAAAACGCAAAATGATCCCCTTTTACAGTATTGGTTTTTTGGTCCAGTTTAATGTCTTGAAAATTTTATCAGACCAAACAACTTTTCAGTGGACTTTTCCAAAGCTGAATGACAGACTTTGAAAAATTTCTTTTGGGGGTTTGCCTGCCACATGTCATTTGTAAAAGAGTAATATTTGCTAAACTCTTGTGGGTTAAGGTTTGCAAGTGTCACATGTTATATTAAGATAATATTTCGGTACCTGTTTTGACTTTTTAGTACAGAGAACTAAAACTCCTGTATTTACAGCACACCTTAGGACGAATCTAGCATTCATTCATTGATTTCTTTGTCAACTGTTGCATCTTGCATCGATTTTTAATTTACGTTTAATATCAAAGGTTGACATAGAAGAAAATAGACTTGGTAATAAAATGAAATAAAATCTCGAAATCTTCATCAGACACTTTAATGAAATTCTTTGTCGTCAAAAGGTATAAAATAACTGTACGTTTTTCAAAAGACGAAATATTTAATAATGTCACTTCAGATGTGGAATGTTTCCAACTACAAATTATTTTTTCTTCTACATAGTTATTTGGCTTTCTACATCGAGTCGTTATTTTAAGTACCTACTTCAGTGAAAATCTTTTAAACCTTTTCTTTGATTTTGTCAAATGACAGATATTTTATAAGAAATTTTAAACTTGGGTTTGAATGCCATAATGAACCATTATTTTCATGGTAAATTAAGAATCGAGTGGCATCAGTTAAAACTGTTACAGTAATGACTTTTCTTTTTTTTCTTCTATGGAACAAAATGGAAATTTTAAGAAAAAATAGAATTGATATCTATAAAATATTCAGCAAAAATACTAAAAACTTGCTTTTTTTTCAACTTGATCTTTTTTTCAACGAATTTAAAATATCAGACACAACATAAGCATATACGGCGAGCAGTTACCTCTGGTCATGTTGAAGATTGCTGGCTGTTTTCCATTGTGATTTTTTAAATTGCCGTTTCTTTAATGTTGGTTGTGTCGCATACACTTATTCCACATCTCTTTATCGTCTACATTGATAACATAATATCTATATTTCAAGGTGTTTTAAATTTCATGTTTTCATGTTGGCCAGTTTTAATTCCCTTGAAATACCTGACCATTAATAAACATTCACATGTTTATCAATATATGTATGGTTTTATTTTCACTAATACATCGATAAGACAAAGTTGGCAAAACTACCCCCCCCCTCTCACACACACAAACTTTCCATTTTAAAGTAAAATAAATCTGTGATTTGAATTTAAAAATAATAATAATCTATAGATGTTTATTAATGATTTTTACACCATCTTAAGTCAGGAGGACAAATATTATATCTTATAAGTTACCAGAGGTCAAGCAATGACACGGGATGATAGAACATCCGAACCCCGTTGGATTTCCTGTTAATTATAACAACCTTAAACACGCTAAAACAAATTTGGCATCCCTGTAAGACATGAAACTAACGAGGGAAATGTAAAAGTACAGAGACACAGGAAACCGGACAAAATCTCGGCTGTTTGCAGGAAGACGAAGGAATTTCCCTCCAGGGGAAACACTGTCCGCTAATTTACTCATAAACAGTCATAGGCTGAATGTTTAATTGTTTTACATCTTGTGCTGGTAAGCATGTGATCTTGTAAGACTTTTACGGGAAAGATTCTAGGTAACATGTGGTTTACCATGAACTTAAGATGGAGAAAATAATAGCAATGGTCACTGGTCTCTTTTTAGAAATACAATTTGTTTCCATATATAGTATTTATTCAATTACTTTCCTTTAATGGAATAATAATGTATTAAATATTTTTGCTTATTGATTAAAAAAAACTGTCAGAAACATGATGAAATAGAATATTATAGATATAGTAATACATGTACTGAAATATCATGTAAATGTCTGCAAAATAACTTAGTTTATCCTAAATTTGTAAAAAACTTTCTATTCTATAATCTTAATCTTTTCTTCATGGTTTGACATTAAAATGCTTTTATATGAATATAATGCATGTACTATAAACTTGTTTAATGGATTATCTCCTCTATAATATTCCTCCAATAAACAGCCGATATTAATAAATCTTAATACAGAAATATTAGAAGAAAATAAAAAAAGAAATAAATCTCTTGTAATCTCTTGGTAACCTTTTCACGATAATAATTGATACAATTTAAAGATAAATCTTAATCGTTTATAGATACTTGATCTTGTATTTTGATTTAATATTCGTCAGGATTGTATTTTTTTCCTTCATTTTTTCGTATAGCAAAATGACTATGTAATTTTTTTTTCAAAATTGATTACGAAGACCTATAAAATTTCTGATTATAATCATTTTTTCATAAATTAAGCTAAAAATATAACCCTAAAACATCTCTTTTTGGTATTAAGGACCTATAGTTCTTGAGATATGGAGGTGCTCGCAAAACTTTTCCATTGCTATTATATGTATTGAAAATTGTCAAAGTCACTCAACCGAAAAATCAAGGTCAAGGTCAAAAGATGGGGATGCAACTGTGCTAAGCTACTACTGGGGCATATGCATACCAAGTTTCATCAACCTAGGACCTATAGTTCTTGAGATATGGAGGTGCTCGCAAAACTTTTTCAATGCTATTATATGTATTGAAAATTGTCAAAGTTACTCAACCGGAAAATCAAAGTCAAGGTCAAAAGATGGGGATGCAACTGTGCTAAGCTACTACTGGGGCATATGCATACCAACTTTCATCAACCCAGGACCTATAGTTCTTGAGATATGGAGGTGCTCATAAAACTTTTCCAAAAAGTTAACGCTGCGGTCGCCGCCGCCGCCGCAGCCGGTAAAGTAACACCTATGTCCCGCTCTGCTTTGCAGGCAAGACAAAAACCACAATGGATGACCCCCAGCAGCCTTCAATGAGGCCATTAGACACTGCTCGTCATTCTACAATTGGCAAATTAAAAGAAACATAAATCATTGAAAGTTCAGGAATGGGAAGAATCTGTAGCTCTTTCCACATAAGTCCTAAGCAAAATTTTTATCTTAAGTGTAAATTTCAGCAAAAAAAAATCAATTTTACTCTTGGAATTTTTTTGTGATAGGTGCTGCTGGCACCTGGCTTCAACATGCATCAAAACTAACCACTAATATGCAACAGGCAGTTAAACAGCTAAAATTTTCCTTTATAATTACTTGAATTTAAATTAAACATTTTTTCTGACAAGCCGTCACATACAGCTCTTGGTTTTAACTCCTCCCGGCTGAATGTAATCCTTTTGCCTTATTTCTTGTTTCTCCTCCAGCATTGTGACTAATTACGTGAAAAACGCAGAAAAATATACAGTATAATGGGGCCCACTTCCTGTAAAATGAAATTTTCAAAAGCTTTCTGTTACAGACAAGAGACGACTTTTCTGTCGAAAAATATAACGCAGGATGTTTCTATGTCAATTACGTTACAATGTCTTGAAGGCATCTACTGACATATCCTCATTAAAACTGAAATTTTTTATTTCAAACTCGAATTTCTTTTTTATACAAGTCCATTACACCGTTCAGTGTAACTGTAAAGCCTAATTATATTTTCTTCAACTTAATTATAAAAGATAATTTGAGAATCAATAATCGGCAACAAGAGAGAGATGTAATACAAAAGTGCAACATGGGAACAGAAAGTGAATTACCAGTACAACATTAAACTCTGGTGCAGTATGATGAAAAAAGACAGTTCTATGCAACAATCTTATTATATCACATACAAATACTTACTGTCACTAGGATATTAAAGCTGTTAGTTTGTTTAGTTTAGTTTAGTTTAAACATATTTATTTATCCTGAATTGGGAAACAAGCTTAATGCTTATGTAAATCCCTCTCCAGCTAGAAGTTTGCGAGTGTGGTCTTTGCAGCGGCCCCCATTGAGCCTACTCTTATCGAACTCTACAAAGGGGTCTTTAACGTGCATGGGGTACTGCTCTCCACATACACGGGACAACTTTTTTCGTCCCTTCCAAAGAACTAGCATCCTTCCTTGAGACCATCCTCGCAAATGGTGTCAAAAGAGAGTCGGAAAATTGGTTCATGAAATTTTACCCCGGATGAGGATCCAACCACGAACCTTGATGTTAGTAGCCCGATGCGTTAACCACTACACCACCGGCTCTCAGCTGTTAGTATACAATGAAATCTGTTTATTCTAAAACCCTGAATGAACCAAAAACCTGTCTAAAAAAACTGAATGTAAACTCCCTCCTGTCTATTTATTTAGACTTAAACCTGAACAAACCAAAAACCTGTCTATTTGAAATAAATTCTTCAGTTCAACTGAGTGATGATACTTCAGATTCCAGTTTTGCACTTCTGGTTTTATTGTTCTATGCTCTTTATACTCATATAGTGTTAGGCATTTCCAATCATTTGCATAGAGCACCTCTGATGAGTTTCAAATTGGCAAAATGCATGCCAGGTGTCAACAAATTGTTGTCATGAACTTTGTTCTGATTAAGACAGCTTTTACTGTAATGAGTTTTATTTTAAGGAATATTTGCAGTACAAAAGTTACAGACCAATATTGATATTTTATTGCCTTTATTTCCATGCACATTCTTAACCATTTGACATTTCTTAATGAAAATTGAGAAGTATTTAGAGGTAGAGATAAACCTCGTCTCGGTACAACAATATAAGACGGTGATGGGTATTAGTCAAACGTCTTAATGAACCCGGAGCAGTATTAAGGCCCCAGTCAATCTTCGTTAAAGCCTGTTTTATTCTCAGATTATTGCATTGTTTTACCCTTCATCATAAAATCCCAATAAGTATGCATGGCTGCCACACACTGTAACGTCTCTAACAAATGCATTGGTCGAATAAATGTGATTTAAAAATCGTAGAAATGTTTCTTAAGATTGTCTTTTGTGACTACCTCTGTACGTGACTGGTGTGTCTGAGATGTGGTAATTGGAAGTTCAATTGGAGAAGATTGGGTCAAGAAATAAATGACATAGAATTTTTCTCTGAATGGTGAACTTTTATGCTTGCCTTGAGACTTAAGTTTTGGATGCCTGTCCTATGCTGCCATTTATGAAGTGAATTTTCAAGTTTTTAAAGTATTTTAAGTCTGTGAGACTAATGCTTCTTGAGATCAAGTTTTGCATACAGTGATGCTGAATCTGCAGCAAAACTCTTGATCCATCAAATAGTTGCCACCATTTTGGCCTCATTAAAATCAAGGTTTGTTCCAGGACTTTTCAAGGGATTTAAGGCATTTTCAAGAATTCATGAAAATGGTAAAAAAAATTCTGTTTTTATACATGTAATATTTTCTACAAAACAATTCACTGACGACCATTGTTACACAAACTATAAAATTCCAGTTTTTTTTCAAGGATATTTCCATATTTCTTCAAAATTCAAGAGTTTTTCGAGGTGGCAACCCTGTCAAAAGTTAATACTGTGTATGTATATGCAGTCAATGGTTATTTATCACATTCAATAATTGAAAATTTCTACTTTGTTTATATCTGGTTCTTTCTGTTTTGAAATGCATCCATTATTAAAAAATATAAGGTTTTATTTACAAGTGTCCGACTTTTATTGCCATTAAGCATGAAAATCAATCTTCACATTGCATTATATTCATGATGTAAAATCCCCCAAAAATAATCCCCTCGCTGAAACTTCCACTTTTTCCGTATTCAAAAAATAATTTGAATCAGAATATGATATTTTCCTGAAATTTAACCCAAGTAAATGTTAATAATGAAGTCTCCATTCCTATAGCTCTCCAACTTTATAGCGATTTCTCAATTAAATATCATTAACTGGATGATCCTAATAAAACTTGATGACAAATGCCCCATAAAAAGCCAACATCAAATTCTAAATTCATTGAGAGTCAGAATGAACACTGCTCAATGTTAATTGCATGGAGACATTTACATGAAAAAATCTCAATTTAAAAATGAAACGAGGGTAAAATCAATAAACAATAAAACGAGGAAATTTATTTGTTTTTGTACGAAACAGAGATTTATTTTGTAGACTGAATTAAAATGCTTTTTTCCAGCAGAGAGAGCCCAGGTACTTAAGCCGTGATCACTCAGCGACAAGATTCTGTTATATTAGCAATCATCGTGGAGAATAAAACGAAATAACGATCTTAGTGGAAAAAATGTCAACTTAATAAAGATTTGAGAAATGGTGAAAAAAATTCAAATTAATGAAACATTCTCTCTTAATCGATAATTTTCTACATATTATGCCAACTAAGCATATTTAGTGGGTTATTTTTTGCACATGCAGATTAAGCCGGAGACCAAATGAAGGTTCTCCCATGAATATAAAACAGGATGAATATCTTTAGGCACTGGCTAATTAAGGAGAATAAAAATCTATGTCTGGAACCCATATGTTTCCGTAATGTAAACAGGAAGTGGATGTCAGACAGGTCTGAAAATCTCTTACAATCAGTTCATTATCAATATATATCTTTATTATCCATTAAAATACCTTAGGAATCAGACCCAATCTCAATGAAAATGACCTTAATTTAAACCATTCTTAGAGCTGTTCTGAACTATATATTTATAAACAGACAGACAGGCAGACAGAAATTGTAAAGTAATGCCTCTGTCATTTGGTTTTGGGCTTTCATGTTTTATAAGGCCCTTTTTCTTCTTCTGAGTCTTTTTTTCCATGTAACACTATACTCGAGAGACATTTTTTCTATTTCAATTTTAATTACTTTTGTCCCAAACAAATGTACTTTTAAATGATAAATGTATCTATTATTTATAATAGAAATAAAAACATATCACCACACCTTTTAAAGTTTTCAAAACATCCTGATAAAATATAAATAGAACATTAATGTTGCTAGTCTACTATCTAGAGTGAATTTCTAGATTCTATAATTAATCCTATACAGTCATGTACAGGAAATGCTAGTGCCAGAATACAGCATAAACTGTATTGTAAAAGTACATACTGCCAATTAAAAAGAACTTTGATGAAGAATTCCCTTAATTATCGTGACCAAAATATTCCACAAGAAATATGACTTCATTCACATCTCAGATATATATATAACATATTACTTTGGTTTGTCATAGATTTTTGTTTTGTCTTCCTTTACCAGATTTGACACACTGAATTGGAAATTAGCAACACGACAGGTGTGCTATAGCAGGCAGGAACCACTTACACTTCCGGAGCACCTGAGTTCACTCATGTTACGATTTTAGTTCGCATAGTTGATTTCTGTTCGGTTGATTTTTTGTTTTGTGTTTCTTTGTGCTGTTCTTGTTGTCATTGCCCTTTCACACTTTTGACACTTAAATGCCCTGCCCTATTGGTGCCGCTTTGCTTCTTACTCAGTATAATTGTTGTGATTTTACTATTTAGTATGTGTATATTGTGTTTTTTGAACAGATCATTTTTATGTTCATTTATATTTATTTGGACCAAAATCTTAGGATTAGTGTACATAATGCTAAAAAGTACCTAATAAATAAGGTATATATTGAAAAAACCAAAACCAAAACAAATGTGTCTCAAGCTCCTTAAACAATGAAACAATCAACCTAAGGTATTCATTGCTGCAATGTTTTCTTTTTGTTATAAAGTGATTAAAAGTGTAAATCCTAGATTTGACCCTGCCCAAGGTCAGTGGTTTTCTCCTGGTACTCGGGTTTCCTCCACTATAAAAAAAACTGACCGCCCTGCATGACCCAGGTGTGTTGATAAAGGGAGTTAAACCCCAACACACACACATAAAGATTTGACTTCAGGATTTCAAGAAATCAGGTAAATTGCAAAGGCAAACCTGAAGTATGACAGACATAATTACAGTCAGACAGACCAAAACAGAAAATGTCTATAAAATATATACCACAAGTAACTGAGTTCAAGCACCTTAGTCAGATGCTAAAGCAGACAAGTGTTAAATTATATGCCTCCTCACATGTTTTTGTAGAAAATTAACTATTTCACACAAGCACCACTGGTGATAATAACTATTTGAAACCTGCACCACTTCTGATTTTAACTATTTGACACAGGCGCCACTGATGATTTTACTTACAGGCCTCCTTAGCCACTGAGGGAGCGTCTTTTCCACTGGTCCTGTCTGGGACGACTTTCCATGTGATCACATTGTTGTCTTCCCTAAAAAATAACCAAAACATTAATAAAACAATAAAAAAATTGTAACAGTCTAGCACTGATAATATAAGCAAAGCATTTGAGTTGTATTTTAAGCAGGAGCTAAATTTCGCAGATTTCTTAAAAATAATTTTTTTTTTATGCGGAAATCAATTTTAGAGATTACTTATATGCAATTCAAGTACACACTTTACATATACTTTATCAGATTTTATTTTCGCAAAAAAGCGAAAATTAGTTACCAGCAAAAAAAACAAGTAGAGCTTATACTCACTAGTGATACCCCCGCTCCCCAAACTATGTCATGCATACAAGTTTAAATACTCGGTAAACAGGAAATAACTGACCTAGGAATATAAAATCGCTATACACCATATGGGACTATAGGATTAAGCTATATGCAAAATATCAGACCTCTATGTCTTGTAGTTGCTGAGAAAACTTTGACAAAAATTTTGCATTCATGTTCACTATGTGCAAAAGTATTTGGTAAACAGGAAGTAGTTGACCTACGACCATGAAATCGGTATACATCTTATGGTACTATAGGAGAAAGCTATATGCAAAATATCAGACCTTTATCTCTAGTAGTTACTGAGAAAACTGTGACGAAAAGTTTGAATGTATGTACACTATGTGTAAAAACCTAAGTATTTGGTAAACAGGAAGTAGTTGACCTAAGACCATGAAATCTGTATACATCTTATGGTACTATAGGAGAAAGCTATATGCAAAATATCAGACCTTTATCTCTAGTAGTTACTGAGAAAACTGTGACGAAAAGTTTGAATGTATGTACACTATGTGTAAAAACCTAAGTATTCGGTAAACAGGAAGTAGTTGACCTAGGAGCATGAAATCGGTATATACCATATGGTACTATAGGAGAAAGCTATAAGCAAAATATCAGACCTCTGTGTCATGTATAGTTGCTGAGAAAACTGTGACGGAAATTATGTTACGGACGGACGGACGGACGAACAGATGGACAAGGGTAAAACAGTATACCCCCCTCTTCTTCGAAGCGGGGGTATAAAAAAACAACTGATAAGATATCTAATTTTCACTTTTAGTTATGGCTTCTAAAAGATAAGCATTTTTATGAATTGAAAATTGTTAGTCCCCCAACCACAAATTCAATGTTAAGGTCATAAGATGGAGGTGCAGCTGTGCTTAGCTACTACTATGGTCCAAAAGTGCATCAAGTTTCATCAACCTAGGACTTATAGTTCTTGGTTATAAAGGTGCTTGTAAAACTTTAACATTGCTATTCTATGTATTGAAAATAGTCAAATTCATTAAACTGGAAAATCTAGATCAAGGTCAAAAGATGGGGATGATCCAAATCCATCAAGTAATTTAGCAATGAGGAACCCATTAAACAGCAGAAATACAAATGTAATAGGAAATTGGGATTGATGCAATGGAAAATAATAACTTTAATAAGTGAACAACAGAAAAATATTTAATTTAAATGCAAACATCTTTATAACAGATCTATTGATAAGTCATCAAAAATCAACAGATTCATGGTTTTATCCGAATCTCCTGTTTCAGAATGTCATGTAACAAAATGATTCAGATAATCACATCTCTAGCAAATTTATAATTGAAGTTTCAACTATTATTATTTCAACGTGATTTTTAAGAATCTAATGTGTTCCCAAATAAGCAATTTATTGAAATCTTTGATGATATATCTTTAAAAGAACTAAATTAAAAAATAAACAATCCAGCCTCAGGAAATCTCATATCAAAGATCTAAGAGATGAAAAGATAACCCTTAGGAAATGGCACTGTGTAACATACAGACTAGTATCGTGGAATGGATTAGGAAACAAGTACAACAGACTAGCTTGTATATATAATTGTTAAAATTATGTTACAACTAGAAAAATAACGAGAATGTTGATTTTCCATGGAAGATGTATGTTGCATGTGTCTTAAAATATGTTAAACAGGAAGTAGATGAATAATAGGCATAAGATCTATTTACACCTTTAAGTACTATAGGAGGGAGCTACATGCCAAATATCAAGAGGCTGTGACATCTAGCTGCCCAGAATCCTGTGACTATGCAACACAACAGTCAACAGACTTCAATATTTTGCTTTGCAACACCTTTTAGGTGAAATAACAAAGTCAACAAGGGCCACATAAATGAAAATCTAAGTTTTTTCAAAATATTTGACCAATTTTCATTTGATCTTAATTGAAACAAGGAAATGTGTCAAGATGACACTGATGCCCCGCTGGCAAATAAAATAAAACTGTTATTTTTACCAAATTTGCTAAGTCCAAGGGCCCTAATTTGGGTCAAAATCAGTGGACCGGAACGAAACTCGAACTTGACCTGTAACTCATCATGGTAGACTCACATACCAAAAATCTTTTGAATATATGCAAGGATGTGGAAAAAAAGTGCGGAAAACTTATTTTTACAAAATTTGCTAAGTTCAAGGGACGTAATTTAGGTCAAAATCAGTGGACCGGAACGAAACTCGAACTTGACCTGTAACTCATCATGGTAGACTCACATACCAAAAATCTTTTGAATATATGCAAGGATGTGGAAAAAAAGTGCGGAAAACTAAAGTGTGACGGACGGACGGACGGACGGAAGGACGGACGAACGGACCGAAAAACTATATGCCCCCAACAAAGTTGGCGGGGCATAAAAATGCAAATTATCAAACAGTCGGTAATTATTGTGTAAAATATGTGATATATACCCCATATAATTTTGAAAAATTTAGTATTCACAGACAGACAAACTAAATGAAAACTATACTCCCACATCCTTAATGCAGGACTCTTATGAAAGTGCAAGCTGTTCATTGTACAAAAGATAAGGATATTAGAAATATTTTTTTTCAAAATGACTCATTGGATGCTTAATGAGTTTCAAATTAAACCCAGCTTCCAGCAAAAGAGCTTAGGATTGACCACACCTGTATCATAGATCTGTTCTCAGCAACTTTCATTAGAAATTGCAATATAAAAACTGGTAAAACAGTTTAAAAACAAACTTGATACCCTGTCAGATACCAATCCAAGATTGTCATCCGTATGTTAAGCTATACCCTGATAAGTATACATCAAAGCCTCAGACAAACAAGTCTTTTCTGGGAGGTATAAACTAAATGGTAATTTGGATTTTTTAATTATAAAGAGAAAAAACCTAGAACTAGACCTTAATTATTTTGTTTTCTAAAGTTTTTGTGATTTAGAGAATTTTACTAGACAAATTTGATGAGAAAAACCTGCTATTTTCTCATAAGTACATTACATGCGTATACCCTAAGGTAAAGAATATGTTTTACAGCATATATATTGAATGTCAAAGTACCAGTAAAAAGAAATTCTTCAAAAAAAAATATTTTCATTTGACAAAAGTTTAAGTCAAATGAATCTTTTATATCGAAAGCAAAATACTTTTTACATAATGCCATGACCAGACAGACAGACAGACAGACAGACAGAAAGGGTGATTCCTACATACCACAATACTTTTGATAGCAGGGTGCATTATTACACATGAAATCAGTTATTTTATAGCCGAAATCGTGCTAGTTCAGTTGGGAGTAAAGTAATAACTAAGTATCCTTTCATGTTTTGCTTTCACACAATTTATCTAGCTCTATATATCAATTGCCTCACATATCAGAAAATTTTCTTTTCCTTATACAAAACCATTTCCTCAACATGTCTGTAATAACTGTGTCAAGTTTCAGAATTATGGAGGATACAAAAGGTAAAGTTTTGTTTTGTTTTGTTGATATAAATAAAGAAGGAATGTGTCCATGGGACACGGATGCCCCCGCTAGGCCCCAAACAGGAAGTAGATGTCTGACAGACATGAAAGTCGCTTAGGACATACAGTTTGTCATACTGAACCATCCTACCAAGTTTCAAATCATTCTCATGTATGGTTCCTGAGAAAATCTTGACGGAAATTTTCAAGTCATGTTCACATATTTTCACATGGCCTAAGTCCCAAACAGGAAGTAGATGTCCGACAGGTCTCAAAATCGCTTAGGACGTACTGTTTGTCATACTGAACTATCCTACCAAGTTTCAAGTCATTCTCATGTACGGTTGCTGAGAAAAGCTTGACGGAAATTTTCATAGTCATGTTCACATATTTTCACATGGCCTAAGTCCCAAACAGGAAGTAGATGTCCGGCAGGTCTTGAAATCGCTTAGGACGTACTGTTTGTCATACTGAACCATCCTACCAAGTTTCAAGTCATTCTCATGTAGGGTTGCTGAGAAAAGCTTGACGGAAATTTTCATAGTCATGTTCACATATTTTCACATGGCCTAAGTCCCAAACAGGAAGTAGATGTCCGACAGGTCTCAAAATCGCTTAGGACGTACTGTTTGTCATACTGAACTATCCTACCAAGTTTCAAGTCATTCTCATGTACGGTTGCTGAGAAAAGCTTGACGGAAATTTTCATAGTCATGTTCACATATTTTCACATCATGGCCTAAGTCCCAAACAGGAAGTAGATGTCCGGCAGGTCTTAAAATCCTTTAGGACGTACTGTTTGTCATACTGAACCATCCTACCAAGTTTCAAGTCATTCTCATGTAGGGTTGCTGAGAAAAGCTTGACGGAAATTTTCATAGTCATGTTCACATATTTTCACATGGCCTAAGTCCCAAACAGGAAGTAGATGTCCGACAGGTCTCAAAATCGCTTAGGACGTACTGTTTGTCATACTGAACTATCCTACCAAGTTTCAAGTCATTCTCATGTACGGTTGCTGAGAAAAGCTTGACGGAAATTTTCATAGTCATGTTCACATATTTTCACATGGCCTAAGTTCCAAACAGGAAGTAGATGTCCGGCAGGTCTTGAAATCGCTTAGGACGTACTGTTTGTCATACTGAACCATCCTACCAAGTTTCAAGTCATTCTCATGTAGGGTTGCTGAGAAAAGCTTGACGGAAATTCGTACGGACGGACAAGAGTAAAACTTAATGCCCCCCGACATGTCGTCGCGGGGGCATAAAAAAGGCAGACAGGAGCTTTGAAACGCACTAGTAAAACCAATGATCTCTTGATAGGACAAAATCTAGATAATTCTTGTTCACACTGGACATGTTTTGTGATATCACCAATTCAAATACTTAATCTTGAATACATATTCCAGTAATGTCCTTTATATTATCTCTTGATTTTACTGAACATGATCTTAATTTTGCTTAATCAACTGGAAGGAATATAGACTGATTTTCTTAAAATACTGGACACTTTGAGAATATAGTAAAGGAGTAGAGCCACGAAGGCCCCAAATCGGCCCAAAAATTCAACTTTGATATACTTGCTTGTAATTGCTGCTTTGATGTTCATTAGACTTCATATTTTATAAATTGCAATATCTTTTTGTTTAATTGTTTATCAACAAGGAGGACAGTGAGCTAAAAATCAGTCTATTTTGTACAAAATCTCGTTTTTTGACATTTTTCATTGATTTTCATGTATAAATCGGTGAAAACGAAAATGGCCACACCCGTCGACCAAAATTATTTTGTGATAGAAATGTGTATTATTATGTTAAAAATTAACTATCAAAAAATTACGATGGTCGACGAATGTGGCCAATACTATTTTTGGCAAAATACGAAGAGAGAACAGTGCAAATGGGCAAAAAATTAGGAATTGTATAATATATGGCGTGTTTGAAATGCCAAGGCTAGACCTGTGATGTAGATATTTTGTTAAATCTTACATATATGAAAAGTTCAGTTATGCCTTAACTCATTTTGGATAAATTTACGAAAAGTTGAAGTAGTTTGAAAATTAGTAAAAATACCGGGCCAATTTGAGGCATTCGTGGCTCTACTCCTTTTGTCATTCAAGCAGCAAAACAACTTCTAGACCTGCCCCTGACTTAGGGAAAAGTAGAGAATATTTGATGCATTTACATAAAACTTTGGTATTCTTTAATAGTACTTAACATTCACTCAGAAAATTTCATACCTATAGCTCTTATGGCTTCAGATTATAACTGATTAGGAATTATTGATAGGGGGAAGGTTGGGCCAAAAAAAAACCCTTGTTTTTAAATGTACCTATCCTTAGCCAGGAATCTTTGACAAAGCTTTTGTTTGTACTTGAAATTTGATCTTGGGACATTTGCAAAATGGCAAGTAGCAATACTGGCCTCGCTGAAGGCTGCTGACTGTTTGTCATTGTGGTCATTTTAAATTGCCGTCTGTATGTGTGGACTGTTTCGCATACACTTATTCCGTATCTCATTATCTTTAATTTAGATATTCAGGTTTTTAAGGTAATTTTAAAGGGACAAACTTTTTTGAACCTTTTATACCTGTATTTGTCATATCATTTTACCTGATTGCCAAAGACCTACCTGATATCATTAAAGCTATAGTAAGAAACACCAGTAACATTGACAAACAACCTACCTGATATCATTAAAGCTATAGTAAGACACACCAGTGACATTGGCCAGAGATCTTAGAATCTGTTCTATCTCATCCTGACTGATTCTGAAATAGATATCATGTGAGGATTGAAACATTTAGTATTTATACAATTTTATATGACAAAACTAGAAACAAGAGACTCCAAGGAGCCTGAATCGCTCACCTTGTCCTTAAGCCTTAAGGGTCTACTATATGGGGTCATCTGAAAACATCGAACTAATGGAGACTTTTGAAGAGCTTAATGAGCTGAAGGTTTAATTAAGCAACAGTTTTTTTTTCTATCTGCAATAGTTTTCATTCTTTCAAGCAAAAACATGAAAAAAGCTATTTTGTCCTTTAAAGGCCATTAACCCCTCTGAGGTTAAAAAAGCTATGTCTGAGGGGTCATCTGACAACTTCAACCCAATAAAGACTTTTGTAGATCTTTTGATGCTGAAGAAGGAGGGTTGCATATGATTTTTTCTATCTCTTATACTTTTTGATTTAGAAGCCAAAAACAGTAGTCTGACCTCCCTGGTCTATTTTTAGCAACTGCAGCCATGTTTTTTGACGAATCAAAAATCCAAACACAACTTTTGTGCAGAACACCCTAAGGATCAATCATATTAAGTTTCATTAGTTTCAGAGTGGAAGATTTTTGAAAAATTGTTAACAGACAACAATGACAATGAGGGACGCCAAGTGATGGTAATAGCTCACATGTATAAACGGTCCCTTAATTTGTTATCACAAAACTTTTGCAAAAGGATCTTTCATTAAATCAAAGGAATAAAAAGTCAGAAGAAACAGGAATTTATCCCTTATGTAAAAAGTTCACTTTTAAAAAGCATGAAAATATTACCAAGCTAAAGTTTATGTCTTAATGCCTATTTCTTTATGATGCACTTCCTTCATGTAAACCTCCAGCACTTACTGGTGTGACACTTTCATGAACATTTGATCTGTTCTAACTACTCCCTCAGGGTCTTTACTTAGCACTTCATCTTCTAAAGGAACACTTTTCTTCAAGGCTGTAAAACAAGACAATCATTCTCACTTACCGGTAAATCTCATAGTTATCTTTTCTCAAAAATGATTCATCATAAGCAAAAGTAGACATGTGGTCTTCCATTGCACGCCTTTGTAGACAAAACTTTTAACTAAAACATTTACAGAGTTGTTGCCATAGAATTGCTTTTATGCAAATCTTGTATCACTTTTCAACTGTGTGGCCTCTAAACAAGAGGCTCCCAGGAGCCTAAATCGCTCACCTGGTCTTGATGTCAACCCTATATTTTGTAGAGCTAAATGAGCTGAACATTTAAGCAAGCAACAGTTTTTTCTTTATCTACTTTAGTTTTCATTCTATATGCAAAAAAAACGAAAAACCGTTATTTAGGGGCCGTAACCTATAAGGGGTCATCTGACAACTTCAACCCTATGGAGAATTTTGTAGAGCTTTATGCGCTGAACATTTAAGCAAGCAACAGCTTTTCTCTATCTGCTATAGTTTTCATTCTAAAGGCCAAAAACATGAAAAAGTTATTTTAGGGGCTGTAACCCCTATTAAGGGTCATCTGACAACTTCAATCCTATTGAGACTTTTGTAGAGCTAAATAAACTGAACGTTTAAGCAAGCAACAGCTTTTCTCTATCTGCTATAGTTTTCATTCTACATGTTCTATAGGCCAAAAACATGAAAAAGGTTATTTTAGGGGCCGTAACCCCTATTAAGGGTCATCAGACGACTTCGATCCTATGGAAACTTTTAAAAAGCTAAATGAGCTGAACATTTAAGCAAGCAAAAGCTTTTCTCTATCTGCTATAGTTTTCTTTCTATAGGCCAAAAACATGAAAAAACATCATTTTAGGGGCTGTAACCCCTATAAGGGGTTATCTGACAATTTCGACCCTATGGAGACTTTTGTACAGCTAAATTAGCTGAACATTTAAGCAAGCAACAGCTTCTCTCTATCTGCAATAGTTTTCATTCAATAGGCCAAAAACATGAAAAAACATCATTTTAGGGGCTGTAACCCCTATAAGGGGTTGTCTGACAACTTCGACCCTATGGAGACTTTTGTAGAGCTAAATGAGCTGAACATTTAAGCAAGCAACAGCTTTTCTCTATCTGCAATAGTTTTCATACTATAGGGCAAAAACATGAAAAAACGCTATTTTTCACCTTTAAGGGGCTGTAACCCCTATAAGAGGTCATCTGACAACTTGGACCAAATGGAGACTTTTGTAGAGCTTTTAATGCTGAAGCAGCAGGGTGGCATCAGATTTCATCTATCTCTTATACTTTTTGATTTACAAGCCAAAAACAGTAGTCTGACCCCCTGGTCTATTTTTACCAACGGCGGCCATGTTTTTCAACGAATCAAAAATCCCCACATCAGTTCTGTGGGGGATACCCTAAGGTACCATCAGACCAAATTTGGTTCGAATCTGTTCAGCCGTTTCAGAGGAGAAGAAGTTTGAAGAAAAGTTAACGACGACGGACGACGACGACGGACGCCAAGTGATGGCAATAGCTCACATGGCCTTTGGCCAGGTGAGCTAAAAAAGCATAACAGAAACCTTCTTATGGAGATAGAATGAAAGGGCAGGAGTAAAAATGCCCTAAAGAACTTGAAATGGTGTTATAAAAACAAACTGCATTTTATATATATTATTGTGATACATACGTGATCCTACAACAGGAACACCTAAAACTTTTTTGTCTCTTTCTCCCTCCAATTCTTTCTCTTCTGATTGGCTGTTATCCTGGGTCTCTTCTGACTGGTTGTCCACAGGGTTCTCCTCATCTGATTGGTCAGAGGTTTCCATGGCAGCCTCCATGGCTGACAACATCTGGTCAGAATCACCAGTATTGTCGGAAAATTCTGGAACAAAAAGGACACAAAAATTATTTCTCTAGAATAAATTGTAAACAAACTACGGATGTTTTCTGTACAAAAAATTAAAGACAAGTATTGTTGAAAGAAAATATGTTTGTAGTAAATCATTTTTAGGAAAAATGTGTAAAAGAAGAATCTTTTTTTGGCTTATGCAAAATTCATTTCACATTTGTTTTGACTTTGACTAATATATAACAAGCCCACTCAATATACCCCTTGCTGCTTCTTCATTTCCTAGGTCGTCTGGTGTTCCGAGGACTCCATATTGTTTCAGTCTCGAGTTGACGTATGTGGCTAAGAAGTTGAGTTGTTCATCTGTCAAACTGTCCGCACCAATTTCCCCTGAAAAGTTAAGATACATTAGAATCTAAAAATCATTTGTCATAAAAATAAATTATGATATCTAAAAAGATAAAAACAGATCTCTATCTCTTTAATGGCAGTCATTGGTATCATCAGTCAATTAGAGAGAATCTGAGATGGACGTTAATGTTCTGTTTGGTGTTAATGCTTATTCAGGTAACTAATGACAGCAAATTTGATCAAAGAAATAAAGAAGGAATAAGTCCATGGGACAGGGATGCCCCTGCAAGAAGGAAGTAGAAGTCTGACAGGTCTGATAGTTGCCTTGGGCGTACAGTTAGTCATACTGAACCATCTTGCCAAATTCTAAATCATTCTCATGTACTGTTTTTGAGAAAGCTTGACAGAAATTGGTACGTTCAGATGGACAGACATGGGTAAAACTTAATGGCCCCTGACAAGTCATGGCGGGGGCATAAACTAACACTGGAAGAAAGTTTAAATAGCATTACCCCTGTCCTGTTTAAGGAGGAGTTTGGCTTCCTGTATATCTGGATAGATGGAAAGAAAAAAGCTCAGATAATGTGTTTTTCATATATCGCTGAATTTATGTGGAGGGGTTAAAATCTTATTAGAAAACTCTGATTAAAGGTTAAAATATGACAAATAAAAACAGTCTAAAAGATTAAAACAAGGACAAAACGTGTATTTGTGTCTTGCAAAGAACAAGGTTACTTATGGCAGTTGGAGGAACCTTGCTTTGAAATGTCTGGCATTTTTAGAACAATAGTTTTGTGAAACTACAGTAGCTGTTATGATCTTCCATCTCCATTCTTGATCATGTATTGAATTCATGGAATTAATAAGGATAATTCATCTTTTCTTTTGATCTTATAAAATCTAATATTAATAAACTTTACTTTGATTAGTTTAATATATTGACATACAGCCATACAAAATGGCCTTACAGCTCATAAAAATTGGAGTTTACATATGTGTTATGGTCTCCATATGCATGTTCATTTACTCCATATCCTTTTATAAAATACATAACTTAAAAAATTTCATTACTCACAAGACCTAGAAAATTAGGCTAAGCTTAACAAATGTTATAGTTCAATAATAAGAAATCTCCCTGCAGTATAAAACATTTTTATGTTTGAAGATTCCATTCTATAAAGCCAGAAGATCATCAGCTACACTTAATCTCCATAAATCCTTATTTTTAATTCTTTTTAATAATAAAATGGTTACCATGGTGATTAATACTGCAGAGAAACAGGAAACAAAAGAGTTCCCCAGCCTCTAATAAAAGATCGGTAGCATTAGTTTCGTACCAAACTACTATATTCATTACGCTATGTATTGAGTTGAATTAGTTTTTCTTTATTTCTCATCTATTTTTCCATTTTCTTTAACAATACGTTAAATGTGGAATCGGAATCATATTAATGGCGTTCGCCCAGTGTAGAAAAATCATGCTTGTGTCCAATTTAGATGTAATTGATTGATCAGGGTTTACGACAACATTAAAGTGGGTAGTCTTAATATGTTTTTAACCAATTCTATTCAGACGATGATGTTTAAAGCCATAAACGTTGACATTGACTATAAAGTTGGAGGAATTTGTCATCCTGTTTAAAGATCTGATCACGTAAAGGAGAGCAGGCTCTTGTTTCTATGGGCTGATATAGTATTTCTTAATAATCACTTGACTGATTATCAAGTATTGCTTAAATTACAATACTTATAAAAATTTCAAATACGAAAATTATCCTAATAAATCAAATATTTAGGCCAAAATTGTGGAAGTCCAGAAATGTTAACTTATGTTAAAAAGATTTTCTGAGTCCAAGGGCCATTATTTCAATAAAAATTATCAGACCTAAACGAGATGCAAACTTGATGAAGGAATATCAATGGACCAGAATGACACGCGAACTTGAACAGTTACTCATCATGATAGACTCGCATACCCCCCCCCCCCAAAAAAAAACTCAATCTCTGCAAGCATGTGGGAAAATAGTCTGGAAAACTGTTACATTGTATTTTCAGAAAATTTTCCCAAGTCCAAGGGGCTTGATTTCAGTGAAAATCAATGGACCAGAACGAAATACAAACTTGATCTGTAACTCACAAACATGTGATTCTCCCGCCGGGAGACAAAAAGTCACAATAACAAGAGGTGGATTAAAAAGTTTGGAGATTTTGCCTCCCGTCGGGAGAATCAAATGTATGATAATCGTCAGATCCATGTGCAATAAAGAAATTGTTGAAGATTGTTTATGTGCCGAAGCATTGTTATTGTCATCGCTAAAAATTTTAAAAACAGAACTTTTTTGCAAGGGAGATAATTGGATACCACTAGATATATATATAAGATGGCCTTGTTGTGTGTCACCTACACTACAATGTAACAGGTGTGTTATAACAAGCAGGAACTGCTCACCCTTCCAGAGCACCTGAACTACTCTTGGTTTGATGTAATTGCAGTTTGGTATCTGAGTGTGTGCTTTGTTTTTTATGTCGTAGTCTTTTACGTTAACTGATTTTGACGTAGCCTTCAGACTTATGACATTGAATTGCCACATTAATATGTTTCTGATACAGTAATGTTATAAAAAAATATTTGATTATATTCATATCTAGATATATCAAAAGTCATCTCTTATCTACCTTACACTCTGAAAACATATATAAGGAGATGAAAGAAAACATAATAAGTCTGGTGATGATATCAATTGTATTACTAGAACTATGTATGTTCTTTGTACAAAAAGAGAAGACTTAACGAATCTACATGAGACATGTTTTGATCTACATTATACTTATGACCTTTTAAATAAAAGGCAGCTTATGTTACTTTTGATGTTTTTTTATATTCGATTGAACAAATTTTTATGGGGTTCATATTTGTATTTAAACTGCATGTTTTTGTACAGTTAAACTATTTATACATTTTGTATACGGTGTATAAAAGTTACTGCGTTGCCTGTTTTTTTCCCCACTGATATTTTGTGAACACAATTTTAAAGGTGAAAATAACTTCCCATGATGTTAATTTCTGCTCTAATCCTTAGTCCTATATACACTTACCTGTAATAAGCTGCTGCAGGAGTTGGCCATAACCATTAGGAAGGTCATTAAATAGGTCACTCTCTGAGGATAAAAACAAGATTTACACTATTTTAACACTTTTTAACAGAAAACATTTTTTTCTCTCTAGCTTCATCAAAATATAAAGTTTAAAGTGTGACAATTAATAATTAATTTACACTGCTTGGCACCTATTCATATATTTTTTTCTGGTTCTCAAAAGATTGGTAGCATGATTGTAAACATGATGTACATGTAATGTGTATTTGTATGGAGGTTCATGAAGATGAGATTCAGGTTCATGGAAATATGCAATGGTAAACCTTTAATAGATTAGAAGGATGAAAAACTCAGATGCACACACAGAATATTGAATATGAAAATTAAAATCAATTTGTAATGCAAGTTGCAAGTGCATTAATCTTATTTTCCGTAGAAACCCCAATCTTTTTCCTTTCAAAATTACATATTATTTGATCATAATTTTAAAATCTTAAACTTAATGTTGAAATGTCCTATAAAATCTGTCAAAGTCCAAAATGGCCAGATTTTTAAGGAAGTAAGTAAGCGACAGACCTGAAATCATATCTCACCTAACTGGGACCCCACCCTGATACCCTGCACCAGACATTCACCATTTTATAACCCGAATTTTTCATTCAGTGAAATCTGGCCAAAAATATTGAACTCATTCAACTGTACACACATTGTTTCATTAATCTCACTGGAGATTCAATTCAACAGAAGGTTGAATTTGGAATAAAAAAAAAATTGTCTCCAACTACCTGTAAAACTTCATTTATTTTTTTCTACAAAACCATTAGATTTATAACACAGACTATCTAATTATCTCTAATCTGGAAACACAGACCTAAATCAATTTTCTGTGACCAGCACTAGATTTACCTTCACTCTAGAGAGTTCTAATAGACTTTTTTTACCTCCTTTTTCTTGGACACCTCCATCATTCATCAAGCTGTTAGTCTGGTACGGCAGATTCCTGTCCAGGGAATTATAATAATCAGGTCCGTCTTGTAAGCTGTCCAAATCATCAAGATAGTTCTGTAGATTTTGGATGTCTTCTAGACTTATCCTAGCATCAGGAATGCTGTTGTAGTTTGAGGCTTTTCCGAGGTAGTCAGTATTTTGATACTGGGAAACAAAATTTTTCTTAGTATATGGTTTAGGTGATTTATCAAAGTATTTGTGAACATAAACAATCTCATCTCTTTTAGAAGGGTACCCTAAGTTACTGTTAGATATAGACGATGACTGACGTAATTTGTCATAGTACTGTTCAAACAATTGTTCTAAAACAGACGATATTTCATTCTGAACATCTCGGCCTGTGTTATCTTCTCCTCCACAACTGTTGTAATGAGGAGACTTGTGGTGGCGGTATGCGTGTAATGTATTTTGTAGTATACATTGTGTGTAGGAATCTTCGAAGGAGAAGCCTGCTTCTACTAGTTCCCAGGTCTTGGCTGTTAAACTCTCTAACGAGTCAGAGTTCAGTTCGTAACGGTAATAGTCTTTTGTGCTACCCTCCTTTTGACAGTTTCCAAACATAAAATCTGAAAAGAAAAGAATATGTTTCAATTATTATTTGTAATTAACAACTAGAATGGCGGTCTTCCATGGAAGACGTGTGTCACCTGCGTCTTAAAATATTTGGTTAATAGGAAGTAGATGAGTAATGGGCATAAAATGGCTAAACACCATAGAGTACTATAGGAGGAAGCTACATGCCAAATCTTAAGAGGTTGTGACATGTACTTGCCCGGAAAACTGCGATGGAAATTTTTATGATTTGGCATGACACAAGATGATGGAAAGTGTGAAAGTGACTCCTATATGTCAATTTGCAACATGTTACAAGCAACATAATAAACATTTTGTTCTCTATTATTTACTCTTATAATATATAAGAGATCTGATTCTTCCAGCATACTGTGTTAAGATGGCACAATAAAAAAATAAAATGCCGTCCATTACCTCCAGTGTTGTTGGAGTACTCTATGACTACTGTAGAAGCAGAAATATCCGTGGAGGATTAATTTTCGTTTATTTCGTGGTTAAGAAAAATCCACGAAATTAAATCCCCTCGAATTCAAATTATTAAGTTAAAGAGTGTCTATCAAATTTTAAAATCCACGTAAATTTGTCCCCACCAATTTAGTTTTGTGCTCTAAACCACGAAATTTTATCCCCACGAAAATAAATGATTATACAGTATGTCTACATGGAAGGCAATAGTCAGAATTGGAGATTCTACATATTTTGCTACATTTTCAGCCAACTTCCTGTTTGTCTATGGAAATATGAATTGACTTTTGGTAGTCAGCTGTTATGAAATGATGTAAAATTCAGCAACATATACAAAATGGCTTCCACACTGAAGACTGGTTAACCAAGTAAAGACAAGAATTCCTGTCCTTATAACATTTATTCAACAAGTCACTATAATGCCTTTAGCAAATCTCAACTCATTGAATCTGAATACTAATACAATTTACCAACCATAATTCAATATGCATATGTGAACCTATTCAAACCTAAAATATAAGTCAAGAAGCAATTCAAACAGAGGAACCGAGGAGAAAATTCTTGCAAATCAAAAAGAAATTGAGTTAAAAATGACAAACACTTTAAAATTCCAATCACAATTTCATCGTAATTCCGTTACGATTGATGTGAATTTAGGAGCTTTGTGGTAATCGTCTTTGAACAGAGGAGAGAAATTACGGGACCAAACCACGGCATAAACTCTGTGGATAATTTGGACGCAAATTACATATTTGAATAATTACATCGACTAGAACCTGACAGGGTCTGAACGCTAAGTTCTGCAAATTTACAGGCCGTTAACAAGCTTCATGACGATGCTTTTCAATTTAACAAGTATCAAGCGAAGGCACATATTGATCCTGACAAAGGAGGCACAAAATAGGGGAATTCATTATATCAAAATATTACTCGTCTAATCTTCAGATTAGCACATCAATTTGCGAAAACATCTCTGAATTTGTATAAACCATCTGCTGTCATAAATCTTATATGAGACATAATATCCCTGTCTTTGTTCGAGTGATTAGAACATTCATTTCAGTCCCCCATCTGAATCCCTCTCATCCTTTGTTAGAAAAGCTACTTAGGTAATACGGAAATCAGCCGATCTCACCACGTGAGAGAATAGAGAAAGAAAGGAAATTAAGTTTGCTAAGACTTCCAGAAAAAGCAAGAAACTTTGTGGTTATTTCCTGTGAAAGGATCACCGTGTATTACAGGCTGTCAGAGAAATGACCAGTTATGAGTTTTTATATCCTGGAGTGCAGTCACAAATCAGTGTGGCCATTGTTATAATGAAGACATTAATGTATCTACAATATGTCACAGATCATATATATCATAGAACTCAGGGACAGTCTGAAGCCAAACAGTAGAATAACGTATGTTGCTCTTTAACCTGGTCCATGCGATATATTGCTGATCCAGTAGAATATCTTATCAGGTCCATGCAATAGATAGAAATAAGGATAGAAAACCTTTTCTTGCTTTTGGCCAGGACCATGCAACATATTAAAGATAGAAAGGTCCAATCAGCAAAAATCGGTGTGTATTAAAAATTATGAAAAGAGTTTATATTTTGACATGCAGCATAATAACAACTGTACAAATTTGAGAACAGTTTGTCAATATCTTTTGAGATTTAAAGTTCACACAGTCTGATTCTCAATAAGTGCAGTTATCTAAAGTTTCGAAGTTTTATCCATCAAATATTTCACAGATTTGTACAAAATTTTAACATGCACATCATGACAAACTGCTTAGTAATTGTGCAAACTTCAGAACAGTACTGTCAATATTTTTTAGTTTTACTGCTCACAAAAATTGTCAAGGTCTCAATGGACAGACAGACAGACAGACAAAGTGAATAAATATAGGGTGTTCACATTTTAATGCATGGTCCTAAAAATACATGTTGAAAAACAGATGATAATGAGATGCAGAATAAGAGGGCATGACATAACACAAATAGAGGCTCACAGGAGCCTGAAAGATCATTTCACCTGATTTCTAAAGCCTCTTATCTAGGATAAGCTGTAACCATTAAGGTTATTAAAGTAAAAATAAAAAAGCAAAAAACTTTCAGAAAAGAATACTTAGTTTAAATTGATATATAAAATTGTTAAAGGGGCATAACTCTTTAAAAAAAACAATATATCAAACAATATAATTAACCCTGCAAAATCTTTTTCTCTAGTACTTATGGCTTTCAAGATCAAGAGTCAAATGAAAATAGTCCATTTTGATAAGGAGGAGAACTTCTATTTCTATATCCAAGCTGTGAAACACCAATGATCTATTTCACCAATGCTTGCCATGTTGATTCAGGTAATCATAAATTTCACACACCCTATGGTGCACATCAAGTTTGACAGCAATCCCTTCATTGGTTTCAGAGAATATTTACAACTTCTGAAAATTGCCTAAAATGGTTCATTGGTTTTTATTTGGTGGGTTTTCATCTGAATGCCAATCTTGTCCCTCCTTTTATCCAAAGCAGCTGTGCAAAATCTTCCATAGTCAATTTTAAGAATCTACAACACATGCATGACCATAGGTCTGATTCTAGGGTAATTTGATGTGATTATGACTAAAGATAGTTCAATCCTTTTAAAGATTTCTTTATTAAATGACCATAATGCATTTCTCTCATTGATACAACCAATAATATGCAGAACAATACAAAATCATTTTGAAATAGATGACCTTCTTACGAACTCTTAAAAGATACTGGAAAAATGTATTAAAAGGATACAAATCTCTATTAAAGAGCTATAAAAGATTCTTTTGTACCCACACCAAGGGGGATAATCTACCATTATTGTGTTAAGCTTCTTATTCTCTTCCTTATAAGAGTAAAAAAAACAAAAGAAATTTCTACCAAAGGAGAAGAAAAAGAATTTTATTAATCCCAAAGAAATAAGATTTTAAAATCATTTCCATGAAAAAGCACATGAGAAAAATGCAGTTGTTTTTTCGTAATTAATATTTAGAAGGTGAAAGTTGGCCAGAGTCTTAAGGATAAATTTTCAATCAATATTATTTCTGAACGTAAGGTATTATTACGGCTGATGACAGGAAAGGGAAGACCAATTTGTATCTCGTCGCTGGAAGCCCGTCATTTTCAAAGGAAATAATACACTTCCTTCGATGGATCATTAACAAGACTCGTAGTCGTATGGTTTCTGATCTTCGTCAAAATCAGAACGTAAATTACATCTCCATTATTTCCATTTGTCCGAATGAGATCAAAAATAAAGGAAGGGTCATAACGGAACGAACGACAGCGAGTCATCATATTTCAATTCCCTGGTAATCGATGTCAAGCTTTTCAAACTCTAATTGTAATCATACTTCAATAGGGTTACATATTACTTGTCATCGATTTTAGATGATGATAGAACGGGTAAACATTTTGCTCTTTTCAATATTCTTAGAAAGTGCAATGTTAGTTTAGCATTGGAAAAATACAATTTTGATTTTAAATATCAAATTGACAGATAATACTTTGTAGTCTTATAATATATTCTTGAATAACACTAGCTTACACTGTTTGATATTTATCTGAAAAACTGCATATTTTTTCATAAAAATTTTAAGGATCTCATACACTGTATCTATTTCAGTCTATAAGATTATAAATAGTTCAATTAAGCTATTAGAGACATTAGACAAACACAGTCTAGTACCCCCAAAAATAAAAATATATGTATGAAATATGTTGTACAAAAATCAAGGTAATTAATAGTCATTAAATTTTGTATACCATAGACTTGTGAAAATAAAAGTAAAAACTGCCAGAAAGACAAAAACTAAAGAAGAACAGAATCAATTAGCATCAGTTTTGTTATACTCGGTGTTTTTTTTTCTTCTCTTTTTATTTGACTGGTTTTGTCTTTCCCTTTTTTAACTTCCAGCATTGTAATGTCCCATTATAATTCTTTCAGAAATTAATTATATATTTTGCATTCTTCTGAAAAAAAATCTTCTCAGATCATTTAATCTCAACCAAATTTAATAATAATTACAAAATATTTTCTGTTCTGGAATTCTACACTTGATCTAAAACTATCGTCTCTGGATTTTCCTAGAACGTGCCTCCAATTTCATGTTTTAACTTAATTTTACCTAAAGCATAACCATGGCTTCTCTTCATCTGAGAGATAAAATGGAGAATCATTATTAATGTTTTTCACAATTACCGAACAAATTTGATAGTTGTTATTTTACTATTTAAAGATGAATCCGGAGAAGCTGTGAATTCCTGATTACCAAGACTTATGAGAACAAAAATCAATTCCACCATCTGATCAGGGGCTACGGCTTTTTTATCTCATTATAAAATTTGAAGACATTTGAGATTTTTCACCACTAAACGAGATAGGGTGCCTACGATGAAACCTTTCAAAGTACTCGGAAACTAATAACGAAATTAGGAACACATCTTTCAAAACTAAACCATTAAAATTTCCATCACGATCAAAATCAGTTTTGATGACTTATTCTCGTATATTAATAGAAATTGTGTTTGTGAATTTATTTCAAAATCATAACTTATTTATATAGCTTTTCAAATTCTAGTCAATAACATATCTTTTTTTCATTTAAGTTTTTTTTTTTTCAGAAGTGAAAATTTTAAATAATATATTAAGCTTTTTGAGTACAGTATCAGCCAATAACATATTATTAAATTCTCATTTTTAAGTAGTGAAAATTAAAACATATTAATCAAGCTTTTTGAGTTTGAGTTAACAACGCTTAGTTTCCAAATTATGGTTTTATTTTAAAGCAGTAGCTCCTATAAAAGTAGTATGTGTCTATACATCTGTGAGTACATGATTTATCATTTCAGTCTATACCTTCATGAAAATCATTGTCATTTTAAAGAAACACCTATTTGAACATAGTTAGAGGGCATTATAGCATTTGGACCCTTAATCTGAGACTCTCAATGCTGGGTTTTCAGTGAAAATAGTATGCTTATAATCACCATGAAACTGGATGCATGTACACATCAGGTTATATTGACAAGTAAGCGCAGGTCCTACAAAATGAGAAGCCAGGGCACTTTATAGACACAATGGAAAATACTAAGTGCAACTTTCTTTCATGACCAATTCAAACTACATTTGTAGAATGGGGGTCTTCCATGGAAGACATATGTTGCCTGCGTCTTATAATATTTGGTTAACAGGAAGTAGATAAGTTACGGGCATAAAATCCCTTCACAAGATATACCTGTAGTACTATAGGAGACAGCTACATACCAAATATTAAGAGGATTTGACATGTAGTTGCCCCAAAAACTGCAACAGAAAATTTTGTGACACCGCAGGACGACAGAAGGTGCCAAAGTAACCCCTATATGTTGCTACTGCAACACGTTGCAGGCAACATAAAAACATATAAATCTAGAAACACTCTTACCCCCAGATCACAAATAGAAATCCCTCTTTTAAAAAAAAAAATCTGATTACATGGACTTGGGAGATGCTACTACCACCACTTTTCTCATTCAGGTCCGTCAAAAAGACAAGTTTTTAAGAGAGTGAAATTTCATAAAGGCATCTATGTGAGCAGTGAATACAAGATGCCAATCCCTCAAAAAGTCAAGTCAGCCAGCCCTCAATAATATTACTGCTCCTGTGTTTCACATAAACACCAAAAAAATCTGTCAAAATCATGTTTAACAGGTACAAATGTAGTCGGTGAGCAAGACCTGAAATCAAATCCCACCATATGCCGGAGCCCATGCTGATGCTACATACCAAATACCACAAGGTGATAAGCAGTTGCTGGGAAAACTTTTAGGAAAATTATTTCCCCACCCACCAATTGCCCACTGTCCAACATTTACAATTTTTAACCTGGATTTTTCACTCCATGAAATCAGGCCAGAAAGTATTTTTATAATTTTCATCATCAATAATGAAATGGTTTTATTGTTTAATTAAAGTCAACAAGCAGATTGCTGTTTTGTATCACATGTTATTTCAATAAATTCCTAATGTAGAAAAAAATATTAAAAAAATACTTCTTATGCAATTACTATGAATAGAAATATTGACACTATTTTTAATGTAAATGTGTGGTGAAAGGGAGCTAATCCTTATTAAATCTGCTGTTCACAAGTTCTACTTGTTGATGGTGCTGGTGAAATAGATTTATTTTCAAACATGAAAGGTTTTCCCTTTTCAATACTTTTATGTATTTATGACAAAATATTATTAAAATTATAACATACTGCATATTCATGATATTTTCCACTAATTCATTTTTCTTTAAAATCATGAAAGGCATACCCGTAGCCAGGGGGGTTTGGACAAAACCCCCGTTGGGCGAAAAAAATTGAAAATTATAGGTAAAAACAAGCTGAAATTTGGTTAAGCACTATTAAAAAAAAGAAATATTTTGCAAATCGAACCCCCCTACAAAAATTCTGGCTACGGGTATGAAAGGCAACATGAAATATTACAACACTTGCATTTATTTCTACCTAATATTAGTTAGTTTTCATTTCAGTAATTTATAAAATTGTGTTATGTTATATTATAAGGATTAGTCAAACAAACAAAGAATCATATTTCCACTGTTATCTGATATATTGTAAAAATATAATAATTATCCATATAGAAAGTGTTTTATCCATATAGAAAATATGATAATTAATTGTTTCACAAAAAAAATCTAAATATGATCATTTGTGCAGTACCACAACTCGTGATCAGCATATTGCTGTTATTGGAAATTCCCTTGACCCAATTAATTATCCTTTAATATTATCATCATTATTGAAAACTTAAGTTTTTTTTATAATAAGTCAAAAAAAAATCTACCAAAGTCAAAATGGCCAGATTTAATGTTTAACAGGAAGTAGGTGAGGGACAGACCTCAAATTGAATCCAAGGTCATGGGACCCCATCCCCACTCTGATGCTGTATACCAAATATCAAGTGGCTGTGATAATTAAGTAGTTGCTGAGAAAACTGTTATGAAAATTCAAAATGCCATGACTGAGTCATTTTGCAGGAATTGACACACTTACAATTTAAAGTTTTGTTGATTTCTCAATGTGAGTTTACAGGTTTTATTTCACTAATGTATGCATCTACATAAAAGTGGAAATTTTTACAACTTATCTTATAAAAGTGAAAATCTGATTCTTTGTTTGTATGACTAATGCAACACTCAGTGAAATCCAACCAAAAATGCCTGATTTAAATCCTGATTTGTAATTAATCTGTTAAATCAAATTTACCAAAATTTTGTATTTAACCATTTTACACAGGGACAGTTTGATTCTCACAACTCTTCATTTTATACTTATGGTAATGAGAAGGAAATCAGCCGTGGATTTCTGGCAATTGTCTAAAATTTTGATTAGAACTTTAAAAAGAACAAGGGACTGAATCAAGTTTGCTTAGCATACTGCTACTGGTCTCAGTCTTGTATTGTTTTTCCCATAGACTTCAATAGTGTGGTGTCTTACCATCAAGAAGAGCCAAAAGTTAAAAACAAATGCTTGAAAATTAATGCTGCAAACAACACAGAGAAAAGGCACTATATTTTAATAGCATCCATGTTTTGATGTCCACCTGCGCAAGAACTTACAATACAAGACTGATACCTACTCAACCATTGTAAATGAGGAATATTGGCATTCACAAACTATGAAGGAGAGTTAGAGTTATTTCCCTTAGGACATACATGCATAGAACTGAAATAGTTGCCTTAAAAATATGGGTAACAAGATGGTACATATAAATGCATACCTATTGTCAGCAACATTCTAATAAAACAATATGCAATGTTGAAAACCAAAAAAGTAACAGAGCGTTTCAAGAAAATTTATAAGAGAATCACAATGAATCACAGACATAAGACATAAAATTCAGCACAAGGAAAGATGAACTCAAGTATTTTGAAATCTTTCAAATCTTAACAGGCTTTAAAATTTAGAAGCAATTTATTGATTGATTATTTGAAACAGTCTGTTAATTACCAGTTGAGAATTATCTTGTTGGACAAGTTTGACTTGTCTGTGAATTACCAGATTAGAAAGACTTTATCCAACTTAGCTAGAGTTACTCCCCTTTGACCACTCAAGACTTCTAAGCTTTTCAAGATATTTTTCCTATTGATTTTACAATATCTTATGGAATCAACACTTAGCCAAGAGCAAGGAGAATCTATAAATAAATGTAATGAACTATTGAGACAGTCCTATATGTTATATCACTTAGCTTGCAGTGCTGACTGTTAACATAAATCAATTTATTTCAAATAACTTATTCTATTTGACAAATCTTATTGAATTTAATGCAACATTTTCCAATTCTACATTTGTTATTTCATTTCATTACATTTCATTATTAGTTTTGATAATATTTGCTGATTATTAAGGATAGAATGTAATAAATTAAACATCATTTTCATGTTTTTTATTTGAAATGAAATAGATTTTCAGATTGAAGTTTCGCAAAACTAATACTTCGATGACTATAAAAAGAAAACTAGACTGGGAATCCATGAGAGATGTAAATATACATTATTTAAAGAAAGTTTCATGAGAGAAAACAGCTCACAAGTTTATAACAATCCATTGGAAATGAAAACTTGGCTTTAAAATTTATTACGCAAAGGAATATGAATTGGGTTCTCTCTAGTGGAATTGAACTTTGATCGATCTGATTTTTATTGTGCATTAAGTTATTGTGCTTTGTCTATGAAATTGATAGGGGGAAGGTTGGGCCCAAAAAACTCATTTAACCCCCCCCCCCCCCCCCCCTTAATATTATATGTACCTGTCCTAAGCAAGGAATCTTTGACAAAGCTTTTGTTTGTACTTGTCTTTTTATGTTTTCTGTTCCTTGTTTAAGAAGGGGTTTATCAGTGACTATTTCAGGACTGGATTTGAATTATATGCATTTTATCTAGACCATGTGCTAAATGCAGATCAGCAAGCTGCCCCTACTGGCCTCATTGAAGATTGTGGTTTTTCTGAATTACCACTTGGTTGTGGGCTGTGTCGTGTACACTTATTCCACATCTCAATATTTTCTTTTCTATACGTAGGAATTTAATCTAAAACATCAAATTCTAAAATAAAATCTTAGAGGATAAGAGATGGAAACCCTCTTTGTTGTCTACTGGTAAAAGTCTGTGTTTTGCTATATATACACCTGGAAAAAAGTTGAGCACCCCTAGACTTTTTGTGCTTTTCGATGATTTGAAATAATTTCTATTTTTCATGAGTTTGGTCAGTCTTAATTCTTCAATATGTGATTGCAAGGATGTTAGCTTTCAGTTAAAAGCACATTTTTGCCTTGAAAAGCGGGAGATAACTCTTTAAGAAATAAGACACCAAACTGGTAGTAAAAAAAACAAGGATTCCAGCAGTCATTCGTGCTAAAGGTTAATATACCCAAAATTTACTCTTTGACGATACAGTACCAATATTTTGATTATGATTTACCGTTTCAAGTGTGATTTGACAACTAATTAAAAGTTTTGAGCTTGAGGGGACCATACTTTTCAAAGACCATGTTTATGTCCAAAAGCCATCACTTTTTACATGTCGTGTTATGTACATAAAAAAATCATTTTGTTTGTTATAAACATATTAAATTGTGCTGAAAAGTGCATATTTTAGTTTGCAATACAAATTTACAAAGACTATCCGTTAATTAATGGTTAAAAGGGTTTTGAAAAAGTATGATTTTAAAAAATCATGGGGGTGCTTAACTTTTTTCCAGGTGTATATGTGTGTGAAACACAATTTTTTAAAAACAAAATCAAATTTTAAAATGGAGGCGCACATCCACATTAAATGTCACAGATTGTGAAAAGGTTTCATAGAAATGCATTAGGAGGTGTTGCAGTTAAAGATTGGTACCCTGAAGTGTAACAAGCGGCCCTATATCCTCCCTTTTTGAGGTATAATGACACAACATCTTAAATACAATAGTAATCATGAATTTTGCAACAGAAAGTAGGGTTCAACATTCTTATTCAATGTTAATCATGAAATTTGCATCAGGAAGTTGGGATCAACATCCTACTATTGTCCAAAGATCAATTGGTCTTTTTCTAGAACAGTTTTGTCAGGATGTGACAGATTCAATCAATGGACACTCTCTTATTACTTAGTGTTACCGGTAATTACACTTGCCATTGTTTTGCTAATTGTATTAATTTGACCGTTTGTCAGGAAAACATCCACCAGATCTAGGTGCCACTGATGTCTTCTGGGTATCAATTGATTTCTGGGTAATTACAGGTAAATATCAGGTGGGCTGTTACTGATTAAACAGAATTAATGGACCTTAGTCATACCACAATGAGGAAAATCACGATAGATCTGATTCCAATAAGAGACAATGGACCTTTGTAATACCACAATGAGGAAAATCACGATATATCTGATTCGAAGGAGCAACAATGGACCTTTGTCATATCACTTTGGTGGATATTATGATAAAATCAAGAAATACAGTGAGGAAGCTCACAAACAATTCCCCACTTCATATTTGACTCTATATTTCCCCCAAAAAACTAAAGACCAATTATCTTCTCTGAATGATATCAAAGAGCAACAAAATTTCTTCATGCATATTTCCATTTGATGTACTTTCGGTATGTAAAGTTTCATCAATATCCATCAAGTAATTAATGAGAAGTTGCACTTTGGAAATATGTTGATAGATGAACAGTGGACAGACAGACAGACAGACAGGGTGATTCCTATATATGCTCCCCAAACTTTGTTTGTTTAGGATATAATGAAAGATCTGATTTGAAGCAGGGACCATTGCACCAAAAAAACAAAAGAAAGTTACGAACATTATAATGCCCAAGTTTTTGTTATTAATTGCTTTATTTATAAAGTTTCATAATGCTAAAACTTTCTTTAATGATGCTCGCTAGTCTTGTTTTGGGATTTCTGTCATTTTTTCGGAGGTTATAAACAAAGTTTATCAAATCTTATTTATTCTGTCATGGGTTTTAACAGCTGTATAGTGCTAATACTTTTACCTATGAAAAAGTCAGAGAAAACCTTTTCCAGCATGAAAAAGTCAGAGAAAACCTTTTCCAGCCAAAACTTTAATGTCATTTATCTTGAAAACGAGGTCACGAACCTATCAATTTTGTTTGCTTATTTCATACCTTTTAATTATCTTTTCATTTAAAATATCAAATTCCACACCTATTTATTTTCAATAATAGTAGCGAACATCCTTAACCTTTTGATAAACCTGATGACAAAGTTGCAGGGACAAACAGACCCAACACTATATGCTGCCTCTACTTTCATCACAACAACTTAGCAAATGTAAGCATTAATAACAAGGCACTAAAGTAATAGACTTATTACAACCATTTTCCTTCTCTGAATTTTATGACTATGGTTTGAACATTGATTGTTGAAAAAAATGAAAAGTGTTAGAATGTGACACAAATATGACTTCATGAATGAAAGTAACAGCATTTAGGATTGCCCATCAGTACCATCTCAAGGGGCCATAAATACTGCAGGCTGAATTCTTATTGATCAGATTCACGATTTAACATTAAATCAGGGGAAATCAGATGAAGACACGACATTAAAGGTAACATTACACCATATAAGGAACACTTCCATTGACTTAATGGCATCTTAAGAGAGTTTATCTTCTAATTAATATCAAAGTGAAGTCATCCAGAAAATCAGATAATCCGGAACCAATTATATATTCCTTAGCGTCAATCACAGAAGGTGCAGAGGTAGATTAATTCTAATATTTATATTCTATCAGAAGAATGAATTATAGATTTTAGAAATCATGTGCACTTTTAGCTTTATAAATTGATGTAAGTTGATAAGAAAGCTTGCAGGGAAGATTCTGGTGTCAAATGCAGTAATATAATTCATATTGCGAGCTAGGTGGCAGAGTGGTTTAGGTGCTGGTCTTTGAATAAAGAGGACGTCACTGCTGTTGGTTTGAGCCTCACAAGTGAAGTGACATGATGATGGCTACATCTACTGACGATGCTTGATAGATACACCTATTTTCAAGCTTGAATTATCAGACTTTCTGGGGACCGTGGGGGGACATCGTGTGTCAAATGGTTGTTAAATCTAGCAGTTGTTATAAAGCTAGCATAGGCCCTGTGTTGTCACATCTGACTTAAAATAAAACTCACCATTTACCTTTCAAATTTGGTGATTTTGAAACAAATAGAAGAAGATAATGAAATGTGAAATAAGTGTACACGACACAGCCCACAATCAAGCAGCAATCAAGAATACAAAAATTAAGTTTTACAGGTTGACTTTGTTTATACTTAAATGTAGCGGTGTATAAAGTTTCATCATGATAGCACACTTCCTTCATGAAAAGTAACTTAAATCTGAAGGTAAACCTGATTTTGTGCAGGTTGACAAATGAACAGATGACAAGTGAGACAAACCTAACTGAACACTACAATGTATATGCACTCTACATTCATAAATTGACTTGAAATCTGTGACATAAAAGAAATCTTATTTTCAAAATAAATTGAAAATCTACCTAACATCCATTCTTATATAAGCTTTTAGTTTATTTTCTACTGGGGTTTCAAAGTAAATATTTTCAATATACACACATCAAACAATTCAAATCTTTATAAAACATTCCTCATATTGTTTAATTCCCAGGCGTGGAAAACTCTTTTTCACAGATTAAGCAATTTTATCCTTTGACTTCATTGATTTTATTGAAAAATTCTGATAGTGCCAGCAGCAACATCTAAGCTGAAATTGTTCATTATCAGATGCTCACAACATTTATTTAATATAGTAATGCACTCGATTATCTGTCCCCCTTCACATTAGTCCAGAGTTGACCCTTGGCTAAGGATATATTTCCGATATCGACTTTGTCTCTGATCAACATTAACTGTCAGTTTACATTAATGTGGCAATATTTCTATTTTGTAACACATTCTATAAAACTCAGATCCCACTTCAACTCATATCATAAAGTATTATAGAAGTCAGGAATGAGGCCACACCAACAGAATTATTTGTGAGTCAGACCAAGGACTGAGGCCACACCAACAGAATTATTTGTGAGTCAGACCAAATGAAAATTCTATTGGGCTTGAAGCATTACAGGCATTATATTTTTTTAAAGAGGTCACCTGATAATCTTGACTAGGAGATTTTTGAAGACCACCTTTACATATATATAATAATAAGCTTTGTCTTCCTATAATATTTTATTCCATGAGGTATGCAGCAGATTTTTTTACTTTAAGGGGGCAAAACTGCTTAATGGGGTCATCTGAAGACTCACATCAAACGAGCAAGCCTTTTAATAAGTTTTGCAACCAGAGAGTATGATCTACCAGTAAAATACTATCACCAGGGATCAAACCCAATAGTCATGGTGAAAAACCAGTTCATTACGAGCCATGCTAAAGATTTGAACCTCTAGTCAATAGTAAACAGCTATTTATTTCCATATTCAAACCGACCAGTTTCAGTTGAAAACCTAGTGGTTTTAGGAAATTAAATATTCAAACCTCGTTAAAACAATCCACCCATTTGCAGTATTTTAACATACATCAGGGTAGGAAATTTGCTGACAAAGTAACCAGCCCTGAATTGAAATTCTACCTGTTTTTACTATATAGCCAGTCCAATTTTTTATGAATTTTAGCCAGCCCTGTCAAAAAGTTACCAGTCTTGGGCTGGCGGGCAGGCTGTTATTTCCAACTCTGCATACATTCATCAAATCAATGACCAACCAAATTTTTTAGAGGTTTCTATGCTTAAAATAGATCACAGAACTAGAGATTTCTCTTTTAAATTTTTATGAGCTGAACAAACTTTACTCATCACATTAAAATACAAATTACAACAAAGTTCCAGTTACAGTTAAACTAAGCCACTGTCAAAAAAATGTGAAAAAAATTGTACATATACTCAAAAATACACACAAGGTCAGTTGCATGCCAGGCCTCGCTTAATTCACCATGACATTAGTCAGCTGTGTTAAACAAGAAGTAAAAGTAAAGGGAGCAACATTTACAGCTAGTCATTCTAAAGCTGTCTATCAAATTTGAAATAAGGTCCTTGAAAGACCTTCAGCCGAGCCAAGAAATGTGACACAAAATTTCTCTTTTTGAATCTGAATCACCCTGCCAAATTTCAAATCATTCCAAAGTATGTTTTCTATTTTCTAAATCATTCCCATGACTATATACATGTAGTTCCTGAGTAAAGCTTGATGGAAATGTTCATACTTATATTGTAAGCTAAAACCAATGGACGCAAGTAAAACTTGGCATGTCAATAAGGGGCATAAACAAATTATCATTGAATATTATTCTAATTTGATTGTTACTTTTTTTCTTGTTCATGAAATACAACCTAAGCAAAATATTAACTTCATGTCATTCCAACGTAATTGTATATCATGAAACAACAGTTTCCTATGATATCCATTTATATAACTTATATGTTACTTCTTTTATGCTGGTAGAATAGTTTTTACATAGAATATATTCCAAATGAAAATTCTCAACATTACAATATTATAATACTTCCTAGAAATGAGTACATGTATACTCAACAAAACATGAAATGCACCACTTCCATTCAGAAAGGAATTGGTGTGTTATTCATGTCGCTGAGTATACTTTTGTGGAATTTTGTTTTGAGGCTGACAGACATTATACATGGACACTGCATGCCCCTCTACTTTTATTGGCTTGGTATAGATATATAAGACAAGACCTTTAAAGCTATACAATGTATATTGAAAAACACGAACCACGAAGAAGAAAATGTTTACATTTTGTCGTTTTTCTTCGTATTTGTTTCATACATTGATGTAGGAGTTAACAACAATTCATTATTCCTGATTAAGGATTGATACAGACACGACTAATCACAAAAATATCTGTATTAGTCCTGTGTTTATATCTTGGTGACAGGAAGAAGTAAAGAAATCCATTTCTATGCCGTGTGCAAGTCGTCATATTGTCCATCGAGGATTTCAGATAATTATCCTTAATTCAAGGTCGTAACGTTGAAATCTCAGCCTTTGTATTCCTATCACATTGATTTGGAATTTTACATATATTTATATAAATTGAAACGTAATTATATTTCTATACACGAGAAAAATATGGAAAACAAGTCAATACATTGACAAGTCAAGGATTGGTCCCCGTAAAGCTAACTTGCTAATTAAATGAAAAGTAATTTTTTCCCCTTTCTCCTTTAGCCCAAATTTTCAGCTGGATATAATGTAATTATAGTATTTTTTACAGGAAAGAAAATCTACTGGAAAGAAGTGAATTGGAAAATATCAATTGGACAATTTTCACAATATCACTAGTGTTATGATTTTATTTTGTTTCAAAAAAACTTTACTTGATTTTAGAGAGAGGAATGTCAAATGCAAGAAATTATTAAGCATGAAGTACAGCATGGTGCCATAAATGAGTCAACTTTTTTAATGGCCGCCAAAAAAAGAACACCAGAACACAGAACTTTAAATAAAAACTGACCTTTTATCTTTAACTTTATTTTATTAATACTTTGTAATGTCACCCTTCTGAATCAAAACTTGTCGACAACGGCGTGGTAAGCTTTCATACAGTCTGTGTACATACATAAGTGGGGTTTCCAACCAGGCTCGCATCAGTTCACGTTTCAAATCAGTTTTAGAATGTATCAAATAAAGTCTGTTTTTTATTTTATTCTTGATCAAAAGCCAAATATTTTCAATTGGACTTATTTTCAATTGGACTTAAGTCTGGTGATTGAGCAGGCCAAATCATTTGAGGTATTTCATTTTCTCGCTTCCACTCCTCCACAGCCCTTGACCGATGACAGGGTGCATTATCATCCTGGAAATAATAGGGTTTATCACTAAAATGTTTTGCCACAACTTGCCATAAATTATTGTCCAGTGTATTAATGTACTTCTCGGAGTTCATATTTCCTTCCACGGTAGCTAATGTTCCAACACCGAAGTAGGTAAGACATCCCCAGACCATCATTTTCAATGTGGTGGAGGGGTTCATAGCAACATATCCCAAACACTCGGACCTCCAAATCTCAGATGATTTTCTCCAAACTTTAATACAACCATCAGGTTTTAATAAAATCATCATCTCATCACTAAATATTACTTTTTTCCAATTATTTTCAACAGTCCAGTGTAGTTTACTCCTGCAATAAGCCATTCTTTTCTTTTTGTTTACTTCCCTTATTCCAATTTTCTTACGAACTGACCTCCTAGTATATCCAAATCCATGTAATTTACGCTGGATTGTCCGTCTTGATACCGGAATAGGCACACGATTGTTAAATTCACTTGTTATATCTTTTAAAGAAGATCGGCGGCTAGTTTTCACAACTCAGGCAAGTGTGTTTTCCGCTCGTTTGGTGACAGTTTTTTTCCTTCCAGTTCTGGGCAAGTTTTCCAATGAACCGCGGATGCGCCAACGCTTCAAAAGCCTGGAAATTGTAGATTTTGATATCTTCAAACTCTGAGCAATGTGGCTAGCTCGATGTCCACTCTCGATCAGTTGTATGATATTTCGTTTGGTGTCGTCTGACAATTCTTTTCCGTGTTTCGCCATTTTGGTTGACATCAACAATGCGTAAATTTAGAATCGCTTTCGGTACGGAAATGAAAATTTAATTAGTGAAATTGAGTGGCTCCCCTTTGAACACTATTTTTATTAATTTCGTTTATCATATCAATGATAGTGACGTTAAAAACGTCCCCCTTGGAAAAAAACAATATGACGGCCATTAAAAAAGTTGACTCATTTATGGCACCATGCTGTAGGTTAATTTCACAACCCATTGAAACTTCAAGACCTCATACAGGTCACTTGAACCCCCTAAAATAGGCCAGCAAAAAATAATTTCCTAGTTCCAAACTAATCATTGATATAAAATAGGATAGGTGATGGTAAAAGGGGGGGGGGGTCCCAACACAAAAAACTGCTGAAAACAAAGAATGATGGTTTGGCTGAAAAAATAATAGGGACAATAAGAAAGCAAATTATCTTATCTAACCTAACAAGAACAGATTCCAGGTCCCCCGCCCGTTGAACGTTATATTGTTGAAGGGGCATACTGACCTGAAAATCACTTACACCTTAGGGGACCCCTATAGGAGTCTGCATACACAATTTCAGAACCCTAGGATTAGTAGTTACTGAGAAAAGTGTTACGAAAAATTTACCATTGAGCCTATGGGAGAAAAAATGACTAAGTCGTTAAACAGGTAGTAGATGTCAGACTGACCTGAAAATCACTTACACCTTAGGGGACCCCTATAGGAGTCTGCATACAAAATTTCAGAACCCTAGGATTAGTAATTACTGAGAAAAGTGTTACGAAAAATTTACCATTGAGCCTATGGGAGAAAAAATGACTAAGTGGTTAAACAGGAAGTAGATGTCAGACTGACCTGAAAATCACTTACACCTTAGGGGACCCCTATAGGAGTCTGCATACAAAATTTCAGAACCCTAGGATTAGTAGTTACTGTGAAAAGTGTTACGAAAAATTTACCATTGAGCCTATGGGAGAAAAAATGACTAAGTCGTTAAACAGGAAGTAGATGTCAGACTGACCTGCAAATCACTTACACCTTATGGGACCCCTATAGGAGTCTGCGTACAAAATTTCAGAACCCTAGGATTAGTAGTTACTGAGAAAAGTGTTACGAAAAATTTACCATTGAGCCTATGGGAGAAAAAATGACTAAGTCGTTAAACGGGAAGTAGATGTCAGACTGACCTGAAAATCACTTACACCTTGGGGGACCCCTATAGGAGTCTGCATACACAATTTCAGAACTCTAGGATTAGTAGTTACTGAGAAAAGTGTTACGAAAAATTTACCATTGAGCCTATGGGAGAAAAAATGATTAAGTGGTTAAACAGGAAGTAGATGTCAGACTGACCTGAAAATCACTTACACTTTGGGGGACCCCTATAGGAGTCTGCATACAAAATTTCAGAACCCTAGGATTAGTAGTTACTGAGAAAAGTGTTACGAAAAATTTACCATTGAGCCTATGGGAGAAAAAATGACTAAGTCGTTAAACAGGTAGTAGATGTCAAACTGACCTGAAAATCACTTACACCTTAGGGGACCCCTATAGGAGTCTGCATACAAAATTTCAGAACCCTAGGATTAGTAGTTACTGAGAAAAGTGTTACGAAAAAAAGTGTGACGGACGCACGGACGGACGGACGGACACCGGCATTTCCAAGTCCCCGCTCCGCGTTGCGGCGGGGGACAACAATATATATATATAGACTTACCATCTATACATTCTTCTCCTCTACCACAAAGATTGCTCGTGTACAGACATCCTGTAATAGAAATTATTAGTGTAAGAAAATTAGCTGTACATTATATATACATGTACAGTAATAGAATTAACAACAACAGACACCCATCATAGCACCCTATACCCAACAGGTGTTTTATAACAAACAGAAACTGCCTACCCTTCCAGAGCACCTGAGTTTACTTTTGTTACGACTTGATTTGGCGTAGTTGAATGCCTTTCAGTTGTTTTTATGTTGTCTTTTCTTTCAAGTTCTTACTGTTCTCATTCATGTATACTAGTTTAGTCTTTGCCCTTTCTGACTTTTTGACATTCAAATGCCCCATTGGTACCTCTCAGCTTCTTTACTCTGGTTCAGTCTTCGAAATTGGCTTCAAGCCCGAAGGCCATGGCTAGTGAAAATGCTTGAGGGCCTGTAGGAAAAAACAACAATAAGCCAATGTTGTCTATACAAATTTTTTCAAAAATAATTGGTCGGGCCTGTAGACCAAATTTTATAGCGTGAAGACTGTGGTTATGACAAAGAGTCAGCATTGCTGATTGATATTTTTTATTTTGTTAGTGTGTTTCTCTATCTTGTTTTCTTTTGTATCAAATGATCTTGTCTTTGCCTTTCAGATAAATTTCAAACATTCCAAGTGACCGTATAAATGTTTTTTTTTCTTGTGTGGCAAATTTCGTTTTTTTCTCGATAATGGGGGTGCTATTATTTTTGCATAATATAATTTTCACAATTTCATTATCATTAAACCAATATTTTCATGCATGATCTAATTTTCACAAAAATCACTGCGAGAAAACCACTTATATGGTATTATCAAAGTATAGGTGTAATTCAAATTCAAATCTTTACTTCCTAATCATACAGCCATGATCATAAGGCATGGACTGTCAGAACTTCTTGAAAACAATGTCCAATATCATAACTGCCTTAAATTAACTCCAGTCAAAACCTGCCTTAAAGGGCACCTGTATATAGAAAATCAATGCCTATATAGGGCACCTAAATATATCCCTGTTATGAATGAACAATACAACTCAAATGAACCTTCATATAAAGGGTACCTGCTTATAAAGGGCATAATTTTGTCTTCCCATGGCTGCTCCTTATATTCAGGTTTGACTGAATATCAAAGTCACAATACAGTCATGCAACCTTGAAGCTTGTCTTATAGGCTTGGTGTCTTGGTTTGATAAGTAACAGGGCCCTGATGATCATCCCTTCCTCTAAAATCTCACCTAGGCATGGTTGAGAACTTGAGTTATAGAATGATGATTAAGGGTATTTATAGGAGCAAGGTTCATAGAAAAGAAGATTCCACAATCGTAAACTTTAAATGTGTGTGACACATGAACCAACATCTAATTGAAAAAAAAAATCATAAGCCCAAATTCCCTAAAGTTGGTGCTTAAAATGAAACCCTGATATTGAGCATGCCTTGAGCTCATTTTGGAAGGCAATTAATCATGTTAATTTGTTTCCTAATTGGAAGTAATACAACTTTTGATGATTGTCTCTTGAAACCTCTCTAGTCATCATAATAAATGTTAACACGTAATAGGGGGAAAACGTTTCATGTATTTCAAAATCATTTAAAATTTCTCTCAAGCAATCAATATAACATTACATTACTTCCAGAATTCAAATTAGGCACAATTCCAATTAAAATAACCAATATATAGCAATAATTGAGTTCTAGAGCACGGTGTTCCATGCAGTTAAAACATCGTTTCAATTCAGCTACTAAATATAGCTATTTAAAATCCACTTTATCATATTGAGTTTTCCAAGAAAAGGTTAAATGCCTCATTTTCTTTCGGCATCTAAATCTGAATGTGATAATTTTTAACGGCCTAGAAAATCACTCTTCCTGCTTTTTTAAAATCTATTTCTTGAATTTTCAAAATATCAAAGGTTTATATCAGGAAATGGAGAGATCAACTGGTTCTCAAATTTATCACGACTGGACTGGATCTGTGTGTGCTTTCATCTTTTCAATGAGAATATAGTCAATAACTTTTCCTTAATTCAGAACTCTGAATTTTATTTTTGTAAGATACAATACAAAATTTGTACATAGAATTGAAGTCATATCAAAAAACATATACATTTAATAAGTACAAAATAATTAATGACTCGATAAAATATCTTTTTTTCAAACATGACCTTTTTGTAAATGCTTCATGAAATGAATGTTCATATAATTATATTTAAAAGTTTAATCCAGTTTTTTTACTAAATCATAATGAAGCTTAAAAACATTGTACAAGTATATTTTTCTATCAAGGGTAAAAATTGAAAACCAATTCAGTTTATAACATCAATAACCTGAGACATTATAACAGCAACATGTTGTCCCCTGAAACATCATATTACAATTAAAGTTTGTTTTTTGCCTGCAAAAACAATGTCTACCCCCGTTCCCCCCAAAGTTCTAATTTCATAAGGTCCATAAATCCTCAAATAAAAAGCTACGCCGAGCGCAGCATGATACGACCGCAACATGTTGAGCCCTGTACGTTGGAGGCCCAATATGGATAGTCTATTGCTTTGATAACATGCAGCCCATGGTAGACTTATAAAGATTTTTGACACATGCACCCTGTGGTGGACTTTAAAATGCATATTTGACACATATATATTCACATCAACATCTTATTGAAAAGGTCTTAAATTAATTGACATATTTTGTCCTTTTGGACCCCTATTTTTAAAACAAAACAGGAAGAATTATTGCAAATCTGATTGAAAAATACGGGCAGGGATTTTCACAAGGATTCAAATGAAAAAAAAATTGAAAATCAGACCAAAAATAAAAAGTTGATTTTATGGGTGTGGCATGTCTATGGCCCCTGTAGCAATGTAAAGCTGCAATATATTATAAAACCACTGACACATTAAGGTGACAGAATTCAATGAGCAATTCAACGAAAAAAGAATATTCAAAATTGAATGAATAATAAAATTTCTACAAGTTTTGTCAATGCACCCATTTTAGCCCCTTTTGGTCCTTTTTTTCTAAAACGGTAGGGGCTACAAACCCCAAATACAGTACCAATCTTCCTTCAGTGGATAAAACCTTCATATTACAACTTCACAACAATTGTCTGGTCCACTACAGCTTAATTTATTTACATGGACAAACTTTAATAAAAATGGAGATTTTTGCCCCTTTAACCCCCTAATTTCTCAAAAATGGTAAGAGATAATGCAAATCTGATTGAAAAACACAGGCAAGGATTTTCACAAGGATTCCAATGAAAAAAAGATTTTCAAAATCGGACCACAAATAAAAAAGTCGTATTTTTGGGTGTGGCCCCTTTTTGACCCCCTGTAGTTATGCAACGGTGGGATATATATCAAAACCAATGACACATTTAGTTGACAGAACTTAATGAGGAATTAAATAAAAAAAGAATGATCAAAATCAGATAAAAAATAAACGTTCTACAGAAGTTTTGTCACAACAACCATTTTAGCCTCTTTTGGCCCTTTTTTCTAAAACCGTAGGGGTCAGAAACCCCAAATGCAATACCAACCTTCCTTTAGTGAATAGAAACATCATATCAAAATTTCATAACAATCGGTCAATATTTACTCAAGTTATCGCACGGAAACCAAATGTCCCCAGACGACGCAGACACAGACACAGACGCAGACGACATCGCCATAACATTATACGACCACAAATTTTTTGCGGTCGTATAAAAATTTGAGGATCAAAATTTCCTGTTAATATGCACAACTACATAGGGTGTCCTTCCTATAAACCAAGTTTCATTGAATTCAGTTCAGTAGTTTCTGAGGAGTTGCGCTGACATGGTGATAAGAGAGGATTTTCAGCAATTTAATTAGTTCAAAGGGCAGTAACTCCCACAAAAATTTGAGGATCAAATTTTCCTGTTAATATGCACATCTACGTCTAGCTACCTTCCCATATACCAAGTTTTATTGAAATCGGTTCAGTAGTTTCAGAGGAATTACGCTGATAAACTTTCTGACAGACAGACGGACGGACAGGACATAAACAATATATTTCCCCTCAAAAGTGGGGGGGAGACATAATTTCAAAGCTGAGTGAATCAGTAAACATTTACTTCATCTGTTGCACAGAAATCAAAGACAATGCAAAAGCAGATTACACATTTTACAAATCTTATGGCCGATTTTTTTGCAGTCATATAAAACAAGTCTTTAGGACCTTCCATTTTGGATTCGGGAACTTTGAAATTATACAAAAGTCATGGAAAGATGGACATGTAACTCCTATTCAGGGCTTTTATAAAACATCCAGTGGACTTTCTATATAGAATTCAAGTCTCTCAAATGTAAATTTGAACCCCTTGAAAGACATTCACATTTAACATTAGGTGAATGTTTTCTTTTATTCTAGCTCCAACCAAGACAATTTGCTGGCAGGATGAAAACACTATCATTTCTACTTCTTTACATGCTAAGAAGTCATTTATAAACCAGAGGATAATAACACCATCATGCTGTATACAGTGCCAATTACTTTTACAACGAAATAATTTCAGACCAATCCTACAAAAGTTTATAATTCTACTTCAAAAATCAATAACCAATGAAATGATTCCATCACAATTTTTTTCTTATTTAAATGATTTTCGAAATCAATTTTCAGAGTCTTAATAAAAATCAGTTGTTCAACTGTTAAATTCATTCACGGTGTTCTTTTATTGAAGATAGGGTTATAAGCCTTAAATCAATGGAAAAGGAGAAAATTCTGTCAATTTCTGTCGTGTAATGCTTAAAACCCCGAACAACATCCCACCCACGATTCCATATTGATCTGATTCCACACTGCATTTTCTCTGTCTTACATAATCGCTTTATTTTTCATAACTCGATTGGAAAGCGTGACATTAACTGGAATGAATGAAAAACCCGTTCATTTTCTTAGCATTTACCAATAACCGCTGACAATACCCACTATTGGGCTGTGATTGATTTACTCCAACAGATGATATTGGCAAAGTATTGTGCCATTTTTTAAAGTTCAGTGGCATTAACATCAACGATTTAATCAATAAGTTCCACTGAAAAATTACATTAGTTTAGACTATTAACATTAAAAATAGACCAGTCTTGAGAACTCTGTTCACTTATAGCATCTAACCAGGCACTCCCCATAGCAAATATCTTAAGTAATTTCATTTATGCAATTTGTTTTTAGCCAAAAAAGTCATTTAATATGAAATGATTATTAATAGCATGAAATACCAAAGGTAAAATAAAAGAACCTTCAGATTACGAAACAAGATGATAAAAGCACAACTCAGTGACTGATAAATATTCGTGTGCGTGTGTGTGTTGGTGTTGAATGTCCTTTATCGACGCACCTGGACCATGTAGGGCGGTCAGTGTTTAATGGTGGAGGAAACCTGAGTACCCGGAGGAAACCACCGACCTTGGGCAGGTAACTGACAAACCTAATCACATACAGTTGGGGAAGTCCTTTTATCATACTGAGGTGTGTGTGTGGTGGTCAGTTTAAATGGTGGAGGAAACCTGAGTACCCGGAGGAAACCATCGACCTTGGGCAGGTAACTGACAAACCTAATCACATACAGTTGGGAAAGTCCCTTTTTTCTGATAAATATTCAAATGCCATTCAAAAATAAACTTTTCTTTACCTGAAAATAATTGTATTCCCCAGTCACCCAAAATATTTTAAGTATATAAAGAAGGAATGTGTCCATGGGACATAGATGCCCCTGCTGGTCCCAAACAGGAAGTAGAAGTCCAATAGGTCTGAGGTGCTTACGACATACAGTTTGGCATTTTGAACCCAAATCATTCTTGTCTTTTGGTTTCTGAGAAAATACTAAATTTCAAATCATTCTCATATACTGTTTCAGAGAAAAGCTTGACAGAAATTTGTACATCAGACAGATGGACAGACATGAGTAAAACTTAATGCACCCCTGTCATGTTGTCACGGGGCATAAAAAAGACCATAATTCATAAGGAAAAACATTCTAAGGTATATTTGTTGCATACCAAATTACATTAATGTAGAGTCTTTACAAAGTATGAGATGTGCAGAAAAGGTGGTTTAAAAGGATTTAAAATATAATATTAGTACATACAATGTACATGTATATTAAATTCAAAGGGCAATAATTCCTACGGAAATTGGAGGTTCAACATTTTCTGACTGTGAATAACTATACACAGCAAAATTCTAGGTAAGGACCAATGTTAATCTAGTAGATTTACATTTTCTGACAAAACTTCAATTTGTATGCAAAACTGTAGATACTGGTTATCAACTAATAATGAGAGAAATTATGCCATTAAACAATGGAGCTGTGCTGCAGGAGTTAGAATAAAAATAAGACTGTATGCAAAAATTATTACCATATTTTTTGTCACTGCTGACGCTCAGTAAAACTAAACCTTAAAGACACATGTGTACTTTAACACAGAAAAGAAAAATTTATTAAGGATGTTTGAGGAAGACCTTGAAAGTGATGAGGCCTTCAGTCATAAGGCAATAATTTTAAATACAAGATAAGTTAAAAATTTTGATAGGTGTCGGTTACTCGTTTTAAAGTTAATGAGAGTTCAAAATTTGGCAAGAAAAGTTTTTCTCTGTTTTTTTTCCATAGCTTTAATATTCGTAAAGTTTAGATGTTTAAACTTGTGAAAAAGTGTTAAGAATTTGAAAGAAGAATATGTCTAACTGACATAATTAATGCCTCATCTTGCAACATTTGGGACGGACGGATGAATGGACCCAAACACTATATGCCTAATACTTTCGTAGATGGGGGCATAAAAAATTGTTATGAAGACCTTAAACAAAAGAAAATTGGGGTTACCATGGAAAATATTTTGCCTTATAATGATGGAAATCAAAGCGCTAAAGCATTAAAAGGGAAGTGAAATATGTAAGCACTAAAATAGCAGATATTTTAAAAGTTAATGAACACTCTAGTTCCCCTCTTTGGCACAAAAGATTATTCAATCTATAAGCAATCATTTTTTAAATTAATAAAATTAAATAAACTTTTGGGCGTGCTTTCCAGTGCACATGCATTGTATTGTACACAAATGGTATCGATTCAAAAACCCCTTCAATAAAAATGAACTCGTCCAGCATATACATGTATTAAAAGTGTTTTAATTGTGTATTGAATTTTATGAATGAATCAGAAATTAACCTATACTAAAGTCTAAACCAATGAAATAACAGCAATATTTGAAGGTAGAGTGCACAACCAATCAAGTTACAGATAAATATTCATGTATGTTCTTGAGCCGATCATTAAAAAGTTTGTTTGTAAATTGCAAAGGAATTGATAAAACTTGTCCTGTGTTGTTTAAAAATTAAGATTTTTAAAAGAATGCATCAAATTGTAACATATAAGATCATATTTTACTATGAAATATAGAAGATAAAGAATTACAGTAGGCAGATTACTCCATCTAGACAGAAAAAAAAACGTGAAAGCCAGAAGTAACCTTATGACTACATTAAAGGCAGCTAACGCTTGCCTAAAAATTGAGGTTTCTAAAAAATTCTCAAAAGCTGACCCTCCAACATCCTTTAAAAATCTCCCCTTTTGGTGTATACACAATATTACATATAGTTATAGATTGCAGTGTTATTTAGAAAACAATCAATAAAGTGACAGGAATTAACTGTCACTGGACATGTGTGCTTCTGACATGTGCTCCGCACATGCTTCACACCACTACAAATAGGTGCTAATTATACATGTACATGTAGCCAACAATGTTTTATTGTTTGTTCAAGTGTTAAAACTGGATAATAATAAAATGGAAATATGTATCCTACAAAACTGCATGATTTTTATATAAATGTTCCTTGGGTTGCCAATAACCTGTACATGGTCAGTTCGGGAGGCGTAGCATCGCATTATTAAAACTAGAGGCTACAAGGAGCCTGAATCGCTCACCTTGTATTCAAAGATACTATTCAAATATTCAAAGAAAGGGAAACGACTCCTTTCTAGAAAGGTCTTTACAACTTTGACCCCATTACATAATTTATGGATCTTTATGTGCTTAATCATATGCAATTTAAATTTTTTCAAATATATTGTAAGTTTTCAAGATATTGGTCTAAAAAGAGCAAAATTTGAAGAAAAAAAGAAAAAGGACAATAACTCCTACAACCATTGTCAGATCTTCTTCAAAACTTCAGGGCAGGTAGATCTTGATGTGCTGATCACTATTACCCAAATAGAATTTCAATATCTGTTACCATTTTTGAACAATTTGCAAAAAAACTGCAATTTACCCTTATGTTCTTTTTTTAGCCATGGTGGCCATGTTTTTTGTCGAATCAAATTTTCGAACAAGAATTTTGTAGACAACATACTACAAAACAACCCTACCAAGTTTCATTACATTTGGTCAAGCGGTTTCAGATTTTTGAAAATGTGAACAAAAAGCTGTGAAAATGGTCAATTTTTATGAGCCAAGGGGTATAACTCCTAAATGAACTGTCCTACAACTTTGACACTGCTACAACTTTTGTAGATCTTGATGTGCTTAACCATATGCAATCCAAATTTTTCCAATATCTTGTATAATTTTCACGATATTGGTCTAAAAAAAGCAAAATTTTGAAAAAATCAAGAAAAAGGGCAATAACTCCTATATCTAAAATTTGTTTTTGCCTACAAAAACGATGTCTCCCCCCGTTTCCCCCAAAAGTTCTAAGTTCAAAGGACCATAATTCCCACAAAAATTTGAGGATCAAAATTTCCTAGTAATTTGCACAACTACATATGGTGTCCTTCCTATATACCAAGTTTCATTGAATTCGGTTCAGTAGTTTCAGAGGAGTTGTGCTGACGAGATGATAAATGAGGATTTTCAGCAAATTCCTAAGTTCAAAGAGACAAAACTCCCACAATAATTTGAGGATCAAAATTTCCTGGTAATATGCATAACTACATATGGTGTCCTTCCTATATACCAAGTTTCTTTGAATTCGGTTCAGTAGTTTCAGAGGAGTTGCGCTGACAAGATGATAAATGAGGATTTTCAGCAATTTTCTAAGTTCAAAGTGCCATTGCTCCGACAAAAATTTAAGGATCAAAATTTCCTGGTAATATGCACAACTACATATGGTGTCCTTCCTATATACCAAGTTTGTTGAATTTGGTCCAGTAGTTTCAGAGGAGTTGCACTGACAAGATGATACATGAGGTTTTTCAGCAATTTTCAAAGTTCAAAGGGCCATAACTCCCACAAAAATTTGAGGATCAAAATTTCCTGGTAATATGCGCAATTAGATATGGTGTCCGTCCTATATACCAAGTTTGGTTGAATTCGGTTCAGTAGTTTCAGAGGAGTTGTGCTGACAAACTTTGTGATGGACATACGAACGGACAGGACAAAAACAATATGTCTCTGCACAAAAGTGGGGGGAGACATAATGATTGACAGATCTTCTTCAAAATTTCAGGGCAGGTAGATCTTGATGTGCTGATCACTTTCACCCCACCAGAATTTTAATATCTGTAACGGTTTTTGAGTAATTTGCAAAAAAAGCAATTTACCCCATATGTTCTATTTTCAGCCATGGCGGCCATGTTTTTTGTCGAATCAAAATTTCGAACAATATTTAGTAGAGGACACACTATAAAACAACCCTAATTAGTTTCATTACATTTGACAAAGCGGTTTCAGAGAAGAAGATTTTTGAAACGACGGACGACGTACGGACAACGGACGCCAAGTGATGGCAAAAGCTCACATTGCCTTCTGCAAGGTGAGCTAAGAATCACAAAATCCCATCTTTGCACATTTTTTCCCTAGCTTTCGAGCTCATCCATAAAAGTTCTAAATTGTTAAATTTAAGAAAAATTAATAATGGCGATGGGTGGCGCCATTGTTGTTTTCACAAACAAGAGTTAACACTTAAGTACATTGTATGTCTCGCCTGCCAGCACCATCAGAAACAATTATTCTTTCTTACTTCCACCTGTATTTTGAATTTACATGGATTTTCAGTTTCTAAGTCAAAAAATGTTTATAGAACTTAAACATGGCTTATATATGCATTAAGTCACTCAACTGGAAAAGCAAGGTCAAGGTCAAAAGATGGGGATGCAACTGTGCTAAGCTACTACTGGGGCATATGCATACCAAGTTTCATCAACCTAGGACCTATAGTTCTTGAGATATGGAGGTGCTCGCAAAACTTTTCAGGAAAATCAAAGTAAGGTCAAAAGGTAGGGGTGTAACTGTGCTGAGCTACTACTGGGGCATATGTATGCCAATTTTCATCAACCCAGGACTTATAGTTCTTGAGATATGGAGGTGCTCATAAAACTTTTCCAGAAAGCTAACGCTGCTGCCGCCACCGCCATAGACGCAGGTAAAGTAACACCTATGTCCCGCTCTGCTTTGCAGGCGAGAAAAAAACTAAGCAGATAAGCAGAAAATGGCAAAATTCTATTGAAATTAGCATATTTTCAATTTAAGCATCACAATATGACGTCATTGCAACATCATATTTGCAGAAAACATTAAAATTAGTTTTGTTTTGTAACAAGCAATTATTCTGCACTAATTCGTCACAATAGTCTTATCTGAAAAATAAATTTGAAAATATGACCTGATTTAGGGCCAAAATAGGTTGTTCGTGAACCTACTCCTTTCTTCATGCAAATATTCTTTGCGTTGGAACGTTCAGGCTCATGAATAAAATATCCAATTATGTAAATTATCAAGATACATCAAACAATTAAGGGGCAGCTGCACTAATGAGATATATGAACAATGTTTTTTTTCTGTATACCCCTCCTCCAAACTTTGGTTGAAGGTGTTAGTGTGTGTTATAGGGTTTAACGCCCTTTTCAGGTTTGATGTACCTTAGCCATATAGGGCGGTCAGTTATAATGGTTGAGGAGATCGGAGAATCCAGAAGAAACCACCAACCATGGGAAGGACCTAATCACATACAAGTGGGGAACTCCCATTTTTGTAAACTTGAACACCACCTATGACTTGAATGGCTAGTGATCAATAGTGTGTTATTTCAACCAGTACCTTAGACCCCTCGGCCACCCAGGACCCTTGGTTGAAGGAGATATACTGGTAATTATCACTGCTGGTGGACCAGAGGTCCCCGAGGGTAATCAGACTTGTCTGACACAAATTACCATAAAATTTCTAAAATTAATTAGGTCCAGGGGGTGTTCCAGGGTTGGAATTCTTTCCTTACTCCAAAATTTGTTTAAAATGTTTCTATAGATTTTCAACAATATTGGTCTAGAACAAGACTTCTGCCACCATTGAATTGTGTGTAGAGTCTGCAGACCCTAACCCATGCTTTCAAATTAAAAATTTCTGGATCTACCACTGGTCAGCTCTTACAGACAATCAAATGTATTAGAGCAGGTGTTTTTGTCTAAATCCTATCATTTCTACCTGTAGTTAATTATAACTGTCACTAAGTAAAATTCATGTACTGGTATGCATATTAATATGATCATAAGTCAATGTCCAGAGGGTATTATTTCAATCCAAAATCACAGCTTATATACAGAAATCCTTTTACAAAACTCAGAAAAAATGTCAACAACAACAATTTTACAAGTATCGATATTTCTTACATGCGTGTGTGTTGGGGTTTGACACCCTTTTCGACACAACTATGCCATACAGGAGGGTGGGTCAGCAGGACCTTTGGACAACAGAAAAGACTTATTTATTCAGAATTTAACACATAAATCTGTTGGAATTCAAGATTATTACGATTTTTTTGTTCCATTCTTTTACTGGGATAGTGGAATTAAGTACGTACTTTATAGGGGAGTACAGGATGAGATCCCGTCATACCCATCCCCATAAAGGCTGGTCAGTTTGAATACTGGAGGAAACCAGAGAACCATTAAGGCCACTGTTTTTAATTTTTTGTTTTACGAACTTTTCCTAAATTTTGGTGGGTAGGAGGAAGGAAAAAAAATAAAATAAAATTCAAAAAAAAATTGAGGTCAGGGAAAAAAATAGTATATTGTGTCAAAATAATAGGAAATTTATTTAATAATAAGTCAAATATTTGTATGGTAGGAAAAAAAATAAAAATAAAATTGGAAAAGGTAATTTTTCATTCAATTTCGGGGCCAAATTTATAAGGTAGGAGGGTTTGTAAAACTAAAAATAAAAAAAATAACGGCCTAAATGACTGGACTGTTTTCAATTGGGAATTTTCAATTTGAACTTGATTTACAACCACATATTTAACAATCAATGAATTGATCATTTTTCATCAGTCCACTATAATACTGGTACCATAAAAATAAATGAATCCACAGTACTTATGCTGCCAGTAGTCTTCACAAAATTTGTTTTTGGCTTGTTGGACCTATAAACACAAATACGGGGCCGGACCAATTTAACATTTATTGTAAATTTAATGTATTTGCCTGATCAGAGCAGCAAATGCTGCCAGACCGATTTTAACATTTTTATTGTAATTTTAACAAATTGGCTTGACCAGAGTAGCATTTGCCAATTTCTTGCCAGTCGATTCGATGGACCAGTCACCAGCACATTTCAGGATTACTGCGCCAGATAGAAGAGTAAAAAGACTCCTCTGGCCTTCATTAATTGTTATAAAGGAATTAATCTCATCCTCCCATTGTAACCAATAAAACCAAATAACTTTGACCAGAGAAATGTCATTAAAACAACCTACAAAAGGACTTTCTAAACTAAAGAAGCCAATCATTTCATCAGCTGCCAATCTCGTGTTTCCCCAAGAAAAAATGTTATTGTAAAGTGGCATTGATTTAACCATATAAAACTCAGAACTGCCATTACCTGGAGTTAATTGCATCGCACCTAGGAAATGTGTTAAATAAAATTCGAGTTTTTACATTGACTGTAGCAATTAAAGAGTTGTCAACCTCGATTCCATTTGAACAGATCCAAAAGGACATTTGCATAAAATTGGTATATTGTATAATGAGTAATTGGTCCAAACGAAGTAGGTTATAACAACAGAATCATCAGAACCAAAGAAACTAGAAAAAGCAGCAGCTCACAAATAAATGCACCCCACTTTCCACCCCAAATATCAGTCAGAAGAAATTTAAAATAGGAGGAGCACATCTACGTTATGTTACAAGGATTGTATGAAAGTTTTAGAAAAATTCATCAAGGAGTTTTTAGAGGAGTTGTGGATAAGAAGTGGGTACCCCCTTGTTGTCAAAATGCTGAGTCCATGTTGTCTATGGGAAACCCCAAAACTCTTTCGGATCAAATTTAAAAACAGGAGGTGCACATCTACATTTATGTCACAAAGATTGTGTGAAAGAGATTTAATAGGAGTTGCTGATAAGAGAAGGGTACCCTAATGGCACTGGGATCGACGGACACCCCTATAACTATATACTACCCCATTTTTCAAGGGGGGTATTAAAATCTCATTTTGAATTATTTCAAGGAACATTATTTCAGATTTGAATTCAATTCTATGACTTATTTGAAATTCTTCAAAATCAATTTAAGATGGTATTTTCCTGTGTGTGCATCATGACATCAACGGGATTGGGGAAATACAGTGTTATGCCAAGAAGGGATTTAGGAGTAAAATACTTCTAATATTTTGGATTGACCCCTTTAAATTTTTTGAACAGATAAAATGAACCACTGCAAAATACTTTGTTTTTCACTCTATTGACTAGAATCAATGGCTATATACTCATAAAAAGATATCGAAGGAGTGAATAATTCACCCATCCTGGACAAAGCTGGGCAGATCAGTGGGAATTATACTGTGCTTCTTTTGGAATTTTCATCCGCCATCACTTTCAGAAGGGGGGGAATAGTATCTCTGTTGCTGTATCCTTCCTCTGACTGAGCGACATCACTACTGGATGGAACAGTGTGTGTTTGTTGATGTATTCCCCCCCCCCCCATTGCTATATCCACAAATTGAGGACTATTTTAGGTCCTGAGGTATGCAATAGTCAACAAGAAGATGGCACTAAAAAAAATTCTTGAAAGACCATCTAGCTAGATTGAATATTACATTTTGCACAATCAGATTTCCTTTATTCATGTAAACACACAGACTTTTATATATATGTATGAAGTACATAACTCAGGTTTTTGATTTCTGTTCGGTTGATTTTGTGTTTTGTGTTTTTTCGTGCTGTTCTTGTTTGTGTTTACCGGTTTTGTCATTGCCCTTTCAGACTTTTGACAGTCGAGAGCCCCATTGGTGCCTCTTTGCTTCTTTCTAAGAAACAGATTATTTATAGATGTAAAACTTTTTTTTTATTTCAATAATCTTCTCGTTTTAATTCTTTATATGCTTCAAGGAATGTAACAGTATTATATAAAACTTCAACCTTTAAAGATTCATTGCTTAATAACATAATAAAACAATTCCTTTTAGGCATTTCAGATTTTTTTTAAGTTGACTTTTAAAATATCTTTCTTAAGTTTAGTAGGTGAAGAAAAAAAGAATGTAGGTAGAAGATTGCTGGTTTTGTGTCTGTAGTATTGACTAAATAACATACTTCTAAGCAAGAGTTCAGAAGGAAAATATAACAAGTACATAGGGAACTGTTTTTATTTATCATATTTTAATCAAAATATTAATGATTATTATTGTTTTAGTAATGATAGAAATGATGAATGAAATATAAAATAATATGGTGCAAAGTGTGTATGATGTCATGGATGTGTGAAATAAAATATTTTGAAGTGGTAAAGTCGAGGCTACATGAACTTTTAGGAACTCAGTGGTGCAATTAGTTTCACACACCATATACATTGGGGTGGAAGAAAATAAGACAAAAAAGTTGCAGTTTTTGTAGTATGCAATTGTATGGGTATTTAATGCACTATATGAACATGTACGTGTACATTGTATGTATAGAGCATCTATAGAGCATGCATGGTTCATATTGTATAGGGTTGGTAAAGAAAGCTAAAGCACTAGAAACATAGGAAAGGTTTTACATTAAACACTAGACCTGTCACCCATGGCTTAAATATAGCGATCTGTAAATCGAGACAGTAACAAAATTTAGAGCACTTAAAGAAAAATGCCTATCTTGGGCAGGTAACTGGGAAACTGTGTGTTAGGTTTTTACACCCTTCTCAATGTACATGGGCGCTACAGGGCAGAGAAACTAGAGGAATGTACATGGGCTCTACAGGGCAGAGAAACTAGAGGAATGTACATGGGCTCTACAGGGCAGAGAAACTAGAGGAAAACACAGACCTTGAGCAACTATTAAACCTAATCAGATACAAGTTAGTATTAGCTATAATCATTATCTCAAATGGCAGGAATCAACCTCACACTGCATAAAGTAATTTCTAGTGATTCATATGTATGTCATGCATGTATATACAATGCAGTCATGCTAGTGTTGCTTCTAAACAAGAAACCTTAATCTCTTAGCCAATTTATAATACTGTAAACTAAGACGAATATTTATATCATATCAATGATTCCAGCTCTGCCACTGACAGGTTGAACAAAGAAATGGCTGGAGATTATTTGCCTTAACTCAGTGAGTCTAGAAAATCTAGAAACTTTCTTTTCAATGTGTTCTTTTAAAAATTAGATAAAAACAATATTTCCTAAGCCTGATTGTTGTCTACAAATTTTATCTTTTAAATAGGAAAGTGTTGCATTGTTGAAAAAAATGTCACAATAATTCTAAATTCACCTTTCATGCCTTTGGCTTCTATATTTTAGTCATTTAATTTGGACATGAGCAGTTTCATCATGTTTATATAAAAAGTTTAATGCTTAATTCTGTACGCATATTAATAAATTACTGATTTTTTTATTCAAATTTTAAAAACTATAATATAATATCAGAGTTCGCAAAATGTGTCGGACCTGTCGGACCTGACTGGTAAAATTTAAGCATGTCTGGCATTTTCAAGATACTTACTGGACCCATGTCCGGTAGAATTTTAGAAATTTTTTACAAGTTGTAGTAGACAGGACCAGTAAAAAAATATTAGGTCCAATCAAAGATTCCATTTTAGCAGACCTATGTCCGGCATAGAAATTTTAAGTTTCGCGAACTCTGATAATATTGCTTTTCTGTTTACCCCATCCCCTTTTTTCCACTTGTGTTAATTAAACACATCTACAACCATGACAAGGTGACACATTAATTAAGGGATAAGTTTACACCTGCCCTGATTTACTGTTAGGCAATTAGTGATTACATAATCATCCATTCATTTTTAATGATCAGTACATTTAGTCATTTACACATCCTTTGTTCATGTTGTTAATCCCTTAACCACTTTCCCAAACATTATGCCATATTATCAAATGGCATACATTTAAAAAAAAATGGTTGCTCTGTTCAAAGCTACATGTAAAAGTTGTAATGAGAAAAGATTCATTTATAAATACAAAAACTTAAAAGGGGGTTATAAATTGTTTACATTAACAACGTGTTTTTGTCAACAGGAAGTTGAATTAGGCGTCTGCTAAAGAACCCAGAAATTATGTTAATTTCTCTCAAAATAAACAAACCATATTTCTCAAAATGACAAAATAACTAAAGGAAAATATAAGGATATTAAAAGATCAAGGCGATTGGGTTGTCAGATGGAAACAATTAGGAGATCTACTCACCAACCGTCCCCAGAGGAAACGGATTTTCTAGAGGGGCACCGTAACAGCAGCATCTACAAACCGCTACCACGAGGAAAATTATACAGAAAAACACGGACGGCATAGCTAACAAGGCCGTCTATATATCCCCCATGCTATCTAGGTTGTTAGTAAAATGTAAAAATGATGTTAATCCATGTTAGTGTGTTAGAACTTGGGTAGACATGTTTGTTTCTCCTCTGTATCCAAACCTTGTTGATTTTCTATTCAAAATGGCAGGTGCGCTATGAATATTCATATCGCATCCCATGACGTCACAATACGGTTCCATCAAGTTATGGATTTATTGATTGATGCCTATTTTAACCCTACAAAGTTGTTACATTTTGTGTAGGAAGTAATGACGTATTTCTAATGTTTGTATATGGGGGTGGTAAAGGGGGGGTACGTGCACGGATGAACGGCCAATAAAAAATGACAATCACGATGAACGGCCAATAAAAAAATGATAATCACGATGAACGAATAATGAAATAGAGAAACACGATGCACGATGAACCCCCATGCACGGCTGAACGGGAAATAAAAATTGCTCAACACGATGCACGAAAAAAACCCTTTACCACCCACGTATATTTATATCTGAGGGTGGTTTTTATTAGGATTAATATAAAGACATGACTTTTAAATGAATCTCTTTATCTCTCATAGTGGGATTGACCACTCAAAAATTCGAACCTCAAGAAATATATGACCAAGTTCACGATAACCCGTCTATTTTCATTCAGTTTTTCGGTAAAATAAGCCCCGACCCCTTCCCCTGTTTTTTGCATTCTATCAAACTAGATATATATACCAAAAGTATTTGCTTAGTTACACTGAAATTTTCTTATTCTTTCTGTGTCAATTGACATTTTTATTCCAAACATTATACTCTGAAGTCATTCTTAGTCAATTTATATATGATTTTTTCACCTTTAAACTTATATAGTTTGATAATTGAAATTTAATGGAATGATTTCAAAATAAGATTTTCTGGGGCATACATTTTGTAGATAAAGGTAACACGCAACTGAACTGTCGAACTGGGGCAAACAATCTCATATATCCGCTAGCCAAACAAGGCAAAGACATACTAGAGAAATTGAAGATCGCAATGGTCCTGACTTGGTACAGGCATTTCAAAAGAAATGGTGGATTGAACCAGGTTTTATGGTGCCAATCCCCCCTCTTCCATTGTGATCTAAGGATCTAGTAACACAAAACACCACATAGTTGTGAGACACAATATATAGAGATAAAATAGATAAGTTTATGGCAGAATTTTTACATTTGAATTCCCATTGATAGCTCTTTGAATCTTTGCTCTACCTCTATACATACAAGTGAATCTTGAATCTCAATAAACATAAGAATATAACTTAACTAAGCAACATTCCAGAAAAAAAACGTGTACAAGAAAAACACGATCTTTAACTCATAACTCAATATCCCTATTATGCATCACAACCGTGTGGTGTTTTGTGTTACTACCGGACCCTAATCGCAACTGAAAAGAAGGTTTGGGGCCATAAAACCTGATTTAACCCACCATTTCTTTTGAATTGCTGGTAACAAGTCACGACCATTGCGATCTCCAATTTCTCTGGTATGGCTTCCTTGTTTTGTCTTTCTCTTTGACATTTGAAAATGATGCTCCAAGTTCGATAGTTTTGTTATGACTTATACTTATAAGAGTCAGACCCTCTTAAAGGAGTAGAATTGACAGCTTTAGGTCAGTAAACACTTTAATAGAGCTTCTTGAGCTGAACATTTATGCTTTTCTCTCAATAGATACACTGTAAAAACGGTGTTTAGAATTTAAACACTTTTATAACATGTTTAGCCCTTAACGTGCTTAGGATTGTGTTTAAAGTCTAAACGCGTTTAGATTTTAAACATGTAAAGATTTTTTGGTATTGAAAAACTGAAGGAGACAAGAAAGCGCTTAGGATTATGTTTAGAATCCAAGCGCCATTTTTAGAGTGTAGATATGGATAGTTTTCATTCTATAAGACCAAACTAATTTGTTCGTTAGCCTTTGAAGAATATAACCCTAAAAGTGGTAATCTGACCAAGTTTGTTTGGCAATGCTTATCTCGGTCACAAAACGTCTACAGGGCCTTTCCCGGCAGGAAGCCTATTTAGGAACAAATTATCACCTAGCAATTAAACAAATTAAATTGATACGGGAATCTTATCAGTAAGAAATGTAGCTTTTTAATGTCCAGAAACATTTGTGTTAGAATATAGTAGGGTTTTTTTTACTGTCGTTCGTCACACTTCAGAGATGCAGGCACAAAAAGGCAACTTATGTTGAATCCCTATTCCTTTCATTTTTTAATTATCTCAAAATTAAACTTTTCAAATTATCTTAAAATTGAATTGAATGATATGCTATTTCTGGTAGAACAAATGTTAACATTGTAATATGATATATACAAACTTGTGCGCTCGAGTTACAAACTTAAACTCTTGCACACGAGTTTCAAACTTAAACTCGTGCGCACGAGTTACAAACTCTTGCTCACCAGTTTCAAATTCGTGTGCTCAAGTTTGAAACTCGTGCGCTCTAAGTTTGAAACTCGTGCGCACGAGTTAAATAGATTTTTGTTGGGAGCACGTCGGGGCTTCCATAATACACTCTTGATGCTAAAAAACATTATGTGAGACAATGTCGATTTCAGTAGACTGGAACTAACAATAACTAATTATCAGATCATCCATCTGGACATTTCAGGGCCGTAACTACCATTGAGGCAGACGAGGCAGTTGCCTGCCCTCGTCTGAAATTTCGGCAATTTTGTTTTCTTCACAGCGAAGTCAATTCAACGCATCCAAATATCCTATTCCGATGTTGATTTTCTATCTATTTATTTCCCGCAATTGTGTCTACCCAAAACAAAATATTGTCTAACAAGAGTTGTTGTCAGTGTGCCACATGTACAGCTCTATGCGACTGAAGCACAACAACTCGGTATGTATAGTAATTCTAAGTAACCCCTGATTTATATACTATTTTATCTCGTAAATTATAAAGATATTATACTGATGTGCAAACTGAAAAAGTTCATCTTAAAAACATATCCGAAAGCAAAAAAGGTGAATTTATATTAGACACTACGTGCTGCTGACAAGTCCCATGTAGTTTGTTCAAAGGAATCTCACGGGTGCCGGTGGGTTCGGGTCACCCGGAGGGAGCTAGCTGTTTTTCCATTGTGGAGTTTGTAATTTCCGTTTTGTGTGATTCATATCGCATGCACCTCTTATTCTATGACTCAACACTTAATTTCAACTTCGCCATATCTATACGTCCGCCTGTCCGCACCCATGGTGCTTTTCAAATCTATTTAGCTTCCAGAACATGGCGGATCCAGGATTTCCGAAAAGGGGGCCCGTTGACTTCACCAAATGGTGCCGGCTTCGTTTCATTTCAGTGATTTCCTTTGTAATCAACCAAATTTTTGTTCCGTAAGGGCGTGTCCCTGATCCCCCCCGATTCGCCTTTACGTTTTCAGTACAAATCAACATTTAAAAGTGACAAAAACCACCTGTGCAGCCAGAATCTTTAGTCCAAACCATGTCTTTGGGGTAAATGATATCATTGAAATTGTACTCTCCTTAACCAGGTAGATAGCACGGTGTAATCTGATGCAATTTTCTATGCTGATCCTGCTTTGTCCATATTATTCTAAAACTATTGTTAAAATTGCCCGTAGGTTCGTGCGTTGGTCAAGTTAGCGCAGAAAACGTACTTAGGACATAAGGTGGAAATAGAAAGATACAAAATTACTTGCTTTTACTGAATAAAAACAATAAACCATACGTATTTCTTAGTTAAAATATTGCATGTAATCATGTAAGAAGATAGGTTTAATAAGCCAAAATCATATAGTTTATTGGGCCATTAAAACAGTGATTTTCAAAATTTTCGCCGGGGGCTTCGCCCCCGTGAACCCCAATCAATGGGGGCCTCAGTCGGCGGCCCCCAATCCCCTGCCTCCTCCTTTATTATACTCTAGTTACGGCCCTGTATTTGAAGCTTCCATTTTTTGTTGTCACTTAAGGTATACGGTATAAATTTGGTATACTGTCTGCTGGTCCTACCTAAAACTCTCCCCTGGTTACATACGAGTCATTTTACAAAGTTACAAGATTCTGTTACCGTTCACATTTCAAAGAAGTAATAAGGCAAGCATATATATATGTTTATAGACACATCAGAAGTGACCTTAGAATATATTTTCAATTTTACAAAGAAACCAATGGAAACATTTTAGGTGATCGAATTCTTTTAGCACCGATTTGTAGGTGGACCTCTATTATCAGAATTTTTTCGACCCACTCTTATAAAAAAAATGTCATATATTACTCAGTCATATATAGCTTTAGTGTTTTAAAAAAAAAACTTTTTTCCCCACAGATAAGCTCATCATTCTCTCAGTTTTTCCCTATTTTCTAACACCATGTTATGAATGGCGAAATAAAGAAATTTGATTTAAATACTACAATTTGATTGAACCGAAGAAAAAAATCACGGTTAAACCGCCCACTTTTTACATGAAACTTTTTTAGGTTATTATGGTCCAACCACGTATGTGGAATGGCCATATAGTTTTACCCTTGTCCGTCCGTCCGTCCGTCTATCCGTACGTTCATAACACTTTCGTTAAGTTATTGGTTAAGGTCCATTACTGGGATACTAAATGTTGGGGATCAATGATATTTCACCATCAGATATAGGTCTTGGATAGGGCTACAACACCCACTAGAAATTAGGTCACAGTGACCTATATTTTATGTTCGAACGACTTCGGTTAAGTTCTTGGTTAAGGCCCTTTACTCTGATATTAGATGTCGGGGGTCAATGATATTTCACCACCAGATAGGTCTTGGGTATGACTACACCATCAACTAGAAATAAGGTCACTGTGACCTATATTTTATGCATGTACGACTTCGGTTAAGTTCTTGGTTAAGGTCCATTACTTGGAAACTAGATGTTGGGGGACAATGATATTTCAACACTAGATGTGTCTTGGGTACGGTGACACCACCCACTAGAAATAAGGTCACTGTGGCCTATATTCTATACATGAATGACTTTGGCTAAGTTCTTGGTTAAGGTCCATATCTCGGATACTACATGTTGAGGGTCAATTGTATTTCACCACTAGATGTGTCTTGGGTAACCGGCATGACACCACACACTAGAAATTAGGTCACTGCGACCTATATTTTACGCATGAATTGACTAATTTCGTTGTTAAGGTCCATATCACGAATACTACATGTTAGGGGTCAATGATAATTTGCTACTATACGAGTCTCGGTAACGCGGCACCATTTTCAGAAATAAGGTCACTGTGGCCTATATTTTAGGCATGAACACTTTTGATTAATTTCTTAGTAACGGTCCATATTCAAGGTAATACACCTTGAGGGTCAACGATATTTCAAGAATGAGAAGGCCATCCTGTGGCTCATAGACACATTTTCTAGTTTATAAATAAAATTTTCATTTTTTATCTTAATTGTTTTACAAATTTATTTTTAAAGAATGGCTGTAATAATTTGTATCTTTCACATGTAAAAATAACTATAATTTTACCTCTGTACAAAAATTACCTGTTAATCTTATGTTCAAAGGAAGGTAACTTTAACTCGCAACATGTTCTTTTACCGTGTATGCCAAGGCTATACTAATTGAATTTTCCGGGTGCTGGTACAAGGAAAGGACTGTATCGTGCATCTAAAGCTGACCAAAATCAAGGGTGGTTTTTTTTTTGGCACTAAATATCCACGTAAAAACGCTAAAAACATTTAGCACCTTGCTTAGCTTGGCGATAAACAAGAACACATTTTTTTATGCTTCCCCGAAACTAAAATCCTGGATTTGTCCCTGTTTTCTATGCTCAAATGCCTGATGATATACTTCTTTTATAGAAAATTACCTTAACCATGGAAGTATTAAATTTAATACTTCCATGCCTTAACCTATTTGTTAACCTAAATAACGAATCGTTTTTCTCTGATTAATCAGTTAATCAAGAAGTTGATGAGAAAGAATAAAGAATTTAAGTGTTTTTGTTGTGAATCATTTTCATAATGATATCATACTTTCGTCATGGTAAAGTGAATTAAACCTGAAGGTAAACTGAATTTAGCTAAGACAGAAGAACAGATGGACCAAAGGTCCAAGGAGCTCTGGGTCTGTTCCTGTAAACCTAGTTATCCTATAGAAGTGTTCATGAAACTGAAACATTCTTAAGCTATCATTGCCATTGACGCTTCTGCTGCCTTTGTTGGTAAAACAGAGGCTATATCATGGCTTCTGTCTCAGGCAAGACAAAAACCATTGATATTTAACAAGATGACAATTGAACTAAAAATGTACATGTGCAACACTAGTAATAATTATGCTCTACTTTGATTATCTGCAATTTAAGTTTCATTGACGTTTACCTTAATGAAAACATGAGGTGAAATAATATCTTGCAAAAGTAATTCAATCTTATACACTTTAGCTTTGAAGACAGCCCAAAATACCCACCAAGCAATCATGTCATCATCAGATAATAATATCTGTATATAATATGTACCACCACAGCATACCATGTTTCATTTGATCTATAGGGCTTAAGTTCTTGTGATATGAAAGAACCAACTATTTCTATTGTCAAATACAAGATACTGAACTAAAATCTTAAAGGTACAGCAATAAAATAAGTATCTCATGTTTCCCCCAAAGGGACATGTTTATTACAGTTAATATAGGCCCTTAGAGCTTAGATTTACCCTGCATGGAATTTGACTCTTATTAAATTTACTTACTTATTACTCACATTGGTCAAATATATGTTTTGTAAATCTAAATAAGCATTACATTTTTGTGAAGGAAGGTTTCCTTGTAGTTTTATAGGGTTTACTTTTCAAAAGTAAAAAAAAATCAAGAATGTTTCAAAAGACATAATACCCAATTTCGAATATGAGGACGGATGGACAAACCGATGGACTGATTAATGGACACAAACACTATATCCCCTAATTTCCTAGATGGGGCATACAACAAAAAAAGAAGAAAATTTATACTGATGTTGCATATATATATCTTGTATAAAATTCAAACTGATGTTGCATACCAAATACTATAATTATACTGGCGTTGCATACCAAATACCATATTCATACTGATGTTTATGGCACGCCATATTTATATTTATTCCTCTTTCAAGATATCTCATAAAATTTATAAGATATCTCGTATACTTTATAAGATATCTCATATAAATGGGAGTTTATAAGATATATTATAGAATATATGAGATATCTTATAAAATATATAAGATATCTTATAAAATATATAAGATATCTTATAAAACATATAAGATATCATTAAGTTTACAAGATATCTTATCAAGATTATTAGATATCTAATATAAAATAATTTATATCAGAATCAGAATCAGAATATTTTATTATATAAGACTGACTTAATTAGAAAACGGAAAGACTTTGACACTTTGAACCGCAAAATGAAGCGTAAATATCAATACGAACAGCAGAATAAGCTACACAATATGTACGGGAAAAGTCCGCGAGAATTTTGGAAAAGTATAGGAAAGTTAGGACTTGCTAATGAAAGAAAACCTAATAATATATTTCAAGTTAAAACCGATGGTGGTGAAACTACTAGTGATCCCGATACCGTATTCAATAAGTGGAAATCAGACTATGAGATTTTATATAACGCTGCGGACGCTTACCAATGTTATGATGACAATTTTCTGGCGAATATCCGAAATAATTTGGAGAACAATGATATAAATATTCCCAATGACATTGATACTCGTGAATTGAATAAAGAAATTAGCAGAGATGAAGTACGCGATGCGATTTTTCGAGCTAAGCAAGGGAAAGCTGTGGGAATATTATTATTGAGAAGATTTTTAAAAATAATAAATCTTTATTTCCAATCATAGGGCCCTATATAGAGCATGACAATCACAATGTATATCAATGATTACAATGAAACAAAACATAAAAAAATACACAAGTATTGTAACAAAAGACAATTACATATGACATCATGATGTTAAATTACACATACATCTCTATTTGTTAATGTTATCTCTTTTTTCATATAATATTTGTAAAAATTCAGCCAGTTTATAGTTAAAATCATAGTCTTCGTTTGTCATTATCCAACAGAATAAGCTAATTGAGTTACGTGATATCAATGAAGGGAATTTATTTTGTAAAGTGTTTAGAAAATCTGATCTCAAACTAGAGTATAAAGGACATGTTAACAAAAAATGAATTTCATCTTCTATATTTCCTGTATTACAATAAAGACTGTCTGTTCTTGCTAATTTTTCTAATTTTCCAGAATTAATGTTTGGTCTTCGTTCGTGTCTACCAAGCTCAATACGCAGTTTATGATTGCTTAATCTGAATCTAGTAATAATTTTTCTTTTATCAAAATTACTAAGGAATAGATGAAATACCTAGTGAAGTTTTGACGTAACGACACATGTATTAACATTATGCACAAGATTAATAAGTTCTGTTTTAGTGAAGGACATGTGCCGGAGGAGTGGCTCACCAGCATTATAACTCCGATTCCGAAACCGAAAATGGATCCTTCGAACCCATTAGAATATCGCCCGATTTCGCTTATATCGGTACCCTGTAAAATATATGCAGATATTTTGAATAAAAGACTCTCCGACTGGTTGGAACAAAATGATTTGTTAGCAGAAGAACAAAACGGATTTAGGCGCAAGCGAAGTTGTATGGACCATTTATACGCTCTTTCAACAATTGTTAAGAATCGTAAATTAAAGAAAAAGGACACTTTTGTTTGCTTTGTTGATGCTAAAAAAGCTTTTGACAATGTAAATCGTGATCTACTATGGTACAAATTTTGACTTTTGGTATCCATGGGACATTCCTTACTGCAATACAGTCTCTTTATGTCGCAACACAAAAGCTCTGTGAAACTGGGACACTATTAATCAGATGTTTTTTCCAGTTAGGTATGGAGTTAAACAAGGTTGTAAATTATCACCTACGCTTTTTTCTATATATGTTAATGATCTTTCTGAAGATATAAAACGTTTGAATGCCGGTGTTGAAATTGAGGATTTGAACATTTCTATCTTGTTGTACGCAGATGATATCGCGTTAATTGCTCCTACCGAGGAAAATCTACAGAGAATGCTTATCTGTTTGAATGAATGGTGTAAAAAGTGGAGACTTAGCATTAATCGAGATAAAACCAAAGTGTTACATTTTAGAAATAAGAACATTCCTAGATCAAGAACAATCTTTAAATCGGTGATGTCGTTGTGGATTATGACACTAAATATAGATATTTGGGACTTAATTTGGATGAATTTTTTGATTATAGATATTCTGTTCGTGAAATAGTAAAAGCTGCTAGTAGAGCTCTATCTGCACTGTATACAAAGTTTATTGCATGTGGAGGTATGTCGTATGACGTCTATTTAAAACTGTACCAATCCTTAGTAGAGCCTGTTCTTTATTATGGTGCTGGTTTATGGGGACATACTGTGTGGAAAGAAGTGCAAACGATACAAAATAAAGCTTGTCGGTTGTTCGTAGGAAGTTCGTCTAATTGCATCAAACGTCTCCGTGCAAGGCGATATGGGAATCAATAGTACTAAATATTCAGTAACATTAGAGACTTTTCGTCTTTTTCTGCGTGTGAGCACTACCTATGACTTTAGATTAACTTATAAAACTCACGATGTGGAGTAAGAATTGTTCAAGATCTTGGGATAAAAAATGTATTTAAAAAGCAGAGTTATATAGTCTTATTAATGTTTTAAATGATAATTATTCTGTTAGTCATAAAATGTATGACATAAAACATAAATTAAGAGAAATTGATACAAATGAATGGCATGTAAAATTGTTTAATGATCGAAATAATGTAAATGGTAATAAATTAAGGGTTTATAGAGAATACAAAAATAACTTATTTGAAACTTGTGTCTAATAGGCAACATCGGCGTGTCTTATCAAATTATAGAAGTGGTTGTTTGCCACTGGCAGTTGAAACTGGTAGATACACCAAGCCAAAGGGTCCTTTAATTGACCGTAGATGTATATATTGTACAGACAATTGTATTGAGGATGAAAAACACTTTTTACTTAAATGTGATTTTTATTCTGATTTAAGATATTCCTTAGAGGTAAAAGCATGTGAATTCGATCCTGAGTTTTTAAATTTTTCAGTACAAGATAAATTTTTATTTTTTATGACAAATGATTTTATTCAGCCATTTTTAGCAAAATCACTTTTTAATATGTTTAATCGTAGAAAATATGCCAATCTTTGATTTTTAATTATGTGTATTTGTATATATTTTTTTAACACATGTTTATGTTTTATTCTGTACAAATGTTTTATAGTGTCTCATAAGTCATTTTTGACTGGATACCAGCAATTTTAATGCAGTATGAAAATTTGTTGTAATTACTTCTGTGATTATTTGACTTGTATTTGCTGAGTATGTGACACTTTAATAAAATATTCTGATTCTGAATTTTGTTTGAACAACTGATGTTCTTGCTTGAATAAACAGACAAATAAACTACATTGTATATCAAAAATGTACTTAAACGTATGTTTTGTTATAAAGTCTACTTTTAATTAAAAATATTTAAAAGAAGGGGGTACTTTTTTTATATTTTACTACTTTTCCACATGTTTACTAAACAATATACATATAGAATTATTTTCTTATTAGTTAACAATAAATACGTAATTTTGGGCCTATAGGTTCACGTTAGACAGTTAGAGAAAAAGGTTTCTCTAACTGCTGTTCAATATTATCTAGTTCTCGCAAGATGAGACTATTTTGCATATCACACTCCACACGATGTGATATTCAATTTCAAGTAATTTGATTGGCTTTCTGCGCGAGACACCGCAGTTAGATACGCATCTCGTGGCAAGTGTGCTTACTTTTGTTTGAACCCCTGTTGGTCTCGCTTGAATAAAAATACAAACAAAATATATTAAACTAGAGGCTCCTAGGAGCCTGAATCGCTCACCTGATCTCTTATGCCAAAGTTTGAATAAATTTCACAAACTTTCAAGTATACAAAGTTGCAAAACAATCCTTTCAGTGGTTTCAGAGAAGATTTTTGGAAATCAGTTTAAATTAATAGAAAAAAACAGTTAAAGGGCAATAACTACTGTAAGGACCTTTTGATACTGAACAAAAAAATTTGCTTCCGATTTTTTTTTATCTCTTATACTTTTTGAGTTATAAGCCAAAAACAATGGTCTGACCCCCCTGTTCTATTTTTAGCAACGGTGGCCATCTTGGTTGGTCCACATGTATATAATTCACAAACTTGGTAGAGGACATCCTAAAGATCATGTATACCAAGTATCAATGCAATCCCTTCAGTGGTTTCAGAGAAGAAGATCTTTGAAGAAAAGTTAACGGACGACGGACGACGGACAACGGACGACGGACGACGGACGGACGACGGACGCTTAACGATGACAATAGCTCACATGACCCTTCGGATCAGGTGAGCTAAAAATGAACATAAAAGTTTTTTTCATTTATAAAATGTACTTTGAATTAAAATTTGTAATAAAAAGGTGGTATTTTTTTAATTTAACTACTCTTTTCACACGTTTGTGTGATAAGTTTATTTTCCTATGAGTTATAATTAAATAAGTGATTTTTTGGTCTACACTTTCACGTTAGACAGTTAGAGAAAAAGGTTTCACAACTACAAGTGATGAGATACGGATTTTTATCACACTCGTTAGATATTTGTCAAAGAAAACTCGCAAATGCTCGTTTTCTAATTTGACAAATATTTAACTCGATGTGATAAAAATCCGTATCTCATCACGTGTAGTTGTGAAACCTGTATTTCACAACTAAAAGTGATGAGATACGGATTTTTATCACACTCGTTAGATATTTGTCAAAGGAAACTCGCATATGCTCGTTTTCTAATTTGACAAATATCTAACTCGATGTGATAAAAATCCGTATCTCATCACTTATAGTTGTGAAACCTGTATCACACAGTATCTTCATCCTTTTGAAGCAGTTCAATGGAATACAACTCTAGGTATGTCATGTATGTGTTCTTTCGAAATAAAAAGAAATCTTTCCTCTTTCATAAAAGAAAAAAAAAATCTTACATGTAAGTCCTGAACTCAAATGAAGGCCAAAATCTTAAAACAATGTTAATATGTTTAATTTTGGGAACAAATTTTAAAGATTGTGAAATTTACACAAGATTCTCTTCAATGTTTAATCATTTTTATTTTCACAAGAATAATCACAAAAATAACAATGGTTTCATCATCATTTATCTAGCACTGCAAGCAAACTCACTAAGGAAATTCTTTTGGGGGAAAAAACTGTCAAATCCTATTAAAGATTAATGAATTTGATGTATATGGCCATATGATGTACTTTCCTCATGTGAAGTTTCATTCAAATCCATCTATCACTCAGTTTAGGAGAAGTTTCACATATGAAATGTGTGGAAATTAAGAGACACTGAAATTGTATAATGTCCAATGTTGTTTGATGGAGATACAACGACTTTATATTTAGCCTTAAATTATTACCTTGATACTAATAATAAAAAGACCCTATAATTTCTCTATTATCTAATGGCATATAATTAGAGTCAACATTTATTTAACCCCGTTATTATTGAGATACATAAAACAAATCACACATATTATAGATAGTACAAACTTTGTAATGAGAATGAATACTTGCATTAAAATAAATTTACAACGGATTGCATGCTCTTTCTTTATAAAGTTTAACGTCTACATGCATGACATGTATTTTGATTGTGCTTAAGACATATTGACTAAGATCATATGGAGTGGCTTTTGATATATGTTTCTTTCATATCACCAGCATTGTACATGCAACTGTCTCTCCGGACTTTTGTTGCAACTTCATCAGAAACGCTTCAATTCGGATACTTGGAAAAAAGTCATAGATACGTATTGTGAGGGTTATCAAGGGAAACCCAATTGTTGGACACATACAGTGTTGTGGTTGCCTGACCAATTTACCCTGTCTAGACGGAAAAAAACGCGAAAGTCAGATAGCTATATAACTTCATAGAGCTCTGCTCAAAAACCGACATGTAACTGTCTTTTTTCTCTTAATTGAGTACATGACCCTGGTGTCATATTTCGTTCTTGGAAAGTAATAACATGGGACAAAGATATTGTTAATTATGCAGCAGATTTCGAGGTATTTTTAACATTTATAAGATAAAACTGAGTCATTAATTATTGACAAGTACAATTATGTCAACTGAATCACAGACTGTACGTACATATTCTAATACTGAATTATTAAGTCTAAAAAAGAAAAAGAAAGAAATGATATATTTTCTCTGAGACAATAATTACTTTCGTTATGATTTTCTCAGATTTTCTGTATTAACCCAGAATTATTTAGAACTCAGAAATTTATAACCAGTCTTCGGTTCCACATTATCTATTAAAAAAAATACATTAAAAAAATTTAAATTTAAAAAAAAATATTGAAATCTTTCTCATTTTCCGGTAAGTATTACGGTTTAGTTAAATTTATTATTTGAACAGGTTTTATGTGGTCCTACATGGATTGATTTCAGAGTATACATGACTGGTTTAGACTTAGTTATGTATAATTATAAGCACACCTGCCGTTTGATTCAGACTTGCACTGATTCTGCTCAGGGATTAATTAAAACCAGGGATGTCCAAAACAAGTTTTATTTAATCCCTGTTAAAACTAACTTAGTTTTCTTATTTGAATTCCAGGTCCGCTGTCGGAAACTTTCAGGCCTGTCAAAATAAAAAAGGGTACAATATAAGATCAACTATAAAGGAAATGCTAAGGCTATACGTTAAATTCAAATTCAAATTCTTTATTTAAACCAATTATGGTGCCCAGATGGGCAGATCAATTACAATATAATCATTCATAACATAATATAAATATACATGAATAAACTGAAAGGGTTAATAAAAGATTCATTTTAGTATAATTGTTTTGATTTATATACATATAGAAAAAATAGACGCTCGACATAGACAAATGAGAATTTCAAACAGAAAAAAAAGCAAATTATATTATCACATGTTACAAGACAGGTGAGGTTGAACATATTTATTACGTATATTTATTACAAGGGACACACTGTGATCTTACAATAAGGGGAGACAGCTCTATTTATCTTAAGACCTTTTAAGGCATTTATTATAACTTACAAGAATGAGATATTAAAAGATTTTAACATTTTATGCTTAATAGTATTGGAGTAATTTCTCCCTTTTATCAAATAGTGCACCCAGGAGATTATATAATATAGTGATTACTTCAGCATCTTCATTACTGAGTAGCCATATAAATTTATTTTCTAGAGAAAGGCTAGAAAAATTCTTATAATTAAAATTCAATTTGTTAAGGTATGGGTGCCTTTCATCCTCTAAAGGTTTGCATTTTAAGAGGAAGTGAATTTCATCCTCCACTTCCTCTTTGCAAACGTTACAGATTCTATCTTCTGCCTTTAGGCCAATGTATCTACCCTTTTCTATATTAAGATGGTGTGAGCTGATTCGAAATTTAGTTAATAATAATTGTTGTTGTTTATTACCAACATTAAGGTAGTTTTCAAATTTAAAAATGTTTTTGAATTTACGATAGGTTCCCAATTTATTTTTTTGTATTGGATTGTTACGGTTATCATTACTTATAGTATTGTACCATAAATTTGTAAACTTATTTTTAAGTTTAATCTTTACTTGATTTTCAATAAAATTAGATTTGTAGTTTTTTGGATTTTTATAGATATGATCCAATTCTAAATATCTTAATATTTCTTTCACACAGCTCACCCATGATTCTATTTTATTTTCATCTAAATGTTTAGATAGTTGGAATGCATCGCTAAGAAGGGTATTTGATTCATTTTTTTCTTTTATTAAATGAATCCAGTATTTTTAAATAAGATTTATAAGAACATTATATAATATTGGAAGGCTTCCTAATTCACCCCTGGATGCACTGTTAGATGATTTAGTTTTAACACCTAATGAAAACTTGCAGAATTTTGTATGAATACTTTCGAGTATTAATGAATCAGTTTCTTTAATTAAATATTTATCTTCGTTTTTTTTAAATTTGCTGATGGGGAAGCATCCCCATATCTCTGATCCGTACAGAAGTATGGGTTTTATCGTATGATTAAAATTTAAATATTATCAATAAAAGGTTTAAATGCGTTATTTCATTTCAACTTTATTAATATTGAAATACTCCCCCCTTTTTTCCTTATTATTTTTTTTATAAAAAACGCGGGAAATAAGAGTAGCCGCCCTTGGACTACATCTTCTGTGTGTTTACAGATTTCGAAATAACAAACAAGTTGATTTCGAAAAAAATCGTTATTTTACTATAATTTGGTACAAAGGGATTCGTTTTATTGGTAAACTATCTAAATACTGAAATGTTTCATTTCTATGACTTGAATTTATACGCATACAATTCACTAAATAAGGCACTAGTGACTACAACTAATTTTGTCCTCGACTCTATATTTTGTATTTCCTACATGTCCTAGTCCTACATCTAAGCGGTTAGCCTTGGTCTTACTTCAAGTACTGTAGACAGTTTATTGTATCCCATACAATGTTATATGGTATGATATATCAAATCAAATCAAATTTATTGGCACAAACACATAATGTACATGGGGGGTCTCACTATTTAGCGACAAGAAGCGTCAAGAACCGACAAGAAGCGTCAAGAACCGACAAGAAGCGTCAAGAAGCGACAAGAAGCGTCAAAAACCGACAAGAAAGATTTTTTTAACGACAAGAAAGATTTCTAAAGACAAAAAGTCAAAAATAAATATTTTTTATTAAATAAAAATTTAAAATTTATGATAGTTAATAAGATTAAAAATTTTCGTCACCAGTGATTTGGATAGGTTTTCTGTCTTTTACACTGAAACATTTTGTGCTCATTAAGAATTTGTTTTGAAACGCTATCCTCTATCAGATCTCGAGTTTCTTGTGCGGAATACACATGATTTGTCTCTGTTATTATTTGAGTCAGTGGTTCATTTCAGAGTAATATCTTTTCAACTTGTACGCCTTCAGAGAAGTTTGTGTAACTAGTAAACTGTATGTGCCGATACAAGAAACACAGTGCTTATAACGAAACATTTTCTCTTGTCCAAGGAGAAATTTTATTGAAAAAGACACAAAGACAGGCAGATTCTAGCACGAAAATCAAAATTGATAAAATAAAATCTTTTAAATAAAATTAGAAACATGAAGTCTGTCGTCATTGGTTTTTCACCTTAAACCAATGAAACTTCTACTCAAAACATGCGAAGAATATACAAATGATTAATCCAAGATAAAAGTAAAATATGAGAAATGTTACAAAAATAAATGCAAAACATGAATGCTTTTTAAAAACAACAGAAACAATCTTCAAAAGATTTTTTTATTTCTAATCCCCTTTCATCCTATTCTACTCAAGTTTGTTGTTTTACCGCGACTATATACTTAGCGGTTCTTCAAAAGGATTAATCAAAACAATCAATAGGTGTGCCGTTAATAATGTTGATTGCTGTTTGTAAAATAATTGAATATGATTACAAGATCATAAATGATCATGAATGGCGCATGTAAATATTATATCAATGGTGTAACAAATCAATAATATGACCACTTTCTTGATTAGTAATTAGCGTACATCTATCTTTTTTACTAAACAGTTGCTGCAAATATTTAAAAAAAAAATCTTCCTTAAATCACAACTTGAAGTTATTCATTATTATTTAATAAAAAATGTTAATGTTTAATTTTGTTTGTATTTATAGCTGAGAAAATCATATTTAATTATTGTCTCAGTTTATGGGAAACCCGCATAAAAAGTGCCCTTTTTTGTTTTTTATGAATTTAATTTGTTTTATTTTAATGCTAAAATTAATATTAAACTTTTTATTAATAATTCTTGTCGGTAATTAAACTTTCTTGTCGCTTCTTGACGCTTCTTGTCGGTTCTTGACGCTTCTTGTCGGCTCTTGACGCTTCTTGTCGCTAAATAGGGAGACCGACATGGGGGTTACACTAATGTCCTGACGGGCTATAACTTTTTTGTTTCTTGGTGGATTTTAATGAAATCTGGACATATTATAGATATTATGATGTTATTTATGCAAATAAATTTTGAATTTGGAAAAGTAAATTGATTTTGATATGTCTTACCACATTTGTACCATTTGAGTTGAACACCATTATTTTTTTATTTATTGATATTTACATGTAGTTTCCAGGTTAAAACAAAATTCGTATAAAATATTAAGTAATTTTTGTAGCCCTTCTTTGCTTTCAGATAATAACACAATATCATCATGATCATCTGCATATGAAAGTATATTCTAATATGGGTCCCCTGAAAGAACAATAGAAACCATGGGGACAAGCCATGTTTTAATTCCAAAAAAACACAGGTCAATGTCACAGTTCATTTTGTGTTAGAAATGGCGACGTCATTATATGATTTTACGCTGAAATTTCTGATGTCATAAAGAATCATTTGCACATAAACGTATGAACGTAGCAAGAAACAACAAAATGGCTTCTGTAGCATTGTACACTATAGGTCCTTGAAAACACAAAATTGTCATATTAGAATAGAAATAATTCATGTCCGGCCGTGGTTTATTTTCGATTTAACCACGGGTGCCCATGGTTAAATCTCCAATTAACCACGAGCGGCCATGAATTATTTCTTAATTAATGTTTGAGCAACCAATTGAAATACATGTAGGGCCAGTGTTTTGTTGGTCTAACACTTTGACTATACTCAAAGCAAATGAGTGGGTCTACTATACCTATAAACATGATTTAAGAGAATGGTAAAAATTCCCCCCCCCCTCCCCCTTACTGACAAGTGTCACATTTGATCACACATATTGGTTAATGGTATGGTAAGTGCACCTAGTGATGCTAAGTACAATGCATGTTTCAGATGCTGGCATTGACCTTTAATTTCTGCATGAATAACCACTTACAGAAAAATGGTTAAAGTTCATTCCTATTAACAGGCAAAAGCCACAGCAACCAAAGTGTTATTAGTAGGTACATCTTGGAATGCTAAGAAAGATGCATGGTCCAGATGCTTGCTGTGACCTTCTTTTTCTGCATGGATGAGCACTCAAAATTGGAAAAGTCCATTTGGAATTTCCCAATTAAATAATAGTGACAGCAGAATGCAACAAGGCTTGCTTGTTATCAACATGATCAATATAGGTTACCTTTGTTTTGATAAGTCAATCAAACAAATTTCAACAAACTATTAAACATCTCATTGAGACTATGAAACAAATTGTTAGAGAAGGCAAATCAAAAATTTTCACCGCAATTAACATCTCAACTAGATTAAACTTAAACTGATTTACAGATTATGCATGTCAATTACAGCAATAAACATTAAATTAACACTCTAACCTGACATCTACATGTACCTAAATTACAAACCTTAAATTTAACATTGTGAAAAACACAGGAAGTATACCTGGTGTCATCTAATATGCAGTTCTTTGCTGGTGTGACAACAAATATTTTAATTTTAGTGTATAAAATTACTATTTTGTCACTCACTGACTCAAGTCTTGAAAAAGTGGGAGAATTCATGAAAAATTGGAAAGACAGGATATGGGTAAAAAAGTTCAATTTTGTCTTTCAGCTGGAGTATCACACGTATGATAAATTTCTTGGGGTCTACTGAAGGGTTAGATTTCTAATTTGGTACATATGCATGTAGCTTGAGTATGTTATGTTGTGCAGTGCCTTCATTTTAAAGGTTAATCAGTTATCTTCCTGTTTTCCAAATAGTTGAGTGGGGGTTGCGCTTAGCATGCCTTGGAACAATAAATACCCACTTTCTGTTTCTAACAATACAGATTGTATGTGCACAAATTCATTTTTATTTATTTTCAGAACCAACATACAGGATGAAGGGAGCAGTATCATGAGTAAAGTGTCATCTCTATCTGTACTGTTCAAGTGGAATAAGGTCAAAAGTGCACCAAGTAAAACGCAACCAAGATCAAGATGTAAACATGCGTGCTGTATCCATAATGAATACGTCTACATCATTGGTGGAAAAGCTGGGAATTTATCATTGAAAGATTTTTGTAGATTCCACTTAGGTATTAAATAATTTACATATTAGTTATTAACTTAAAGTAATTATTAATTTATTGCAGCCACAAGCAACATTTTCTAAATCATCTCCAGCACCTCGGGATAATAGTTTGAACTGCTCCATGAACAGGCATTTTAAATAACTGTATACTGTGGAATCACTTACTTTCCTTTTCTCAAATTTCATGGTTTCTACACCAAAAAAGACATTTTGAATTTCGTTGTTTGCAAATGTTGCTAGAAGCAAGGAATCAATGTAAAATCAACACTTGATTGGATTCTTGTTCTCATGGCCAACTCACACACACATATATGTATCACAAAAAATGGTACCCTACAAATAATTTAAGGAAACAACAGTACATGTACATGTATTAACATGCATTACAACATGTACATCCTATGATGAATATCTCATTGCTAAATTTTAAAAAGAAAAGGCTAGATCTATTTAAAAAAAATTGTGATAGTCTTAATAAGCAAAGAGATACTAATGAGTATAAGATGAAACAGGAAGGACAACAAGATAAGACAACAAGACTATGAAAGTTACATCCACACAACACAAATCAACAACTGTTCTTATATAAAAGCATAACCTATTAACCTTGTGGCCATCCAAAAGGGGTTTTCCTGTTTTTTTTTTTTATTTAAGGAAACCTTTAATTGTGTGTACATGTATATTTCAGCAAAATCTTTTTAAACTCTACCATTCATTCATAATTGGCTCTGAGCTCTGAGTGGAATCCTGTCCCCAAATAAAGCTTCTTAAACTTCTGTTTTTGATATTTCAGGAACACACAGCTGGGAAGAGCTGACATACAAGGGAGACAATAAACTTCTGTTTTTGATATTTCAGGAACACACAGTTGGGAAGAGCTGACGTACAAGGGAGACAAGATTCCTTACTTTGAAGGACACAGTCTTGTATCGTATAAGGTATTTATGAAAGCCCTATAGTTTTCAATTTGTCTGCCTGTCTGTCTGTAAATTCACAGTTTTGTAAATCTCATACTTTAAAACTATCATAGCTAAATGTACTGTTTTGTATATGGACATGATGGATACATTGATTCAGTATCATTTGAGGATTTGTTTATACAAATTTTATGTTAAAATCCGATGAAAAGGTTTTCCAAAACCTCAAAGTTTTTATTGATAGGGTCATTGTTAAACTTGTCGGTATATACTACATACATGTTAATGTAGGTCTGAAGAAAACTCTTAGTAAACTTTTAAGACTGGAATTTTACACAAATGCAAGATATCGGTGACACCTGTCAAAACCACTTTAGAACTAAATAATCATTTAGGATAGGCACTTGTTTTGGTTTATAAAGTTTTAAAACATGTAGAAAGTAATTGAAGGTCATGTTGGGTATAGTTTGGTTTATTTAGACAGGTTGCTTTTTATCAAATAAAAATTTCATACCACAAGGTCTAAGTTTTAAAATATATATATATTATAAAAAGAAATGGAAGAGGTGTGGGCCTATGGTGGAATGTCAGAGCTCCACCCCAAGGCAGATCTTTATGATTTAATATATGTATGCTTTATCATGGACACAACTCCTAAATTACAAGTGTTTATGTTTTCATTTCAGAGGATACTTCTCCTATTTGGTGGGGTCCATACTTATGACTTGTCTGACTCAGCCTTGTGGATATTTAATCCTGGTAAGTACATCTCATCAGTGGTGCTTGTGTTTAATCTAAAATTACATGATTTAGACAGTAGACACCTTGGTTAATAATATTGAAATAAATGATGCAGAGTTCTCTGAACAAATTGAATTGTCAATAGAACATTATTTTCTAATTGTTGGTATGTCTGCAAAAGAGTTCACAAATTGAACTAATAACAATGATTTACCTGCAAAAATTACATATTATCCCCCTTCAAACAAAAAAGAAGTTATTGTGAAAAAAAAATTCATGACACAGAATCACATTATAAATATTGAAATGAAACAAAGGAAAACATTAGTGTTTGAAATGTTTGGTTTATCGTTGCACTTTTACAATACCTGACACATTATGTTCAGTAGTTCCCAGCTATTGGCTTGCAGAAATCTAGAGCTATTCATTACAACTGTCTTATGTTTAATGTACTGTCCTATCTTTTCAGATTTAAGATACATAAGAGCTCATATACCTATTATTGCATGTGTATTGATAGAACCTGTACAATGTCCTGTTGTCTAAAACAATGACTTGTACAATGTATGGCTATATCATTTCAGATTTACAATACCTAAGACGTCATGTACCTGATGTTGGGAGTACCCACCCGTGTTCCCGTAGACACCACACGGCCGTTGTCTACAACAATGTTATGTATGTGTACGGAGGATACATAGATCTTCAGGGTTCCACTTCAGAGATATGGGCATATGATATAGGTAACATAACCAAATATATAATCATGCTAGAGAAAGTGTTCATTAAAGCAAACAGATAAACAAAGAGCAAGTTTAATGATACAGTTTGATTTACCACATGAATATTTTCCATCTTTATGTTTTATATAAGATTTAAAACTAAGTTGATTAAAACAGCAAAAAATATATGCAGAATTTTTTTTCCAGATGATATTTGTTTAAATACTTTTAAAAAGTTTAGGATAATAAATATTTACTCAAACAGGAATTAAATGTCAAAAATAAATTAGGCCAAAGTTTTTCATACCAAAGAATCATGCTGCCATTTTGAAATGATCCACATGTTCCAAGCAAAGCTTGATGGGAATTTTCATATTAGCCTGCTTCCAAACACTAAGTAGGTGCCTAGCAGATCTGAAATAATTGAGGACATAACATTTATCAGTCTGAATCACCCTGCTAAATTTAACACCATTCATTCTCATAAATGGTTTCTGAGCAGAGCTTGAGGGAAATTTCCATTGAGACTTACAAATGCACAGACATACATTAGTTAAACTTAAATAATGCCCATGACAGGTCATCATGGGTACAACTACATAAATATATGGAGAATCCCAAACCTACTGTGTGGGCTAATTAGCCTCTCTACCCAATGTTTACAAGCTGATAAAACATAAAGCTTAAGGTTTTCATTGGTGTGTGATATGATGTATTCTACTATTCTAGATGATGAAGAATGGGATCTTATCAAACCAAACCAGAGGACTGACAACACAGCTGGGTCCAGGCATGGCCATAGTGCTGTGGTGTATGGTAGAGAGATGTGGGTCTTTGGTGGGATGTCTGGGCTCCATGCCAAGGCAGATTTCTGGAAGTTTAATTTTCGTAAGTAGATGCTGAAACCTTTGCAGGTCTTTAACATATGGATACTCTAAATGGTTGGAATATTGTTGAATATTGTGGATTAGTAACTCATAACTATGAGCTTTTCCAGAATTGAAAGTGTTAGGAGTGGAGGAGGACAGTTTAGATTATTGGTGGTCAGAAATTTTTCATTCAGACACAGCTTGATACTGTAATAGAAGATCAATTACAATGTTATGCATAGTGGGATAAAATAAGAAGTGCTGTCTGTCCCACTGTACATTTATTTCTTAGATAGCCAGAATGAACATTCATTCCTTGCACATATTCTAACTAATAAAATATAATAACTCCAAAATAGAGGGATATCCACGATAAGTACATGCATTAGTTTTATCAGGTCATTACAAAGCCATATCAAGACTAAAAACTGGCATAGAGGTTTGCTTTAGACAAGTCTCACCATATCTAAAGGACAAGGTTTGGTAAGGCCCATATTTGGCCCCCTGTAAATCTGAAAAGTTGAGCATCAACATAGAGAAAAGTTCTATTGTTATTCAGCAAATCAAATGAATGAGAAAGCACGTACAAATCAATTTTTAAGAATGTTTCATTTTATTTTCTTACAATTACATGTCAAACATGACAATTTTTTTATGTTTTTTGCCAAATTGGCTTAAAATAGCAAAATTATGGGTATTATTTTTAATTTTTAGATGCCAGCGACTACTTAGACCACAGTTATTATTTATGAATTTTAAATTTCACTCTGAAATGATTATAAAACAGTTGAGAAATCAATGGTCTACGTTGTCGCTGACAATTAAAAATAAAAAAATAAGAATGAAAAATGACATTTTTTTTCTAATTTGGGTACTTTTGCCCTACATAAGGCCCCTATAAAATAAAAACCAGAGTACATTATAGACAAAATTAGTTATAGTCACAAAGGTCAACCATCTTTCTTGAAACTTTTATGATAGTTTTATTATTTTCATTGGATTTATTTTTTCTTTAAGTAGGGGGGCCAAAAATGACCCTTATTGTACCTTGTCCTTTGTATAAGTCATACAAGATATTATGATATTTTGATCACACATTATGTCATGATTGTATGTGTTTCATACATGTTTGGTTATTTAAGTTTACTCAAGTCATACAAGTTATTGTTTGTTTTCAGATTCCTTGAAGTGGGACAAGATAAAGACCAAGTTTGGACCTCCATGTTTGTCTGGTCACACAGCTACAGTGGTAAGGTCTAATACACATGTTACAAGTAAATATGTGCAAGAGAATAAGACACACATGTGTTTTTTTCTATGTAATACTTAGTAAATGTATAACTAATTTCATATCCAAATATTTATTGTTGATTGATATTCAGTTGTTTTTTGTTTCCATGTTTTACATGTTGTCTGTTTTTGTCCCGTTCTTGTTGGTGTTTACTGGTTTTGTCTCTGCCCTTTTGGATTTTTGACATTCGTATACCCCATTGGTACCTCTGCTTTTTTCATTTAAAATATTCCACTTGTGAACAAACTATCTAGCAAATTTGTTTATAATTCTGTGGTTTTTAATCTGAGCCAGGAAATTTCTGAGCATTTGAAAAAAAAACCAAACTTATAATTAATCACTTGAGTTGTCTCTCCTTCTTTAAATCATTTTTGTCTGACCTTTTTGCAGCAATAAAAAAATTCTCTATTTAACAAAAAAACTTTAAAAAATTAATACTGTGGAAGATGCTTAGTGAATAGGCTGAGACTAGACAGAAATGCCAAGTTACTTTTCCTTAGAGGACATATGATATCTTCATAAAACTTTACGCATGTATGCATTAGGGTTTGAATAAACATATGTCATCATAAAAGTATTACCCATACGTGCACTTCTTGGTTAAGTAAGTGTGGAAAATGAAGTTTGGCATAATGTCTTTTGAGCATATTTTAAGATAATGGTGGTAATCTTTGGTAATTTAAAATTATACCCCCTGCCAACAAAGTTTTAAGGAAAACTCCACCTAAAACTGTTTAATGATTTTTTTATGAAATGTAAGAAGTACTTCATATGGAGAACATTCAAGGGAGATAATTGAACTCTATTTTATATATATAGAGTTTAAAATGAAGCTTTGGCATCCTTTTGTCAGCACATGTACACCTACAGCTATACTTATTCCTTGTTGTCAGCACATGTACACTTACAGCTATACTTATTCCTTGTTGTGTTATATTTCAGGTTAAGGACTATATGGTTGTGATAGGAGGTGACAATAATGGGACCTTGTCTGGTATTAATTTGTTGTGTTATATTTCAGGTTAAGGACTATATGGTTGTGATAGGAGGTGACAATAATGGGACCTTGTCTGGTATTAATTTGTTGTGTTATATTTCAGGTTAAGGACTATATGGTTGTGATAGGAGGTGACAATAATGGGACCTTGTCTGGTATTAATTTGTTGTGTTATATTTCAGGTTAAGGACTACATGGTTGTGATAGGAGGTGACAATAATGGGACCTTGTCTGGTATTAATTTGTTGTGTTATATTTCAGGTTAAGGACTACATGGTTGTGATAGGAGGTGACAATAATGGGACCTTGTCTGGTATTAATTTGTTGTGTTATATTTCAGGTTAAGGACTACATGGTTGTGATAGGAGGTGACAATAATGGGACCTTGTCTGGGGATATCTGGATCTTCGGTCTCTGTAAGTCGTATCCTGAAAATATTCATTGATAAGAAGGCAAACTCTTAACTGGTATTTCTAGTTTATTCCTAATTTCAAGATGTTTAAGTTTCATTATTTATTTAAAAATCATTTGTTCCAATTTTTATTTGGTTTTTGATAGTTCACAAAAATTTCTAACACAGTGCTGTTCCTCCATAATTGTCTTCACTCAGGAATTTATATGGATGATATCCAAGTGCTCATAGACAAAACTAGGATTTGTATCTCTCAAATGAATACAGATGTAGGTTTGTAATAGCCATAATACCGGTAAGATAAAATATAGGACAAAGCAGAAAGAAGCAAAACAATGTTTCATTCTATGTTATATTCAAATCCATGATCGTTAAGCTTGTACATGTACAACAAGAATGTCGCAATTCACATAAGAATTTCCATCTAATTCCCGACACTGATAAAGGACCTCTGTAAGGTTTGTTAGTGATCATGGTGAGTTACTGGTTTACGCATGGATCAAGTTGCTTAAAAAATTTTTTACGCAATCCTGTACACAATAAAATTTTCTTTAAAAACATGTCGAGTGATGAAGCTTGACTTTACATGCAACATTAACCTAAACATAAAGATATTTTACAGAATTTTTAACGTGAGTAAAACCATTTAAAACATTCATATGATTTTGGACAAATGGTTTCTTGATTTTATTTTATTTCCCAGAATAAAAGTTGCATGCTATTCATACAATTCGAAATCCATTGCAATTGGTTAAAATTAAGTGAGCAATTATATAGATATTATGTACCCGTTTTGAGGATTATCCATTTTCTTTTTTACAAAATATGTCTTTCCCTGCTTATATGATGCATGTATTGGATATCTTTGATAAAATGAAAACGATTTTGGGGGGGATTTTCTTCTCCGAATATTCGATAATGCTTAGAGTGGTTGTCAAGTTATTTTTCACTTATCAACAAGGGCTTAAAGAAATCATCATACTATATAAAGGAAGGATTTAAATAGAAAAAGAAACAAAGATTCTAGCATTGAATTCAAGGTATAAAATGTAAAGTTAACTGTTTTTCTGTCAAAAATATGCCATATCAATGTACATTTACCAGTATATTACATTCACATGTGCAATATTATACAATCCAAAATTGTCAGTAATGATTTCAATGTTATAAGACAAAACTTATATTTTCAGGTACATTGAAGTGGACTCATTACCAGCCTACACACCTATATCCTCCCCCCTGTAAGTGGCACACTGTTGTTCCTGTTACCACATGGTACAAAATGGGAGATAAATCTGTCAGAACTACATCCCTCCCCTATTTAAAGAATAAGTTGAAGAAAAATCGTAGCAACCGTCCACAGTCAAGTCCTGCCTATTCCTCTGCGAGGTTTCCACGAAAAACGCATGAGCAGCACCCAGTTTTGAGCCGTCCGACCTCATTAGCTTTGAAACCAGACAACGAAAGTAATCAAAACAATTCAGCAGCCCATTCCATTGAAATGAAACCCTTCAGTGAAAAAAATATTGACAGACGAAGCCCGTTCAAAGGAAATGGCTTTATGGAAGGAAGCAGCGGGGAGAAAGAGGACAAGTCACCTCTGTTGTGTAACAGACAAACCTCCAAGGACAGTATCCTGTCAACAGGAAGTGGACTGGGTACAGACAATCCTTGTCTAGAGCTTGATAGTAGCAGTGAAAAAGTAAACCAGTTTACCTCATGTCGTCATGGCAGAGAAAACTTTGAAAACTCTGTAGAATTGACAGACTTAACTCTCTTTTCCCACCAAAATGAGCCTTGTAGAAAATATCAGATTATTACACGATTTGTGAAGAATGACAAGCCTCAGTTGGATTCATCTGCAATTCCTGGTCAGATAAACACTTCACCCAATAATGATAATGTTTATATGAAAAAGAATTTCAGGATAGAAAAGCCAGTAGACATTGTGTTTGAAGACCTAGAATTCTGTGATAATTACTTTGGTAGTGATATTAAAACTTTGACAAAGCATGCCAGTGATCATAATGTTAAACATTCAAGTGACCAGTCAAGGTCTTCATTCCACGAGACAGAATTTAATGGTCACTTTGAAGGAAAGCTAGACAATTCCCTAGATGGGAAATCTTACTCACTCAGTGATATTAGTCAAACACACCCCAATCAGGTAAATTCTATTTATAAATCAACCAGTATGAACATTCCACAAAGCAATGCTGTGATATGTAGAAAATGTAGTCTGAATTGCTGGATTGAAGAAACTGAAACTTCACTCATTGAAGAAGCAAAGGAAAGTGAAAGTAGGATCAAAGACTGCAAAAGTGAAAGTAGAGTGAGTAAGATTGTTTCTCAGCAGGACAAAGAGAAAGTTCAGAGGTCTGACAGTAAAGATAGTGAAGAGAGTCCTGAAGTTATAAATGAGGTATAGAACACTGTCAACAAAAATTATAAATTAATCATTTAATTGTAATATTTGTATTGATTTGCAATATACATTTAACCTTTAACAATTATAGTATAACTAACGAATGATTCCGAATATGAGGAAATATTCAACGAGTGACCGAACAACCCAATAATTCACGAGTGCGCCAGGCGCACGAGTGAATTATAAAGGTTGTTCGGTCACAAGTTGAATATTTTTCATATTCAGAATCTTGAGTTTGTTATACTATTTATTACATATATAAATGTTCAATTAGGGCTTTATTTATGGTTGAATTACGAACATTTCCGGTTGGACTATTTTCATGCAGGCGCAATGGTTTTCGACGTCACAGATGACATTATAGGTAACGCCGAATAACCGTTAATTAAATGTTCCCGCATTTTAAGTTATTTCACTCAGTGAGATAAACGATTTCTGTTCACTCGGAAATCTCGATATTTCACTGCTATCTATGTAATAAGTTCTGAAAAACATTCAATAAATGTCATCACTTATTTGTAAAAGAAGCAAAGAGAACCAATGGGGCATTTGAAAAGGGCAACGACAAAATTGGTAAACACGAACGAGAACAGCACGAGGAAACACAAAACACAAAATTAACCAAACTGAAATCAAGGACGCGAACTCAAGTCATAACAAGCATGAACTCAGGTGTTGTTGTTTAATATACGTGTATAAATAGCAGCAAGTTAATATACGTGTATAAATAGCAGCAATTTTTTTATATTTTTCAGAATGGTCCACCTTATCTTCTGCTGTTTGGAGGACATCATGAGAAGAACGAACAAAGTTTATCATCAGATGGTATTATGACAGTATGGCAGTGTGATGTGTTAGTCAGACACAGTGATATAAGTCATGGAGAGTTTCACAAGTAAGTAGAGAGTTTGTCATCAGATGGTACTATGACAGTATGGCAGTGTGATGTGTTAGTCAGGCACAGTGATATAAGTCATGGAGAGTTTCACAAGTAAGTAGAGAGTTTGTCATCAGATGGTATTATGACAGTATGGCAGTGTGATGTGTTAGTTAGACACAGTGATATAAGTCATGGAGAGTTTCACAAGTAAGTAGAGAGTTTATCATCAGATGGTATTATGACAGTATGGCAGTGTGATGTGTTAGTCAGACACAGTGATATAAGTCATGGAGAGTTTAACAAGTAAGTAGAGAGTTTGTCATCAGATGGTATTATGACAGTATGGCAGTGTGATGTGTTAGTCAGACACAGTGATATAAGTCATGGAGAGTTTCACAAGTAAGTAGAGAGTTTGTCATCAGATGGTACTATGACAGTATGGCAGTGTGATGTGTTAGTCAGACACAGTGATATAAGTCATGGAGAGTTTCACAAGTAAGTAGAGAGTTTGTCATCAGATGGTACTATGACAGTATGGCAGTGTGATGTGTTAGTCAGGCACAGTGATATAAGTCATGGAGAGTTTCACAAGTAAGTAGAGAGTTTGTCATCAGATGGTACTATGACAGTATGGCAGTGTGATGTGTTAGTCAGGCACAGTGATATAAGTCATGGAGAGTTTCATAAGTAAGTAGAGAGTTTGTCATCAGATGGTACTATGACAGTATGGCAGTGTGATGTGTTAGTCAGACACAGTGATATAAGTCATGGAGAGTTTCATAAGTAAGTAGAGAGTTTGTCATCAGATGGTATTATGACAGTATGGCAGTGTGATGTGTTAGTCAGACACAGTGATATAAGTCATGGAGAGTTTAACAAGTAAGTAGAGAGTTTGTCATCAGATGGTATTATGACAGTTTGGCAGTGTGATGTGTTAGTCAGACACAGTGATATAAGTCATGGAGAGTTTCATAAGTAAGTAGAGAGTTTGTCATCAGATGGTACTATGACAGTATGGCAGTGTGATGTGTTAGTCAGACACAGTGATATAAGTCATGGAGAGTTTCATAAGTAAGTAGAGAGTTTGTCATCAGATGGTACTATGACAGTATGGCAGTGTGATGTGTTAGTCAGACACAGTGATATAAGTCATGGAGAGTTTAACAAGTAAGTAGAGAGTTTGTCATCAGATGGTATTATGACAGTATGGCAGTGTGATGTGTTAGTCAGACACAGTGATATAAGTCATGGAGAGTTTCACAAGTAAGTAGAGAGTTTGTCATCAGATGGTACTATGACAGTATGGCAGTGTGATGTGTTAGTCAGACACAGTGATATAAGTCATGGAGAGTTTCACAAGTAAGTAGAGAGTTTGTCATCAGATGGTATTATGACAGTATGGCAGTGTGATGTGTTAGTCAGACACAGTGATATAAGTCATGGAGAGTTTCACAAGTAAGTAGAGAGTTTGTCATCAGATGGTACTATGACAGTATGGCAGTGTGATGTGTTAGTCAGACACAGTGATATAAGTCATGGAGAGTTTCATAAGTAAGTAGAGAGTTTGTCATCAGATGGTATTATGACAGTATGGCAGTGTGATGTGTTAGTCAGACACAGTGATATAAGTCATGGAGAGTTTCACAAGTAAGTAGAGAGTTTGTCATCAGATGGTACTATGACAGTATGGCAGTGTGATGTGTTAGTCAGACACAGTGATATAAGTCATGGAGAGTTTCACAAGTAAGTAGAGAGTTTGTCATCAGATGGTACTATGACAGTATGGCAGTGTGATGTGTTAGTCAGACACAGTGATATAAGTCATGGAGAGTTTCACAAGTAAGTAGAGAGTTTGTCATCAGATGGTTCTATGACAGTATGGCAGTGTGATGTGTTAGTCAGGCACAGTGATATAAGTCATGGAGAGTTTCACAAGTAAGTAGAGAGTTTATCATCAGATGGTACTATGACAGTATGGCAGTGTGATGTGTTAGTCAGGCACAGTGATATAAGTCATGGAGAGTTTCACAAGTAAGTAGAGAGTTTGTCATCAGATGGTACTATGACAGTATGGCAGTGTGATGTGTTAGTCAGACACAGTGATATAAGTCATGGAGAGTTTCACAAGTAAGTAGAGAGTTTGTCATCAGATGGTATTATGACAGTATGGCAGTGTGATGTGTTAGTCAGACACAGTGATATAAGTCATGGAGAGTTTCATAAGTAAGTAGAGAGTTTGTCATCAGATGGTACTATGACAGTATGGCAGTGTGATGTGTTAGTCAGACACAGTGATATAAGTCATGGAGAGTTTCACAAGTAAGTAGAGAGTTTATCATCAGATGGTACTATGACAGTATGGCAGTGTAATTTGTTAGTCAGGCACAGTGATATAAGTCATGGAGAGTTTCACAAGTAAGTAGAGAGTTTGTCATCAGATGGTACTATGACAGTATGGCAGTGTGATGTTTTAGTCAGGCACAGTGATATAAGTCATGGAGAGTTTCACAAGTAAGTAGAGAGTTTGTCATCAGATGGTACTATGACAGTATGGCAGTGTGATTTGTTAGTCAGGCACAGTGATATAAGTCATGGAGAGTTTCACAAGTAAGTAGAGAGTTTGTCATCAGATGGTACTATGACAGTATGGCAGTGTGATGTGTTAGTCAGACACAGTGATATAAGTCATGGAGAGTTTCACAAGTAAGTAGAGAGTTTATCATCAGATGGTACTATGACAGTATGGCAGTGTGATTTGTTAGTCAGGCACAGTGATATAAGTCATGGAGAGTTTCACAAGTAAGTAGAGAGTTTGTCATCAGATGGTACTATGACAGTATGGCAGTGTGATTTGTTAGTCAGGCACAGTGATATAAGTCATGGAGAGTTTCACAAGTAAGTAGAGAGTTTGTCATCAGATGGTACTATGACAGTATGGCAGTGTGATGTTTTAGTCAGGCACAGTGATATAAGTCACGGAGAGTTTCATAAGTAAGTAGGGGGGGGGGGGCGTATAAACAATTTGGAGGTGTGTAATAAGTGTACATGGAACAACATTCATAAAACAGTATCCATCTTCAAAGACAAAAGTGGTAGAATTTGGTTAAAAGGGTACATGATGCTGTATTAATTTCTAATATTAATTGATTGTGATAAGTAATTGCTCAAAAGAAAATGCTACTACATTATTGTCTCTTTCTTTTCTTTTTAGTCCAGACTTTTACTATTGTTTTTAATGCCCGATCTAGGAAAGTAGGAGGCATATAGTGTTTGGGTCCTTTTGTCTGTCCGTCTGTTCCAATTGTCTTTTGGACATATTCTTATTTTGTATTATCTAATAACATTAATGAGAATTTATGTCTTGATTATTTACTACATATTTCCTTCATGTCCTTCTTTATCAATTATAATATTATTTTTGTAGATCGAGCCTTGTCATCTGACTCCCAATGAAGCATATTTGACAAGAAAAGAAAGAGGTGCTAACAACAAGTAAGGAACCACAAAGACATTACAGATTAGTCATGTTAGTGCCATGTCATCTTATTGTCATATATATGTAACCCAGTTCTTGTTGGTTTTGATGATATTTTGTAAGTCCAAGATGTTACTGTTGTGGTAGCTTTGAAATTTAATCACCTAAATCTTGGTTTAGAACTACACAGGCAACATATCCTATATACCTGACATTTTTTCAGGAACTTGCAACTGAGATTTATGACAGCATTAGGTTTACCTTAATACATGCAAATTTTGCTATTTGTTAGGGTTAATGAAAACATGTGTGTTTATTGCTTACATAATGTCATGTTAATCTGCATGCACATATTGAATTCAATATGATAAATTTAGATATTTGTTATATTTAATGGGTTATGCAAATTTGGGTCAGTAAATATAGTTTTTGAGTACATGTATTATTTTTCGCTGTGTCAAATCATTGACTTTGTAATAAGTGTGCACTTCTATTTGAAATATTTCTTAGTATTTTGTTAATAAGCTTAAAAATATAAAACATTATTATCGAATGGACATTTTTTATCATAACCTTATGGAATTCTCAAGGTGAAAAGAATCTTATAAAAAAAACTTAGAAACCTGATTGTCCGCTGTTTAAAGGCAAACCAAAGACAAACAAATGGCAGGCTGTCTTGTATTTTTGTATGCAATCTTACATGGCTTAGGCCAGTGAGTAATTTTTTAAAAGTTTATAATTAGATTACAAACAGGATATTAAAATCTTTAAATTTAGGACTAGAGGAAGTCAATCATAGATGTCACAGGAATGGCTCTTTTTTATGAATTAAGAGTATTTCTATAAGAAGTAATTTTTTGCAGTTTTATAATGTATATAAGAAAAACATGAAAAAAAATATTAGAATAGAACTACAACAAGTTTTTCATGTTTGTACCAATTTGATATTTTTATGTCAAATTTTTAATACTGACTTTAAACAGTTGGTACAATGCATAAGATAATGATACTCATGACTCACGTTTGATCTTAGGTAACCAGCAGCCAAATTTGTTGATTTTATACCCCACCTACAAAAGTAGAGGGACAAATAGTGTTTTAGTCCATTTGTCCATCTGTCTGTGTCTAGTTTGATAAAACATCTCAAATTTGAGTTCTGTTTAAGAATTTACAATATTAATTTGAGGAACTTCCCAAGTTCAAGATGTTTTATGAAGCCTAGGCCAGGTTTACCTTCATGTTGATGTTACTTTTCCATCTTGTGAGGTGGTGTACCGTATAGCGACTCATTGCCATATTTTTGTTTGTTGTTGATATCCAGTGTGCCTTTGTTGTTAAATGTTTTATAAAGTGATGTGGTAGTATGTTATATACAATGTAACCTGTCCAAACCAACCTCCTTTGGAACAGGAGAATTTGTTCATTATGATAAATAAGGCAGATGATTAATTGACTCAAGATTGCAATATATAGAAATTTAAAGAAGGCACTGTAAAACATGTTTGTTTTGACAGGTTTTGGAATTTTCAGGCTTCAGTTTAGAAGGTTTAATTCTGTGAGTGATTTTTTACTTTCAAATTGACTTATAAACATAAATTAGAGAATGTGATAATCATACATTAGACATGTTAGAGCCCAATGGTCATTACCATTGTACGTTTGGAGTTATCTCTCTTCCATAGTACTTTTAAGAAGTTGATAAAGGGGCATTTGTGTGTAACCAGTTTGTATTTATTTAAATATTCATTTTACATTTGTCGTTATGTGAATAACATTCTTATTTTTTTATCCTTTGTGGACTGGTGCCTTCTTTTGACCTCATTCCATATCAGAGTATTATTTGTCATGCCCTTTGTAGGCTTTATTTGGATCAAATCGCCACATAAGGCTCAGATTTAACTTTACCATGATCTATATATCTGATACGTGATAAAATATGGAGATCATGTTATAGTTGGTGAAAGGCAATATTTTGTTATTTTATATAAAAATGGGAGAAACATTTCCAGTCCAATTTTTCATGAAATATTCAAAAATAACCCAAGCAATGTCTTTGATATAGCCTAAGGAGTAGGGGTGATAAGACCCTTATTTAGCCTAAAAATATGAAGGTTTTGCAATAGTGTCCATTTCTGGTTACAACATAGCATAAACCCTGCCTAAAAGGAAAACATGTCTTAAAACTTTTAAATCTTATTTTAAAGCGTAATAATGACATCATAATTTGAGTGATTTTAGCAAAAATGACAAAATATGAGAAACTTTGGTCGTTTTCATGGTACATTTCGGACCAGGAAACATCGTCCGCACATGAGAAACAAGTTCATATTTTAGAGTAGATTTATATGAGCTCTATACACAATCGGTAAACACATTAAGTTGTTTCTTGGGTGCAGAGATACTTTTCTATTCAAAAATGTATCTTAAACATGCTCAAAATTGATGTTAATTCGTGATTTTCTGATTGAAGGTCAGTTTAATCATATATTTGACCAAAACAATCATTCAAAAATTAAAAAATATATTAAATTTCTCATTTTGTGGATATTTGATAAATAGTATATCAGCATCTGACAACAGTATTCAAAAGTTGAGAATTGGGTACAATTTTTAGGCCAAAAACAGGCCTTATCGCTCCTACTCCTTTATGTAACTACATTAAGACTTGAGAAGTTGTTTTCATTCTGATAGTTAAGTTTGTAGAAGTTCATTTTCTAGTCATAAACATGGTGCACTGTTTTAGTTAGTTTATTGGTACTCTCCTGAGTTTATAACACATCTGATTACTTGATGTAGAGCCAGTCGAAGGTATATTATGTTGTACACCTTTGTTTCTTGTATAATTTAATGCTTGAACATATTTTTGTTTATGACTCCAGCAATTCTTAAAATAAGTGTAATAATGCTGGTAAAAATATATATTGAGTAAAAAATTTTGTATTTTTGTTTTGTTGATGCTTTAAGTTTTATTTGTCTATTTATTTCCACAAATTGAAGTGAAACTTTAAAATTTGTTATGTGTTATTGTTAGTTTAGACCAAAGTTCTCTACCCCCATTTGGCAGTTGTGCAGACAGTGGCGGATCCAGAAATTCTGAAAAGAGGGGGCCCACTTACTGGCCTAAGAGGGGGCCCCACTTTGGTCACACTTCAGTGATTTTCTTTATATTCAACAAAATTTTTCCGTCAAAAGAGGGGCCCTGGCCCCCCACTGGATTCGCCTATGACAGCATTCATCTTAGATTTTATAATTTGGCCTGTCTGTCAATCCTACCCTTTATTCAACCATTGAAGCATTAATAAAAATTACCAAAGCTGCCTCAGATATAAAGTGTTTTGCTATGCTACATATGGTATTCTTGTGTCAAAGATTTTCAGTCTACATGTGACATCTTGTGTGCCTATATATATTGTGTAATAGTATTTATTCACTATTCTATATGTAACTTTTACTCATACCTACATATAAACCAGACAATATTTATATTTTATTGTATGTTGGTACTTTTTATACCCCTCCAAACTTAACTTTGTGGGGAATATAGGAAATAGGAATCAACTTTTCGGTCAGTCTATCAACAGCTGGATATATTTTGATGAAAATTTGCAAATAGAACATCATCTGGAGATGTGCATGTAGAAATTTCATTGTGTTGTGTTTGAATATCGTTTATGAGAGATAATTGGATAAAGAGATAAAGTTTATGGCTGCAATTCAGGGTCCAATATGAAGCAGGGGTATCCTTTTGTGAGCTGCTCACAGTATTTCTAAATTTTTGTAATATTTTATATAATAATTGACTGTCAATAGTTTGTCAGATATTTACAGTTTCATATATCACATTGCCTGTGTCTGACACCTCATGTAAGGAATAACATCCCTGATAAGGTAACATTTGACACCAAGATTCTGTTTAATTATAAAGTTAATTCTAGCTACTTCATTTTAGCTGTATAATTGGCAATACAACAGTGTTTATATCAAAGTATTATTTACCTTGTATAAGTTTCAAGTTCATATAATGATTATAGAACTGAATCAGATACTATTAGGTTTCAAGGTAATTCTATTTTTCATCTGTTCAAGGAAATGGACAGATAGAAAATCTTTGTTACTGTTTTTGCTCACTTTTTAAATGTCTCAGCCACTTGATCAAACTGAAATCCAAATGTCAAATAGTATTCTTCAATATATTCATGTTCTGAATCTTGTTGATTTTTTCTCTCTACATGACAGGCTTTTAAGAGTAGTAAAACTTAGATTTAGGATTAAATAAAATTGTGTCATTTAGTTTTCTTTTAAGTACAATGCATAAGTAATTTTCAGAAAATTCATTGAACTTCTAGGAATTTCAACCTTACTATTTTGATCATTGAGAAGAAAAACCTTCTTTAAACACTTGTGACAGAGTAAGACTTTACAATTATTTATCAAACTTATCTCCCTTGGTTAAGCTCTCTGTCCTGTTTTGAAAACAATGCTCAATGGAGATTTGTTTGTTTTTAATGTACTAAGTATTCTTGTAATTGATCATTGCACTTTTAGTTATATTTGACCACCATCTCGTATTTATGTCTTTAGAATATTTTCTTATTTTATTCAAAGTACTTATTTAAATTTCAAATTTGGTAATATCTGACCATAGACATGCTTGAATTATAACACAGAGCTAAAAAATGTGTGTTTAGAATAATAAAAAAACAACACTTTGGTAAACAATTAGGAGTGAATGTCAATGATAAATTCAACTTCAATAGTTATCAATTTATGCTCTAATTAGTTACTTTTTCATGACACTTTACAAACTATGCAAATTGTCTGTTTCTTTATATTTTTTTCCAAATCAAACTATCCACCCACCTTAATTTTCATTGTACTCCATGATTTTTTGTCTATAACCTCTGTGATATCTTAACTATATACCTATATTATATATATAATACAATACTATGTTATGTTTTCATGTTTTCAATAAAGATTTATAGTTATTGTGGTTTTTGCTTTCTGGTTGTAATCCCCAAGATGATGCTTTTAAAGGTCTTATTCAAAAAGTGTGAAAAAAATCTGTTTATTTTTTAGGCAGACTGAACCATAATTGAAAATGGAGTCTCCAAAATGGCTTAATCACTCATCTTAGTCTCTTCTATTAGCTAATATCAGTATAAGGGGTCGTCTGACGACTTTGATTCAATGGATATTTGTAGAGCTTAATGAGATGAATGTTTAAGCAAGCAACAGCTTTTCTCTATCTGCAATACTTTCCATTCTATTGGCCAAAAACATTTGGTCAAGGTGAGAAAAAAAGTGACACAGCTTTTAAATACATTCAATATATAATCATTGTAATGATGCCTCCCTTTGAGGGACCATAATTGGAAAATAAATTATGTCTATGTCATTCAATAGCAGACACTGAGGTGAAATAAGTTAACTGAAAACAACACCAATTTAAAAAATTTCCAGCATCAATACATCAGATATTGAACTATACTTGGAAAAAAACAGTGGCTGATCTAAAGTTTGTCAAAGGGTACTCTTCACTCATAGTTTCAAAAAAGGGATGGCAAATACCAAATTTTCAAAGAAAATCTATAAGAAATTATGTCTCCCCCTCACTTGTATGAGGTGACATATTGTTTTTGGAATGTCTGTCCATTTGTCCATCTCGAAGTTTGTCAGTGCAATTCCTTTGAAACTAATGAACGGAATTCAACGAAACTTAGTAGGTAAAAAGTACACCATAATAAGTTATGTGTGTAACCAGGGAATTTTGATCCTAAAACTTTTATGCAAGTTATGACCCTTTTAACTAAGAAAAATGCTTAAAATATCCATTTATCATACAGCTCCTCTGCAAATAATGTAGGAATTTACGAAACTTTGTATATAGTTAGTACACTTTTATGCAGTTGTGCATATTACCAGTGAATTTTGATCCTCAAAGTTTTATGGAGTTACGGCCCTTTGAACTTGCTGAAAAGCCTCTACTATCACTCCTTCGAAACTTAAGAAACTTGATATGTAGCTAGTACAGAATGTAGTTGTGCATATTATCAGGAAATGAAGGTCCTCATCAATATGATTTCCGCTCAACTCTTCTAAAACTACTCAACCAAATGTAATGAAACTTAGTGCATAGTAGCTTGAACAGCATATTTTGTTCTGCAGCTTACCATAAAGTTTTGGCTCTAAAAATAGATCTTTTGAGTGAACTTTTAATGGAAGACATATGCCAAAAATAATGTATTTCACATATTAAAAGCAATGTAAATTTGGGTATGGTCAAGTCCTCTTTCATCTCTGAAATATGGTTCACAAAATAAAGTTCAGTGGGTTAATTCAGGAGAAATTCAGAAGGGTAAGTTGATAATCCCAAACTTGGCATGAAGCTACAATTCCCACTTTAACCCCAAAATGGAGGTGAATTTTGAAGGATCATCACGACTTTTGTGTCGTGTATCTTTTGGTGTTAATAACCTTTTATCTGTTTTATTATTATCATGTAGCCTGCAAAGTGTTACAAAAATGACATATAGGCGTCACTTTGGTGCTTTCTGTCAACTTACGGCGACCAGCGTCCTTCTACTGCGGAGTCACAAAAACTTTCGTCCCAGTTTTCCGAGCAACTACGTACATGCCTCTTGATATTTTGTGCGTAGATTTGTTGATAACTGTATGGTGTATAGCCATTTTATGTCTGTACTGAGAAAATCATATCGAATTAATTATTGTCTCAGGTCTGCAACTCATCTTCTTCCTGTTAATTTACAGAATATCTAAAGATGCAGACGATATACGTCTTCCATTGAAGACTGTGATAAACATGTTAATTATAAATGAGGATGCATTATCACTATCAACAAAATTATCGGTTTTACTATATAAGTAAACGCACGTTCTCAAAAAGTCATTTCAGCATAATGATTGTCATATTAATCCAGCTAAATAACACTGGATTAAACTGTCATTAATTTTTCATTATTAGATGTACTAATATGCAAGATCGCGATGGCATCAGTTCAGATAGATCACCCAAGATACCGTCAACATGGTCAAGTTCTTTCCGCCGGAAGACATTTAATTTTGAAGGAGTAGAAGAATTTATAAAACTATAAACACGAAATCTGAGAATTTCAAAAAGTGATTGTTGACGCTGTCTGAGACTGTCTAAGAATTTCAATAAAATCATTTTTTCAAATTCTTTTCTTTGTATGTAGTCTGATATTGCTTTGTCTCTAATAACCAATTAAACCATCAGCTAGTCTCAGATCAAAAGCCTCGGGGTGAGACGCGTTCAGACGGGAGGCACTGTTCTGAAATAAAGCGGTATTATGTTCAAATGTTCATTGTGTATATCCAATTTTTCATCTGAATTTTTATAGCATTCATAAAACGTACAATATTACAAGTCTTCACAGATAACTTCTTTCAAGAGTTTTTTTTTACATTAGAATTTCATGCAAGACTTAATTTCTCTATGGATACGGAGACAAAATACGTTAACTAGTTTATTGGGAAGTAACATTTACTGCAGTTCCATGGAGATCCAATAACTCCATGATAGGACGCAAGTCTTCATGTTACCCCTTTTCATTGCTCATTGAAATTAGTACCACAAAAAACTGATCTGCAACACAGTTCATCGGTTTTTTATGGCCCGACCACGTATGTGGATCGGACATATAGTTTTACCCTTGTCCGTCCGTCCGTCCGTCCGTCCGTCCGTCCGTCCGTCCGTATGTCCGTACGTCCGTACGTCCGTCCGTAACACTTTGGTTAAGTTCTTGGTTAAGGTCCATTACTCAGATACTAGATGTTGGGGGTCAATGATATTTCACCACCAGATGGGTCTTGGGTAGGGCTACACCACCCACTAGAAATTAGGTCACTGTGACCTATATTTTATGCATGAACGACTTCGGTTAAGTTCTTGGTTAAGGTCCATAACTTGGATACTAGATGTTGGGGGTCAATGATATTTCATTACTAGATGTGTCTTAGGTAAGGTGGCACCACCCACTAGAAATTAGGTCACTGTGACCTATATTTTATGCATGAATGACTTTGGTTAAGTTCTTGGTTAAGGTCCATTACTCGGATACTAGATGTTGGGGGTCAATAATATTTCACCAGTAGATGGGTCTTGGGTAGGGCTACACCACCCACTAAAAATTAGGTCACTGTGACCTATATTTTATGCATGAACGACTTCGGTTAAGTTCTTGGTTAAGGTCCATAACTTAAATACTAGATGTTTGGGGTCAATGATATTTCACTACTAGATGTGTCTTAGGTAAGGTGACACCACCCACTAGAAAAATAAGGTCACTGTGACCTATATTTTACGCATGAATGACTTCGGTTAAGTTCTTGGTTAAGGTCCATATCTCAGATACTACATGTTGATGGTCAATGGTATTTCACACATTATACACATTGAGGGTCAATGATATTTCAAGAACGGGAGGGCCATCCTGTGGCTCATAGACACATTTTCTAGTTTTTTAACATACCAACGTACAAAACGTCCGTACACACATGTACACTTACATGGGACTTACATTACGTGACGTTGCCCCCCCCCCCGTCGTCCTGAGTTTGCCTAAAATCCTTCTATTGAGTTGGTGGATGCAGGGCCATTAATATCAACTTAAAAATAGTCTAGGGTTCGATCAAGGAATCGGTTCGATTAAAGAAATATATATATTAAATGACCAAAATTCAAGTTCCTTGTGGTTTTAATCGAAGAAAGAAGAATTGTGCCCTATTGTATGATTCAATTAGTTGGTGCATGTAAGAGTTTGTCTATTCCTCTGGATGTGGTGTCTGGTTTTGCTTTTGCTTTTACATTTTGCATGGTGACACTGCCAGACTGCAAGTAGTCGTTGTGGACGAGTTTGTTACATCGATTTAAGTTTGTGCGTATTTTTGTGTGTGTGAGTGTGTGTTAGCAGTTAATATCCTTCTCGACGCAAATGGGCCAGCCAAGGGCGGTCAGTCTTAAAGGCGGGAGAAAACTTGCCTCTATTGTATCATGGATGTGCATTTAATTTGTATGTAGTTGAAAAGGTTTTTTACTATGCATTTATTTGCGTTAACACCAATTTGCTTTATTTTTGTCACATTTTTGGAAAGATTCAAGTAATGTTTTCAGTATACATGTACAAGGTAACAGAATATAGTATACATTGTATAAAGAAATGATAACAAAAAAACACCAATCAAAGCCAACCCGGAAGAAAACCACAGCCTATTTTTTTCTTTCGTTCACAAGTTTGTGTTCGCACCTGGTAATTTATTGCAACACACCTACCTGTGTTGTTTTATTGAAGCTTTATTTTGATTTCATTTTTTTCATGAGTTCATAAGTTCAGGATTTTTTTTCACAAAAGAATATAAAAAGCTGTAAAATTATCTCAAATAAATGATTAAAATATAAATTATTTTTTAAAAAAGAATCTTTTAATAAGTAAAAATCTGAATGAATGGAATTATATGCTCCGATCGATAAAGATTATGACAGAGGTGGTATATAAACCTGATCAGGGTATTAGTTGGACACTAATTATTGGACGCTGATCAGGGTATTAGTTGGACACTAATTATTGGACGCTGATCACCATCAAGTAAGTACATTTTATAATGTTGTTTATTAATTTTATTTTATCATAATCACGTCATAAAGCTACCGGATTTTGATATTGCCCTCTTGAAGCTAGCTCATCAGTTGCGTAGGCTGGTCAGTTTCAAAAGCTAGACTCCATAAAGAGTTTTTACTCGAAAAAGTTGTTTTTCTTTATCCAGGTGATTCAACAAGTCTGAATTGCTAACCTGACTTTAATGGTCTCTTAAAATATTATCAGATGTAATTAAATTTTTGTTTTCATGGAAGTTTCATCATTGCAGCATATAAGGAAGCAAAAGCATGCATTTTATCATATTGGGAATAGCATTCAAACTAAACATACTTGACAAATCATTGATAGACTTAAAACAGACAGCTGTCAAGCACAGGGTAGAAATACGCAATAGAGTATAGAAGCAAATAATAGTCAACTTTAAGCGATGTTTAATTTTTCGTCAAGTACACATCATTCTAGTTGTTAAAATCTTTTGGTTTTAGAGGGAAAGACACAAACTTTATCAAAGAAGAAAAGAAGCACCAAGGGACTAATACCCCATAAAGGAAAAATATTTAAACGACAAAACCGAAAGAACAGCATACCCACAAAACAATAGAAGTGCAATGATCTTAAATATCAAATTTTTAACTGCTGAAAGGGTAGGTTGACAGCAATTTTATACATGTACGTTCTTGTTGTTAAGAGCTATTGGTGTCATGTAAATTCTTTTGAAAACCGAACCAGTATCCTAAATCAAAGATAGACCTGTATAATGACTATAATAATGCCCGGACTCGGTATTATTCGATTTTTTTTTCAGGCATGTCTAGAGGCTTCAATCTCGTATACACTAGCTGTACTCTGTATTTCTTATATTACGTCTTAGCAGACGCTACAGGATGCCAAATGCAGCAGACACAAATGACCTTGAGTAGACAAGTCAATGTCATGTATCAAGGTCAAAGCAGAAGCGCCAATTGTCAAGCTAGAATAACAGTCTCTAAATGTGAAGGACGATGTGAATCTTTCACGGAACCTAGAGGGGGTAACGAGGAGGGAATTCATAGGGTAAGTAACACTTAATATTGGCATTGAGAACAATTATATTCAGTCCTTGTATTGGATTCCAAAATTACATAAAAATCTTTGCAAACACACAGAGTAAATTTCACGCTTATTGTAGACATGTGTTTTATCATACTATTGGATTCCAAAATTGCCTAAAATGATATATACAAGCAACAAACGCTTAATCATTCAACAAAACATTCAACATCTCTATGAAGCAGAGAGATACCAATGGGACATACAACTAAAAGAATAGGTCTGATTGTCTGAACATAAATGAAACTTAAACTTATGATTTTCAAATATAAATTTACAACAGCAATTTATAAGCTCAGGAAGCAACCATTTGATTTTTAAGGGGGAGGGTGTGGATATTTTTTGTAAATTTCTATGAATAAAATATATTTGTACAGTTTATTGGTCGTGCTTTTCAGCAGACAATAGGTATCCCAATGGGCACAAATTGTGCACCATTGCTTGCCGATTTGTTTCTTCTTTCATATGAAGCGGACTTCTTCCAATCACTTCTAGACAAAAAGGACTGCACACTTGCTTTATCCTTCAATCTCACATTTCGTTATATTGATGATGCCCTTTCACTAAACATTCCTCGATTTGGTGACTATTTACATCTCATATATCCGAAGGAACTTGAGATAAAGGACACTACAGATTCTAGGAGGTCTGCTTCATATTTGGATCTATTTCTCGAAATTGACACACTAGGAAGGCTTTGTATAAAGCTCTACGACAAACGTGATGACTTCAACTTTCCAATAGTTAACTTTCCCTTTCTGTGTAGCAACATCCCGTTCGCTCCAGCATATGAAGTTTACGTATCACAATTGATTCGTTATTCAAGAGCATGTGGAGAGTACAACGACTTCCTTGATAGAGCTACACGGCTGACAAACAAATTGTTAACACAGGGGTACGTTGCTCCCAGGTTGTTGTCATCACTCAAGAAATTTTACGGTAGACATCATGTGCTGGTATACAAATACGGGATTTCAATCTCTCAGATGAGCACAGAAGTTGGTTTGACATAAGAGTTTGGTAATGTCACCCTTTCCGGATTTGACCACCACTAAATCGATCTTTCGCAACGTGACGGGTGTGCTCTAGCAAGCAACAACTGCTTACTCTTCCAGAGCACCTGAGTTCACTCTCGTTTCGACTTGAGATCACGTTGCTGAATGCGGTTTTGTTGTTATGTGTGTGTGTGTGTTTTATGTTGTTGTGTGATTTGTTTCGTTATGATGATTCTTTGTCCACCGGCTTTGTCTTTGTCTTTACGGTTACCCCTTTGGTTCACCTTTGCTTCTTTTGCACACTGCCTTTTTATTTTCATAAAAATCGGAGCCTGGATTTTTTTTACACTTAAAGCTACTATAATTTTCAAGCCAAAACGCCATCCTGCATTTTTTTAGCGCACCTGACCCGTCATGTGAGCTAATTTCCCTCACTTGACGTCCGTCGTCGTCAACTTTTCTTTTAAAATGTTCTTAACTGAAATCACTCAAGAGATTGCTTTTATACTTTGCACACATCATCTTTGGGATGTCCTTTACCAAGATTGCACAAATGGTGACTGCCTACCAAACAACATGACCGCTGTTGTTAAAAACAAGAGGCTCCCAGGAGCCTGAATCGCTCACCTGACATAAGTGCCTGAAGTAAAGGTTATAAAGCAAAATCTATTTAACGTTGAAAGGGTCATAAGATTAATAAGAGGGTCATCTGACAATATGGTGGATCTAAAGGTGCTGATCACTTTTGTTCTCAATCAAAATCTAAAAATCTGTCACCCTTTTTGAGTTATTTGCAAAAAAATGCAGTTTAACCTAATGTTCTATTTTTAGCCACAGCGGCCATGTTTTACAACCAATCAAAAATCCCCACATCAGTTCTATACACCTAATGCTAATAAACAACTATACCAAGTGTGGTTCCATTTGGACTTAAAGTGTCAGAGGAGTTAACGTTTTCAATGTAATGAGGGAATGCTGTTAAAATGCTAAATTTTGACGTTCTAAGGGCAATAACTCCTAAAAGGAAAGGTCCTACAACGTTGACCCTGTTACATATTTTGTAGATCTTGATGTGCTTAACAATATGCAATTTAAATTTCTCAAATATCTAGTATAGTTTTCAAGATATTGAGCTAAACAGGTGCAAAATTTGCAAAAAATCCACAAAAAGGGCAATAACTCCTACATGGGTCGTTGGATTTTCTTCAAAATTTCAGGGTAGGTAGATGTTGAGGTGCTGATCACTTTTACTCTGCCAGAATTTTGATATCTGTAGCCGTTTTTGAGTTATTTGCAAAAAACTGCATTTTACCCCTATGTTCTATTTTTAGCCATGGCGGCCATGTTTTACGACAAATCAAAAATCCCCACATCAGTTCTAAGCACCGAATGCTAATGAACAACCATACCAAGTTTGGTTGCAATTGGACTTATGGTGTCAGAGGAGTTAACGTTTTAAAAAGTTTATGGACGACGGACGGCAAGTGATGACAATAGCTCACATGACCCTTCGGGTCAGGTGAGCTAAAAAGGAACCAGGGGGTCAGCTTTTGTCATATAAAAAAAGATTATAAGAGATAGAGAAAATCGGATGACACCTCCCTTCTTTATCGTCAAAGCTCTACAAATGACCTTATTTAGTTGAAGTTGTCAGATGAACCCTTATATTGGTTTAAGATGAAAAATAGCGTTTTTTTTATGTTTTTGGCTTATAGAATGAAAACTATTGCGGATAACATGTTGCTCATTAAGATCTACAAAATAGAAAATAAAGAAATGTGGAATAAGTCTCATTAAGGTCGAAATTGTAAGAGGACTCCTTATAGGGGTTTTGGGTCTTAAAAGGTGGAGCACAGCATTTTTCATGCTGCCTATAGAATGACTGTTGCTTGCGTAAACTTTTCCATTGGATTGAATCTGTCAAATGACCCCTTATAAGAATTATGGCCCCTTATTGTCAAGCATTGGTTTTTGCCTTGCAGATTTAACCTATAGAGGACTATGATAAGCTTTGCTTGCTTACATGTTTAACTATATATGCTCTACAAACTTTAAGCTTTCATTTGTTGAAGTTGTATGATGATGCTTTTTAGGAGTTTTTCTCCTCAGATGCCCCAAAATATGCAAATCGTAGTTTTCATTTTATCAAGTTTTGAAGAGCGATTCAGGCTCCTGAGATCCCCTTGTTTTAATTTCAAAGAATTGCCCCAACCTTTTACTTCCTGATATTTCGCACCCTGCTTCTCATTTCAAATTTCACCATAGCCCCCTCCTTTTCCCCCAAAAAAATCAAATGGTCGCTCCCTTATGAAAATCCGCATGGAAGCATATTATGCAAATTTATACATGTATGTTGAGTTGTACACTGTGAGCTTCTTTCTTTAAATAACAAATATACAATATTGATGCTTTTGAAATGACAAAACATGTGAATAAGGAAATCTAGATAATGAAATGGTGAATAAGGTGCATGACAACGCACCCATATAACAGCAACAAATAAGCAATAGAAAACATTGAATACTGATATGTGTCAGGGCGGGTGTGCTAACTCTTCCTGAGCACCTAAGTTTACACCATTATTTGAACTCGAGTTTGCATTGTTGAATGCTTTTCAGTTGCTTTGTGTATTTCTTCCTTCTCTTTTCGTTTGTGTTAACTAGTTTTGTTGTTGCCCTAGACTTTTAACATACAATTCCCCATTGATACCGCTTTTCTTGTTCCTTCATACAACTCTTTTTACATTGAAATTCTGTGACTTTATGAATTTCAGATATGTCAGTGCTGCAGAGAGACTGACCAACACAGAAGGGATGTAGAATTAGTGGAGTGTTATGATGGAGACCAACAGCTATATGGTATTGCCCCTGTTTCTACTTCCTTGGTCGAGCCAACAGGATGTTCATGTCATTATTGTAGAAACTAATCAGTTTAACATAAAATGTAGATTTAGTTTTTTTATGGTTTTTTTCAACAAATAGTTACAGCTGTCAACTTTTCAAGGCCCGTTTGTCTGTTTCCTCTAATTGTAAAATCATTTGATCAGAATCTTATGGATTGATGCTAGTCATTTGGAAGCAGTGGCGGATCCAGAAAGGGGGATTTGGGGGTCGGAACCCCCCCCCCCCCCTTTCCTCCGAAAGTTTTAATTTTTTGTGTAGATTTTCAGCAAAACTGGTCTGGAACCCCCCTTTTGGCCAACAGAACCCAGTATGTGAAACCCCCCCTTCAAAATTTCTGGGTCCGCCCCTGGGAAGGGAAGAAAAAAGGTTGTCCAGTGTATGTGAAGAGCAATACCACAAGCATGTTAAAGACCTCTTTGTATAGTTTGATAAGAGTAGGCTCAGTGAGGGCTGCTGCAAAGGTCACACTCGCAAATTGCTAGCTGGAGAGGGATTAACATTAAGCATTAAGCTTGTTTTCCAATCCAGGATAAATAAATATGTTTAAAATGAATTTGACTTGTGTGACTTTCATATAAAATGTCAAACCTTCACAAATATACCAACAACAAAAATAAACCTTCAAACTTTGTAAAAACAGTTTGAAAACAGTCTAATTAACAATAAAAGAGGTTAACTTCAGGGCCTCTTGTTATAGAAAACCAAAAAAAAAAACTAATTAAACTTTTATTTTTAGTAAAGACTTGAAAAAATGTTTTCAATCTTATAACAATCAGTTTTGAGCCACAAATTATATCATTCTATTTTATAAAATTTGAAAATATAAAAAAAAATGATAGTAAACTTAACGCTATAAAATGATTTGCTTCATAATTTACCATTCCTGTAAAAAATTTTTTTACAGTGTACAATGTTTGAATTTGTTAGGAGGTACCCAAAACCTCAGCTTACATTGTCATGATTGTAATGTTATAATGTTATGTGGTTGAATTTTGAAAATACTTAGCTATTTTCTTTGTTGGAAAAAATCTTTAACTCAAAATTTCCATATAGTTTTATTTTAGCTGCATTGCTTATTGTTGTGAAGTATTGGTTGTCATTGTCTTCAGTGTCTTAATTTTCTCCTGGTTTCAAACTTAGGGAAATCTGTCTGGCTAAATGTCTTTTTTGAGAATTTTACATTGCATTTTGTAAGACATATTTCACCTTGTCTGTGGTGTTGTCTTAATTGTTTTTCGAAAATGAGAATTCAAATGCTCCTTTGGTGCTTCTTAAAGTACAGTTCAAGTTTTTTTTTTGCTGAAGCTTAATTTTGCAGATTTCTAAAAAGAAAAAGATTTTTTTTCCGTGGAATTCAATATACGCAACTACTTTATATATATGAGTATACAATCTACATCATATACTTTTTACACTATTTTATTTTTGTGTGCTTATATCTTTCAGATTATATTTCACAAGTCCCCAAATATTGGGATAAGATGTTAATATAAATTATAAAATTGGGTTTTATTTTGAATTATTGATAGGCTTAACATTATTACTCTTCCAAATTTCAGGATTCCAATTTTTTAAAACTGTTTTGGATCACATGTTGCTGGCATACCTGGTTCAGTGTCTTGTCACAGTGATCATCATTAGTAAAACATACAAATTTTGTTTTCATAAAATTTACAATACAATCTCAGGTAAACTTTGAAAAAAAACAGATTCAACACTATCTAACTAAAACAATAGATTAAAATCTAAAATGAACACAGTTTGAGTCAGTATTACATTCTATAATGCCATTTTTAATGATGAGCTTTTATAACCGAGTATCTTAATACAGAACTATAGTAAATTGTTTTAATAATTCTAATCTTTTAGTTATAATTTGAGTAATTGTATTAATTACAGACCTGTTTACCCCATTTTATGCCTTTCAGTAAGAATGTCAGTATTTTTCAAACTTTGTCAGTAAAATCGCCATTGAGTGCCAGTATTTTTCAATCTTTTTCAGTAATATGAATTTAAAATGCCAGAAAGCTGACCTTTGAGTAATTCTTATTTAAAGGAATGTCATTTTGAACCATCTTGCAAACAATTTAATGATCCAGTATTGAATAAAACTTTTCTTTTTGACATTTTTGTCAACCACAATGCTGTTTTGATCAGCTTGATCTTTTAAACGCTTTAAGAATTTAACACTTTGAATGAAGCAATCAACTGATTCAGATCAGCGGTTAATAATTTTCTAGATTTTATTTAACAAAACAAATTTTTAAAGACAAGTATGTTTCAAACCATAAATTCAGCATGTACGACCGTAAAGCATATTTTTTTTCACATTTACCATAAAAAATACAGCAAAAACGTAAAAGTAAACAGGTCTGAAATCATTATATAAAAAAAATTTCAGAATTGACCATTTATAACCCTTTTACCTTTCACCTCCTATATTCTTATCTGAAAATTATTTTAACAAAAACGCAAAACATATCATTAGAAAAAAATGTCTAAACTGTGGAATAAATGTTCATGAAACAACTTCCAACCAAATTTATAAAAAATAATAAAGATAAATTCTAATGATTATTTGCAAATCTGGTGATTTAAAACTTTTTCTTTTTAGCAGCTTCTTGTAAAATTTTCAAACGTTCTATTCTACTGGTGGTTGACTTGAGTTTTACACTCATGCTATCTGGTGAAGGCTGCTTCAAACCTGTACTTTCTGGTGAGGGCTGGTTTAAACTGGAACTATCTGGCTTTAATGGGGTTGCTTGTTCTTCTTCATTTTGATTGGTTTGAACTATGTCACCTTGCTGAACCAGATTCTTTGCTGCTTCATTTGAATTTGTTCTGATAAGAGGAGAATTTGTTTCTATCATTGAGGAAGAGTCATTATCCTTGCCTCCTAGCTGCAGTGATGAATTTTCTTCCTTATTACCTCCAAAAAAAGAGTTTGCTCCCTTCACAGGGGAGAATCTGTTTCTAAATATAGATTGATTTGTTTCAAAGGTGAACAGTGGTGGACAATCAGAGCTTGATACTGAGGAGGATGGACTTAATAATGGCTTCTGAGTTCTTCTTAACTTTGACAACAGATCGGTCGAAATGCCATTCATTTTTGATGGAGATTCTGATAAGGACATACTAGAACCACTACAGGATGATAAATTTAGAACACAAGTCGGTGACTTTGGCGTAGATTGCATGTTTTCTGGGTATCCAGTTGATGTTTCACATGATTCTTGAATTTGAGAGAGTGAGGCATTTTCCTTTGGTCTTTCTAGTATTGAAGTATTAAGCGCAGGAGTAGATGGGGCCGTCTTGTAATTTTCTACTTCGGAGGTGTTCAGTGAATCCTGATTATTGGGGGAATTCATGAAGGAGTTAAAAATAGATTGGTTTGGAGTTGTAGGAGCAGTGATGTAGTTTTCACTGATGGAGACATCTTCTGTTTTAGGTGTAAATGGTTCCAGTAAGGAGGTTATTTTAGATTTTGGAGCAGAACTTTCAAAACATACATCAAATCCATAGAAATTGTCAGATTCTTTAGCATCCGTTTTTAACTTTTCAATTCTGGAGCTCATCTCATCAATTTCCGTCATTCTCTTGTCCTTCAGTTTATGAAGAGTCTTCCCCTGTAACATTCTCCCGGCAGGAACCAGGTCAATGTCAGAATCTGAGTCATTATACACTAACTTGGACCTGATCAAACTACCAATGGTCATCTTCCTATCTCCTGCTTGATTTTCATTCATATCATCAATGCTAACTTTGTTACATTCATTTTCATTGGTTGATATTTGATCATGTGAGGTAGACTGTTGCCCTTGACCTCTGATGGCATTCCTTTTAAGGTCTTTCAATACTGATAAAGGTGTTTTCAAGAGAGAGTTACGTCCTGACACCTGTGGTTCACCTGATGCAATATTTCCTGATTCTTTACCTGGACTGGATTCTTCAGGACCAGAATAAGCTCTGGTTTCCTGAGTGTTAGATTGAGATAGGAATCTGGATGGTTTGGAAGGACTTGAGATCTCTGAGTCACTTGTAGCTCTGGAAGTGGTGGATGTTTTGGCTTGTTTCTCATCATCAGATTTTGAACCTACAAAGCAAATAATTCTAGAAAGTAAATCAAGTGCTAAACAATAGACTATGGCAATACCTACTAAACTTTTGTAAAATTTCATGGACATTTATTGAAAATAGTAGTCATATGTATATATGGTCTATCATGGTTCATATCATTGAAGATCATATGCATATAACTTTGTATTTTTGTCATTTAAGGTTCCTTCGCCAGTGTTTAGGAAATGTAACCATTTTTCTTCTTTTTTAAAACTTAAATAGGCTCTTTTAGTATTTTTTTGTAGCTGATAAACACAACTGTTACAACTATCATACATTCTTGTTAATTATCTTAACAAACGGTAGATAGAACATTAATTACGTGACAAGAGACTCATATTGAAATACAGATGGAACCTTTCAAAGAAGGCACATGTAGCCCGGGTGTTTAACCTACTAAAGTACTGGTAGATGAAATAACTTTAAACCATTTACATATAGCACCTATCAATTATAGGATAAAGCTACAATCAAAAAATCAATTGACAGCCAAATGTCAAAGTAGCTGTCTTGAAAACCGTACAAAATTTTTGTTTGATACAACAGGACCAAGACTTCTGAATTCAGACTGCAGGGGAAAGTTAAACAGGTGTTTATTTCTATCAGATAAAATTGTTTTTTACTAGAGATTTAAATACTATTTCTTCCAAGGCACTTGAGTTCACTCAGGCTACGACATGATTTCACATTGCTGATTGATATTTGGTTGTATTATGTGTTGTTGTATGTTGTGTGGTTTGCCTTTGTGATGATTTTATGTCTACAGATTTTGACTGTGTCTTTTCAGACTTGTGTCATTCGAACACCCCATTGGTACACCTTTCCTTCTCCATTCCTTTCCTACCTCTCTTAAAGCTTTCATGCCAGATGGATGAATTACTGTATCTAACATCAGTTCCCACAAACCCACGACAATTCTCTCTGAACCCTGACGTAGAGTCTTTGTTGTAGTCATGTTCTATCGGAGGTCCACGGTTATATCGATGACGTTTGTAGCGGTGACTGTCACGACTGACCAGTAATCCTGAGAGACTGTCAAATGGTCCAGGAAGCTTGTGTGTATTGTGCTATGAATAAAAAATAAAAAGTTCCAGGGGTGGGTCGCATAATACATCTTGAGTATTTATTAAAATTTGAGATTTTCCACAAAATAACATGTAATATATGATTCTTTGATAAATTTGAAGTGAAATAAACAACAAAGATTTAGACAATACATTTCGCTACGCTTGACATGTGTATCATCTTTCAAAACTCATCAGAGATGAGAAAATCCACAAATTTGTTTTTAATGAAACGGAACAGAAACCAAAACAGGCACTATATTTTTATTGTCAAAGGTCCGTTTATCAAGTTTCCATGAAAGTTGACAACCAGTACTGAAATTAAACTAGTCCAAGATATTTAATGTACAACCATTGTGTTTAACTTTTAAGTAAAGCCATAATGATTTTTGAAAATTAAGCAGAAAAATATCTGAAATAAGGTGTGTTAGTTAATTGTTTATTTTAGTACCTCTGGGTTTTGACTTTTTATGAACTGAAATATGTTTGTTTGCTTATTTTATACCTGATACTTTTTATAATCCTCTTTAGATGCCTCCCTGACATAGGACAGATAGACGTCAACGCCCGCAATGTACTCCCCCATCATCTTCTCACTTAAAACATGACGTAACTGTAGAAGGTGAACCACTTCCTTGATGGCCACCTTCAGCAGGTTCTTGGGTAATGGACGATGTAACCATACTTCTTGGTCTTCCTGGAAAATAAAATATTGCATGCAACTTTATTTGTGATAGTCACATAGGTATAACTCCCACAATAATCATAGATGGGTAATTATAATCTTTAATGTTTCCAGGGTATTTTTTTTAATTCAAATCTCTATAAGTCCAATTCTGTCCTACTGGGAGCATAAAACATGTTATAAATAAAATGAATATAATTATAATTTGGGGCATATAATAAACAAGTACCAATAATGATTATGTTGACAAAGATATATGATTGATTGATTGATTGATTGTTGTTTGCTTACTGTCCCGTCGGAAATATTTCAGCCATAATCGGGACATAAACAAGTTGTGATATATACAAAGATATATGAAACAGATGTGTGTGTGTTATGGTTTAATGCTCTTTTCGATGCACCTGGGCCAAATGGTGCAGTCAGTTTAAATGTTGGAGGAAACACAAGTTTTCTAGTAAACCACGAACTTGGGCTGGACCGTGGTAACTGACAAACCAAATCATACAGGTGGGAAACCCTTTTGTTGTAAATTACAATTGGGACTAGAACACCTCCTGGGACAGTTGATCGGATAGTAATTAATAGTGTGGTATTTAAACCAGTGCCTTAGACCAATTGGCCATCCAGGCTCCCTACTAAACATATACAATCATGTCTAAATTCTATGATCTCCATTAAAATTGAAGATGTGGGAGTGCTGACAATACAAGAATTTAACAATGCTTTTCAAACAGTTTTTTACCTTAACTTCATATTATTACCTCTTTGCTATTACAATACATACTTTCTAGATTTTCCTTCTTTTTTTTTATTTAACAACATGAGGCTCCCAGGAGCCTGAATCACTCACCTGGTCTTGATGTCAACCCTTTGAAGACTTTTGTATAGCTAAATTGGCTGAATGTTTAAGCAATAAAAAGCTTTTCTCTATCTGCAATAGTTTTCATTCCAAAGCAAAAAACACAATTTTTCACCTTTAAAGGGTCATAACCCCTTAAAGGGGTCATCTGACAACTTCAACCCTAAGAAGACTTTTGTAGAGCTAATTAAGCTGAACTTTTAAGCAAGCAACATCTTTGCTCTATCTGCATTAGTTTTCTTTCAATAGGCCAAAAACTCTATTTTTTGCCTTTAAGGGGCCATAACCCCTATAAGGGGTCATCTGACAACTTTGACCCTATGAAGACTTGTGTAGAGCTAAACGAGCTGAACATTTAAGCAAGCAACAGCGTTTCTCTATCTGCAATAGTTTTCATTCTATAGGCCAAAAACTCTATTTTTTGCCTTTAAGGGGCCATAACCCCTATAAGGGGTCATCTGACAACTTCGACCCCATGGAGACTTTTGTAGAGCTAAATGAGCTGAACATATAAGCAAGCAACAACTTTTCTCTATCTGCAATAGTTTTCATTCTATAGGCCAACAAGACCAATCGATGTCTGGCCCTGCGTCGCACGGCAAAACGTTGAGCCCTGTACATTCTAGGCCCAATCTGGACAGTCAAAATATTTTGACACTTGCATCATATGGTGGACTTACAAAGCATATTTGTCACATGCCACACAATATTGAAAAAATATTTAAAAAAATAGTTTCAATTTTTTCCCCTTTTGGTCCCCTTACATCTAAACAGAAAAGGTGGGTCAAGAAAAAATTGTATCCTCCATTTTATATCCAATATATGACCAAAATAAACTTGTAAAAAAAAATTTCTAAATCAGACCATATTTGGTCTACCAAAACAAGTTATTGTGGAAATAAATTAAAAAGTTGCTTTTTTGGCCCCTTTAGGGCCCCTAATTTCTAAACAAAAAAAAGAGGGGACACCCAAAATCAGCCCAACCTTTCCTTTTATGGTAAGTAACATTACTGTAAAGTTTCATAGCATTCGGTCAACCAGAACAAAAGTTATTGTGGAAACAAATTAAAAAGTCGCTTTTTTGGCCCCTTTTGGGCCCTAATTTCTAAAGACATTATAAAATGACCCCAAAAGGGGAGGTGCACATCTTCAATATATCTGTTATCACTGTATTAAATTTCAGAAAGATCTAATGTTCGGTTTTTGAGATTCAGATTACACAAAACAGGCACCCCATAGCGGGACGGACGGACGGACGGACGGAGTGACCCGGCTACTAGACCTGCTTTCGCCTTCGGCAAAGCAGGTAAAAACACTATTTTTCGCCTTTAGGGGGCTGAAACCCCTAAAAGGGGTCATCTGACAACTTCAACCCTATGGAGACTTGTGTAGACTTAAACGAGCTGAACATTTAAGCAGGCAACAGTTTTTCTCTATCTGCAATAGTTTTCAAACTATAGGGCAAAAACATGAAAAAAAGCTATTTTTCACCTTTAAGGGGCTGTAACCCCTTAAAGGGGTCATCTGACAACTTGGACCAAATAGAGACTTTTGTAGAACTTTTGATGCTGAAGCAGTAGAATGGCATCAGATTTCATTTATCTCTTATACTTTTTGATTTACAAGCCAAAAACAGTAGTCTGACCCCCCTGGTCTATTTTTAGCAACAGCGGCCATGTTTTTCGACGAATCAAAAATCCCCACATCAGTTCTGTGGGGGATACCCTAAAGTTCCACCAGACCAAATTTGGTTTGAATCTGTGCAGCCGTTTCAGAGGAGAAGAAGTTTGAAGCAAAGTTAACGACGACGACGGACGCCAGGTGAGCTAAAAAGGTGGATTTTTTTTGGAGCATTTTGCAGTTTTTTTATGTTATTGACATTGTTTCACAGATTTGTTCATTTTTTCTTAACACTTCTATTCCGCATGAACAACTAAAATCACGATTGGCACAGCTGATTTAACGCAGCTTTTTCAAAAAGAAAGGAAAACGCAGGTACAAAATATCTGGTAGTAGATTACAGTTAGACTTGTCATCAATGAGTCTAAGAAAAAGAACAAATACACAGAAGACCTAATAGTAGACATGCTCAATTTTCTTACAACATATTTTGTTCAGTTTGGTGGACGTGGCAAATAATTGTGCAACTTTGCTTGCTGATTTGTTTCTTCATTCATATGAAAAGACTTCTTACAATCTCTTCTAGACAATAAAACGGTAGGGGCAACCAACCCCAAATACAAAAGGAAGCTTCCTTAAGTGGATATAATCATCATATTAAAACTTTATAACAATTGGCTGACCCCACTTCAATAAATTCCTTGTTTAAAACTATTTGCCATCGACCAACTTTTATAAATGGCATTTTTGGCCCCTTCGACCCCTAATTTCTCAAAAACGGTAAGAGATATTACAAATCTGATTGAAAAACGCAGGCAGGGATTTTCACAAGGATTCCAATGAAAATAAGATTTTGAAAATCGGACCAAAAATAAAAAAGTTGATTTTTTGGGCGTGGCCTGTTTTTAGCCCCCTGTAGCAATGTAACGGTGCAGTATATTTCAAAACCATTGACACATTTAGCTGACAGAATTTAATGAGGAGTTCAATAAAAAAAGAATTTTCCAAATCGAACAAATAACAAACATTTTACAACAGTTTTGTCAATACACCCATTTTAGCTCCTTTTGGCCCTTTTTCTAAAACGGTAGGGGCCAAAAACCCCAAATGCAATACCAACCTTCCTTTAGTGGTTATCAACATCATATCAAAATTTTATAACAATCAGTCAACATTTATTCAAGTTATCGCACGGAAACTAAATGTCCCCAGACGACGACAATGACAACGACAACGACGACATCGCCATAACATTATACGATCGCAAAAATTTTGCGGTCGTATAAAAAAAGATCGTAGACTAACTCTCTCTTATATTTCTGTTCAGTTTTATTGATGATATCCTTCCCTGAACAATTCTCGATTTGGTGACTTTCTCCATCTCATATAACCTCAGGAACTTAAGATAAAGGATACAACGGATTCCCGGAAGTCTGCTTCATATTTAGATCTACATCTTGATATTGACATTCAAGGAAGATTTTCAACAAGGCTCTATGACAAACATGATGACTGCAACTTTCCAACCGTCAACTTTCCCTTTTTGTGTAGCAATTAACATTCTGTCCACTCCTGCTTAAGGAGTCTTTGAATCACAGTTGATTTGTTACTCCAGAGCGTGCCGGAATAACATCGATTTCCTTGGTAAAGCGTCACGTTTGACACAGGGTTATGTTGCTTCACCATTGCTCTCTTCACTCATGACATTTTACAGAAGACACCATGCATTCTTAGACAAAAGGGCATTTGTGTCCACTACCGATTCACTGCCAAACGGACATATATGTCCATCAAACCAAAAAATCAAATGCAACTAAATCATTCCTTATAAATTCAACACAACCGTTCAAAATACAAAATAACGGACTTTTATGACAGAAAAATAACTAATAGATGTGGACCCAAATATAAAAGTTGTTTTTATGTATTGTAACCGTAGCAACGTCAAAAATAAAAAGACGTCACATTTGATCAAAGATTCTGGTGTACAGCTATTGTAACGTCACAACAATATGGCGTTGGCCACATCATACAAAATTTTAATCTGGCAGCCAGGGGGTTAAAATATTCTCCTTGGTTTTTAGTTTATCAACCAACTTTTTTGAAATTTTTCCTCAGTTTTTAGATAGTAGACAAACCTTTTTGAGATTCTCCCTAGTTTTAAGGTTGTTGACCATATCAGTAGGAATATCTAGGTGATCAAACAAGGAACACGATAATCCACTGACCCACTTTGGCCAGTCACCATGGTGATACAGTTTATAAACAAATACTTCTGCTACCTACAAAGTTAAACAAGTGTGGCCACTAAAAGTATGTCTCGCCTGCCGGCACCATCGCTAAAATCAACTACCTAAGCTTTCATTTCTTGATATAAACACAAAAAGTGTCAATATACCTAATAACAGATGCCTAGTTATTATACTATTCAAGCAATCCATTGTCCACACAAGTATTACAAAAAGTTTTCTGTCTGAAAAAAGACCTAAGTTCACAGAGTCACTGGAGCGTAAAAATGGGGTCATGGTCACATGGCATGGTGACAGTTGCGTTGTCCATAACTGCAACTGTCTGTTTACCCAATATCAGATGCCTAGCTATTATACTTTTCAAGCAATTCATCTTCCATAAAAGTCTTACAATAAGTTTTTCGGCCTGAAAAACACCTAAGTTCACAGAGTCACTGGAGCGTGAAAATGGGGTCAGGGTCACAAGGCATGGTGACAGTTGCATGGACCATAACCTAAACTGTCTGTATACTAAATATCAGATGCCTAGCTATTATACTTTTTAAGCAATTCATCGTCCACAAAAGTCTTACAAAAAAGTTTACAGCCTGAAAAAAGACCTAAGTTCACAGAGTCACTGGAGTGTGAAAATGGGGTCAGGGTCAAACGGCATGGTGACAGTTGCATGGACCATAACCTAAACTGTCTGTATACTAAATATCAGATGCCTAGCTATTATACTTTTCAAGCAATTCATCGTCCACAAAAGTCTTACAAAAAAGTTTACAGCCTGAAAAAAGACCTAAGTTCACAGAGTCACTGGAGCGTGAAAATGGGGTCAGGGTCAAACGGCATGGGGACAGTTGCGTAGACCATAACCTGAACTGTCTGTATTCGAAATATCAGATGCATAGCTATTATACTTTTTAAGCAATTCATCGTCCACAAAAGTCTTACAAAAAAGTTTACGGCCTGAAAAAAGACCTAAGTTCACAGAGTCACTGGAGCGTGAAAATGGGGTCAGGGTCAAAAGGCATGGTGACAGTTGCGTAGACCATAACCTGAACTGTCTGTATACCAAATATCAGATGCCTAGCTATCATACTTTTCAAGCAATTCATCGTCCACAAAAGTCTTACAAAAAAGTTTACAGCCTGAAAAAAGACCTAAGTTCACAGAGTCACTGGAGCGTGAAAATGGGGTCAGGGTCAAACGGCATGGTGACAGTTGCGTAGACCATAACCTGAACTGTCTGTATACCAAATATCAGATGCCTAGCTATTATACTTTTCAAGCAATTCATTGTCCACAAAAGTCTTACAAAAAAGTTTACGCCGCCGCCGTCGCCGCCGTCGCCGGAAAGTAATACCTATGTCTCGCCTTCCGCGACTATTCGTCGCAGGCGAGACAAAAAACAAACTGAAAAATTATCAATTGTAAATAAAATAGTCTAACCTTAATTCTTTGAACTTATTAAAAATGCATTACAAAACTAGAATGGCAGCCTTCCATGGAAGACGCATGTTGCCTGATTCTTAATATATTCCTGAAAACAGGAAGTAGATTAGTTACGGCCATAAAATTGCTGTACCCCATATAGTACTATAGAAGGAAGCTACATACCAAATACCAAGAGGCTGTGACATGTGGTTGACGGGAAAGCTGTGATAGAAATTTTTGTGACTCCGTAGGAAGCTGGACGCAGGACAAAGGATAGTGTCAAAGTGACTCCTATATGTCGCTTTGCAATACGTTGCAGGCGACATAATATCTCAACATTTTTATAGGGAGGGCTTTAAAAGTTTACCTCCTTAATATAAAGGATCAACTCATGCACACAATGTACAACTATCAAACTTTTAAAATCTTATGTCTTAAAAATTCTTGTGTCACATTGTATTAGGGTTTAACACCCTTTTCAAAGCACAAGGCCTATACAAGGCAGTTAATTCTAATGACAGTGGAAACAACATACACATTACTAGGAGGAATACACCAACCTTGAGCAGATAACAGATATAGGTGTTAACCTTTCAAGACTCCAATCAGGGAGATCTCCCTGAAACCACTTTGAGTTTCAGGGAGATTTTGCGTAGCGATGTTTTTCCCTTTCAAAATTGTGAGCAAAAATTATATATTAAAGCAATGACATACATGTCAATCTCTGTAATCATTAATGCTGGCGTCACACTGTCCCGATTTTGACATACGATGGACACATGAATGGAAAATTTCAACTTTGTGCAAAGTTAGTCCCAAAGTTTCTAAAAATCAAAATCAAAACCAAAGGGTATACAATTAGAACCGATGGCTAAGCGATTGGAAAAGTAGCACATATGAATAGCTGCGAATCGATTATGAAGTTGTTACGATGTTATCAAGATTAATCGAGAATTAGATCCGAAGGAGACACGAATTTATACGACGGCTGTAGACGTCATGTTTAGCATACAATGGGTCTACGAAGCATCATGATGTGTATACGAAGTATAACACGATTTGCAATAAGATTATATAATTTAGTCTATATAAATTGTCCTTTGCAGCCTCTTATTAGTATTTATGGATAACAAGTTAAAACGATGGCTCTCCAAGCAAACCCCTGCTGTCCCTGATGTCGATCAGTAAGAGTAAATAAGACATTTGATCTAAAGCTAATATGTAGAGCCTGTTAAGATAAAACAAAAAAGATGACGCTACTTTATCTTGTTTTGTTCGTGTGAAGTGACGGAAGCACACATAATCTGAAAAGAAGAAGAATATGTTGTAACTATGTAGAAAGTTAAACAATTTTAGCTGTTGCGAACGATTCTTGAACAAAGCGTGTCCACCATATAATACATAACTTCGTTACCGGTCCTATACCGGTATCTAAGTCCAAAGGTCCCGTAAACATTTGCGGACTGAAACAGAATGTAAACTTGATCTCAGTAACCCGTAATGGTAGACTGGCATACAGTACATACCAAAAAGCAGTTTAATAACTATAATTAAGGGTTTAGAAAAAAGTGTGGGAAACTGATATTTCAGTGAAATTCCAAAGTTCAAAGGGTCCTAACTCTGTAAAAAATTGCGGACCGGAACAACGCCTTAACTTCATGGTAAGACTCATATTCCAAAAATCAGTTTAAAGTTTAATTTCTATTTATAAGGTTAAAAAAAAGTGCCAAAAAGTTATTGTGACAGCGAGACGGACAGACACACAAACGGGCAGACAGAGTGCAAACCTAAAGTCCTCTTCGGCTTTTGTCGATAGGGGACTGATAAAAACTAAAGTAAGTTTAAAATGTTTAAACCTTTATTTCTGATATTGAAATTTAACTATTAAAAGGTGCCACAAAAGCCTGGACGAGGACGCTAAAGAGGGGAGCGCCTGGCTGGAAAGAACAGGACAAAAAGAAAAGCGTCAGAGGATTCTAGATCCAGACTGTCTTCGCTTTGTTTAGTCTTTTCTTCTTGTACATTTGAGACTGATCATTCTAGTTTCAATTTTCTTTAAATTTCCTTTTTCAATTTTTCGAAACTAACAAAATTATGAATAAAGAATTAATGAGGATACTTGTATCATAAGCTGCTGTCTTGTAAGTCTTCCTCCTGCTGCATTTTAATTATGTGAGGGAAAAAACAGAGCTGTATGCATGTACTAACTTTCCTTTTTCTAAACGATTTATTGTAACACGCCCCTAACTGAAATGGATTAATAAATGTCCCTGTAAGGCACTTTTGACACGTTTGATATTTTTTTTACTTCAGAAATCGTACTGCTTTGACCAGTGCCTTGTTTCCATCTCCATGCCATTACATTAGTTACGACGGATATACGAATACAAAGCGAGGTCTTTGCGATGCCGTGTTTCCTTCGCACCACCTTCGGAGAGCTTCTTGTTTTATTCGTGCTGCCATCGTAAGATAAATTAAGCCGACGACACTTAGAAGGCAACACGAAATCAGAAGATGCTTTCACGAAGACATTACGATAGAAAGAATGGATTAACGAACACAACACGAAAAAGGACCTTCGAACGAACCTTCGGGAGTTTTTTAACATGTTGAAAAATTAGGAAGGCATTACGAAGTTGGAATATTTCAGCCGATGGTGCTACGATGGTAAAAGATGGCAAAACGAATAGCGTGATTTGAATACGATCACTCCCAATTTTGAAAATATCCATAATCGTGTTTCCATCGGGGTCAAAATCGGCATAGTGTGACGCCAGCATTAGTATTGTGGTTAAAAATAAGCTCATTGCCAATTTATGTTGCCATTCATTTATAAGAGTTTATATTTTTCTATTATTATTTGAAGATGAGTTATTATTTAGCTTCAGTTGGATGGTAAATTCATAGTTTAGATGAGCTGGAGTATCTGGTATCTCAAGCTCAGTGATGGGAAGTTTGAGATCATCATCGTTGCAATTCATCACAACAATTCATTATCAGCTAAATGAATTAACCCTTAAAAAGCTTTTTGTTTGATTTGAATTGAAATAAAGCTTGAAACATTCAAATGTAATTAAGGATGTATTTATGTAAAAACTCATAGCCTAAATCGTTTCTTTTAATGATTTTTTGTTGCATTTTGTAACTAGAAATAAATATCTATACAAAAGAAGGGGAGATAATTTTAGTTTTCAATGCTCTACCTTTGTTCTAATTGATTTTTGTTTATTTTTTATGTTCTAAAACAGTCTTCTAAGCCTGGAAGCAATAAATATTTCAAGCCAGCAGCTATAATTGGATTTTCTTTGGACTAGTTAATGGTTCTCCTTTCACTAATTAACACCTTGACATGTGTTTTGATAACAGGACAGGTAAATCAAGGGACAGATTATCGATTTTCAATCAGCTGATTTGAGTAAATCACCTGTGACCGCCTGTTGAAAACTAACAAATGAATGGGTTTTTGATAGAATGATTCACAGTTGCGGGAGATCATGCAGGAGGGCTTAAAAAGTCAAGAGATTAGTGTCTCCCGCATAGGAGTAATTCATTTCTCGGGAGGCTCCAGCAAGATTCAGGAGGGTTAACACCTATGTAACAGACAAACCTAATTACATACAGTTGTCCCTTTGTTAAGGAACAATCTAGAGGCGTGACTAAGACGTACCTGTGTATCAAATATGTTAACCAGTTTCACTCCATATTTATGATGCAGCATATCTGAAGGGAATCTACAATCATGCATCACCTGTAATTAATAAGAGTGCTAATTACACAGGTCGAGGAATTTACCTTTTAAGGATAGTGTTTACATCAAACTTTTGACCAATGGTTTTTGAAAGTATATAAATAACTACGAACACAAACACGTGCTTTTTAAGAAATAATTAAACAAAAACTGACTTGCTGAACAGATGTTAAAAATGAGCGGTGAAAAAATTAGTTAGTCTATTTGCATCAATATTAGATAAAAAGTAAAGGTATAAAGCACACCATTTTCCCCCGAGGAGCATTGTCCAGTAGGGAGATTTTAGTGTTATGTTTACCTTTGTTATTGTCCATTGACCAATGCACCGAATGAAAAAGAAGTCAAAATGTGGAACATAATATAACTTTATAAGGAGAATTTACCCATGCCAGATAAAACTACGTTTAAAACCAAAACTATTTGGTTTTGGCAAAATATGAGCGAGGAAGTTAAAGAAAATATGTTAATGTTCAGAACTTTCCTATAAAAACGTCGAAAAAGTTTAACTATTTTCTCCCATTTGAAAGGTCAACTTTATAAAATTTTGATTGATTGATAGGTCAAATAAAATCTAGAAGACTCGACCTGTTACATTTTTAATCAAATCCTTGCTTCTTTTTAAATTTCAAGCCTTGGTAATCTGTTTCTAAAATCAAATGACTGGAAAACACAGATAAAAGTTAAGAATATTAAAACAGTGACTTTTGAAAATAGTGGTCGACAACCAAAACAGAAACTTTTTTACTGTAGCAGACCTAGAATAGTTTGGTCAATGCTGAATGATTTCCTTTACTAACCTTGGATATCTTAGAATCTTCAAACACAGATTTCAGTCCTAAGTCCCAACAGTTTGGTCCTAGCTGTATGATGTCAAATATAAACACATCTTTGGTGGTGGCCATCTAAAAATAGGAAAATATTTTACATAAATAATAAGTGACACTGAGCTTATCAGATTTATAGCTATTTCATCAAATTATTCAAAAATAAAGAAAATTTAAGAATGAGAGAGGACAAGGGACATGAAGTGATGGTAATAGCTAACATGACCCTTCCAGTCAGAAGAGTTGAAAAAAGTAACCTATAAAAATAGGGCATGTAATGGGACATTAAATGATACCCCGCCACCAAGGGTCTGGAAACGGTCATATTTGCCGGACATGACCAAAATTTTGTCCTAAATGACCGAATAAAAATTCTCCCAATCGGACATTTTAAAATTTTATTATAAGCATTTTTTGACTTATCGGTCATATAATTGTTTAATTATCTTCCTGAGCATCCAGTCTTGTGGTCATTAATCTCATAATTAACACCTCCAGCAGGTGTCAAACAGGTAAACATAGCCGTAGGGTTACACTAATTAGATAATCGGTCACACCTGTCTGACCATGGCCACTGTATTTACCTATGGTTTTAATTAAATGAGTCAACTCATGTTATCAATCTGTCCTGAGATGCCCATTTTGTTTATTTAGAAATAATTTCTCATTATATCCAGTATTTATCAAAACATGGGCACACCAAATATTGTTTACATTTAATGGTGTTTGATTACGCATGTGCGGAGAAAATATTTATTTTGCAAACATTCATTCACTGTATAAATTGTTTGATATTAATACAATCAGAAATTGTTACTAATTTCATAATTAAAGTAACTTTTCTCATACATATGTTTATTCTCTATCATAAAGCCTCCAGGCTTTCTCTGGTTTAATATGAAATTGTGTCAACAAAGTAGCCACGTGCCTTTCTATTTAAAGTAACTAAAAACAAATAGAATCAGCTGATTGCTATGCACGGGTGATTCTACCCATGCTGTATAAAATCCCGAGACACCCTGAAGGCACGCTTTTTGTTACAAAGGCCACGTGTATAGGTTAGTCGTTGTGCTACGCTGTGGCAGCAACTTGAAAATTTCTTTAAGATTACATCATTTAATTTACGATGTCGGAGAATTATAGTGATATTAGTTCTGTTGATGAACACGAGTCTGACAATGACGATGCAATTTTAGAATTATTTGACAGCGGAGCTGAGGAAAAGAGTAGTTTTTCCGGATTTGAGCCCGTTGATATTGAAAATGAAGAGGCCGAGATGCCCAAAGTAAAGTCTGTTGTTAAAAAGGTCAATAAATCCAAAGGGAAAGCCCCCATGTCGAAGAAAATCGCCAAAAAACGTAAGTCGCCTGTTTCCAAAAGTTCGAAGCCCAAGAAAATGAAAGTCTCAGATAAATCTGACAATAATGTTGCCAATATGATTAAAGAATTTTTTGAGAATTTAAGGAATGTGCCGGGAACAAGTAAATCCCCAATTACAGCGGCTGCGGCTGCGCCAGTTAATCAGGAAGTTGATTTTAGTGAGATTGAATGTGGGTCAAATGCTTCGCAAGATGTTGACAATGATGAAAATGGCCCTGTGATGGGATACAATTTATCTAATGAAACGCATGCAAATGAGAAACGTATTGTTATAAGTACCAACAATTCTGCCATAGTGGTTCCTAAGATTTATGAGGATGAAACTAAGTTTTCCCCGGCGGTCTCTGAAAATCTCGCTGAATTTATAAAGTCGGGTTGTACGAGAAAGGCAGATATTTCGAGTTTTCTAGAAGCCAATAATATTCCTTTGAATTGTAAGTCACTGGTTCCACCTCTTGTAAACCAGGAAGTTTGGGGATATCTGTATCCAAACATCCAACAACGTGATAGGAGTATGCAGGATGTCCAGAAAATTCTGGGACAAGCAGTTGTGCCAATGCTGAAATTGGCAGAAATTTTTGAGTCAAATCATATTGACGTGTCTGAAGCCAAAAAATTGCTTACTCAGTCTATTGCACTAGCTTGTAATACATTCTTTGAGATGAACATTAAGAGGCGTTATTTTATAAGGCCATACGTGAGCAAAAAATTCCAAATGCTGTGTAGTTCTACTTATCCCATAGAGGAACAGCTCTTCCCAAAAGACGTTGCAAAGAAAATGAAGGAGATAAGTGATGCGTCTCAGATAAATAGACAGATTAGACCAGCTCAGTACTCGAATGCACATTTATCAGGCTCAAAAAACTTCAGAGGTCGGAGCTACAGGAGAGGTCAAAATTCAGGTTATCAGGGTCAGAGAGGAAGACCATATCAAAGAGGTCCCACATCAAGAGGGTCGTACAGAGGCAAGGGTCGTTTTTAGACCCAAAGGTGAGTTTACCATGTTCAAATGTGAGCCAATTTAAAGCTGGGTCCTTAAGTAAAAAGTTGGTGGTTTGGAAGAAATTTACTGATGATAGATGGATTTTAAATGCTATTAGAGGATTAAAAATTGATTTTTTAAGCACACCTTTTCAATCATTTGTTCCTAAAATTATTGATTTTGGTCATGACCGTAACAAAATTGTAGATGAGGAAGTAATAGATTTGTTAGCCAAAGGGGCTATTTCAGAATGTGATCATGAGACTGGCGAGTTTATTTCGAACATATTTTTAGTAAATAAAAAAGGGGGTAAATTTCGCCCGGTTATCAATTTAAAAAAGTTGAATGATTTCATCAAGTATCAGCATTTTAAAATGGAGACAATTGATGTAGTTTTAAAGTCAATAAAGAAAGATCATTGGTTTATTTCTTGCGATCTACAAAATGCTTATTTCTCTTTGTCTATTCATAAATCACATAGAAAATATTTAAAATTTGAGTGGAATGGAAAGCTTTACCAGTTTAATTGTTTATGTTTTGGTTTATCTTGTGCACCAAGGGTGTTTACAAAACTAATGAAGGTAGTTTTTGCCTACTTCAGAAGAATAGGTATTTCATCTTTTTATTACATTGATGATTCTCTTGTTCAGGCACAGTATAAAAGTATATGTCAGAGTCAGGCCACTATTTTGACCAGTACATTATCAGATCTTGGTTTTTATGTAAATTGGGAAAAATCAAACTTCATTCCTACCACTAGAATAGTTTATTTGGGCCATCTAATTGACTCTGTTGAGTTTAAAGTATTTTTACCAGATGAAAAGTTGCAAAAAATATTATCGGTATGCACCGAAGTATTGAGAGAAAAAAGACTTACTATTAGAAAAGTTTCTCATTTAATAGGTCTTTTTACATCGGCCAGGAATGCAATAAGATTAAGTCCTCTATTTTATAGATATTTAAATAGGGACAAGGTCGAAGCTTTATCTGTTAATGATAATGATTTTGACATGATTATGTCATTGTCGAAAGAGTCACAACTAGAGATTGAATGGTGGCAGCAAAATATTTTATTAAAGAATGGTAAAGATATAAGGCCCCCCAAAATAGAGCATTATATTGAAACTGATGCGTCTAAGGCTGGTTGGGGTGCAGATTTTGAAGAAAACAGAGCTGGTGGTAGGTGGTCAGAAAGTGAATCCGTTTTGCATATCAATTTATTAGAATGTAAGGCAGTATTTTTTGCTTTGCTTAGTTTATGCAATCATGTACATGACACCCATTTGTGTATTCGTAGTGATAACAGTACTACCGTTGCTTATATAAATAATCAGGGTGGCTCAGTTTTGTCATTGAACTCACAGGTTAAAGAAATTTGGCTTTGGGCTGAGGAGAAGAACATTTTTCTTACGGCTGTTCATATAAAGGGCAAAGCAAATGTTTCGGCTGATTATATGTCAAGAAATTTGAGTGATTCTACTGAGTGGAAACTTAATGAAAAGGTATTTGAAAAGATTTGTAGATCAAATTTTATGCCTGATGTGGATTTATTTGCTTCCAGATTGAATTCTCAAATTTCTAAGTATGTTTCTTGGTTCCCAGAACCAAATGCTTTTGCTTCAGATGCATTTAGTATTTCATGATCAGAATTTAATCCCTATTTATTTCCTCCTTTCAGCTTGGTGGACAGAGTGCTAAGCAAGATCCAAGACGATCAGGTGAGCAAAGCAATTTTGATTGTACCGATGTGGTCTACACAGCATTGGTACCCCACTTTATTAAGTTTGCTAATTGGTATTCCAAAAATGCTTCCAAATGTAAAAAGTTTACTAAGATTGGTACACAACAAAAAGACACATCCATTGTGCCGAAACCATTTGTTTCTTGTCGCATGCATAGTATCAGGTCAGCACTCAAAAATAGAGGATTTTCAAAAAACTCTATCCGATATATCTCCCAATCATGGAGAAGGTCAACTGCGAAGCAGTATGACCTGGCATGGAACAAATGGCTTATTTGGTGTAACCAAAGGAAAATTAGTGCCTTACAGCCGACTGAGGGTCAAATTTTAAATTATTTAGGCGACTTAGCATTACAGAATAAATCATATAGTGTGATTAATACACACAAGTCTGTATTATGTCAAACCCTTTCTTTATGTGGTTTTTCATTTAGTGATAATTCAGTTTTATCCCGTTTTATGAAGGGAGTTTATATTGCTAAACCACCAAAACCTAGATACAGTTGCACATGGGATGTGAATAAAGTGCTAAATTATTTAATTACTCTATGGCCATTAGAGAATTTATCTCTTAAGGAGTTAACACTGAAGTTAGTAGCTCTTTTGGCTTTGTGTACAGCACAGAGAGTTCAATCTCTGGTCAAGTTAAAATTAAGTCTGCTCTCAGATTTTGGAGACAAAATAGTTTTTACCTTGGATGAACTTACAAAAACATCCAGACCAAGTCAGGTGCCGCAGGCAATAAATATTGAGAAATTTACAAATAAAAGACTATGTGCGTTGCACACACTTAAACATTATTTGAAAATCACTGCAAATATTAGAAAAAGTGACAAGCTTCTTATTTCATTCAAAACGTATAAAGAGGTTTCTTCTTCAACTTTGTCTAGGTGGTTGAAAATAGTTTTAGATATGTCAGGAATTGATACATCAATTTTTACTGCTCATTCTTTTCGTGGTGCATCAACATCTAAAGCTTTAGCGTGTGGAGTTTCTATGAAGGAGATTTTAAAAACTGCTAACTGGTCGAATGCCAATACATTTTACAAATTCTACAATAGACAGTCAGATTCCTCATATTCTAATGCTGTGTTAAACATTCCTAAATATTGATTCTTGTCTCATCTTTTTTAGCTGACAGGGAGTCATCGCTGAAGTGATTATTGGATAGGTCTCAGTGGAAAGTCAGAGGATTTGTTTCTAGATGGACATTTTATTTTGAAGAACATTAAGAGGGAAAAAATACTTATTTTTTCTTGATATTCAATATATGTTTTGTTGAAGTAATATGTGGGAAGATAAAATAAAAGTTGGGTTATTGTATTTTTTATTTCCACTTACAAAATATATCTACATCATGCTACATATGTAGTTGTGCAGGAGGAGATCTGATGATCTTACCGGTAAATTGATAGAGATGTGGTTAAGTGTTCAGAAGTCATAAAAAATGATTTGTTGATTCTTTAAAGATTTCATATTAAACCAGAGAAAGCCTGGAGGCTTTATGATAGAGAATGAACCCTCATCCAAGCATCTGCAGGATGTGCTGGATGAGGATTATTCTCTGAGTAAGCCGTAAGGCTTCGAGGGTTTAATTACCCTCCCAAATTTGCTTTGGCATTCCCTCCCTTTTAGTTTACCAAATCATTTATTTATCTTTAAATTAAGCGCGCCTTCAGGGTGTCTCGGGATTTTATACAGCATGGGTAGAATCACCCGTGCATAGCAATCAGCTGATTCTATTTGTTTTTAGTTACTTTAAATAGAAAGGCACGTGGCTACTTTGTTGACACAATTTCATATTAAACCCTCGAAGCCTTACGGCTTACTCAGAGAATAATCCTCATCCAGCACATCCTGCAGATGCTTGGATGAGGGTTCATTTTGTAAACAGAACAATAAAGTGGTCCCAATTTATCTACATCCGGTGATTCTACTTTCACTTTCACTTTCAATTTTTACATGAAATGTGTTTTGTTTATAATGAAAACAAAGAAATTTTTAATTATAAAGAGCCTTGACCTGAAATACAAACGTGATCTTGATATTAAGTTCAACGTCTGGAATGTAACGCACAAACAAACACTGCTTTTATGGATTTAAAAGGTGGATTTCCAGGGAGGCCAAGGAAAAAAAAGGGGGAGTGGGTAATTGTAACATTTATAGTCGGACAAAAATTACCGAAATTAGCTAAAAAAATTTCCAGACCCTTGCCCGCCACGATATAATATTAAAAGTTCATAAAATTTGATTTTCCAAAGTGGCCAATCTCAAAAACTATTTTTAGATCATGCTGGAAATTGATCTTGACCTGTATTTAATTGTACTTAACAGCTGTGCAAAATATCATTCAAATCCCTTGACACGTTTTCAAGTTAACAGTCGGAAACTCAAAATTTCATGAAATTTGATTTTTCAAAGTGGCCTATCTTGAAAACAATTTTTCAAATCATGCTGGAAATCAAACTTAACCTGTATTTTATTGTACAAAACAGCTGCGCAAAATATCATTCAAATCCTTTGATGCGTTTTCAAGTTATTTGTCGGAAACCTTCAGGGAACAGACTGACGGACAGACACCGAAAAAAACTGAGGGTATAACATATAGTTTCGTGTTGCCGGGTATAAAAATTGTATAATGGGGCTATTCCTGGAAAAAAATGTACAGAGGTGTTACATTGGAAGGCACTTTATGTAGCATTTATTTGAAAATGGAGGATTTCTGAGATATTGCTAAAGAATTGTGTTGGTATGACACAGTTTGAAAAAAATGCATTCCAGCCCAAAATCTATTTATGTAACAGCTATTAAAAGAAATGACAGACAAGGTCATAATAGCTTTCCCCAACCATTATTGAAAAAAATCTTCAGTCCAAATATCTCACCTGAATTCCTAATGTACATCTCCATATAATGTACTGCCTTCATGTGAGGTTTTATCAAAATCCATCAAGCAGTTAAGGCGAAGTTGTGCTTACAAGATATGTGGACTAACAGGATATTCCTATACCACGCCCCCCCAACTTTCTTTGTGGAGGATATAAAAATGTTTAGAATGCAGTGATCCACAAACAAATGGTAAATTGTATTTAAATACCTGTATGATAGAAAGTTCTCCATTCCTTCCTATACAAACACCAGTTAGAGCAACACCTATCTCAGGCTGTTCCTTTATGTGACTTATCTGAAAAACACAGTTTACAGAAGACTATAACTCAAGGTATCTGTAGAAAATTCTGGTATAAAACAAGTAATACTGTGAGCGAGCTCACACCCCTGCTTCATATTGGACTCTCTACTGTAAAAAAAAATCTCAAGTCCAGTTATCTCCCCTCGATGATAATGAAGAACAATACAAATTCTTCATGCACATCTACAAATGATGTATTTCCTTCATGTAAAGTTTCATGAAAATCCATCAAGCCGTTTAGGAGGAGTTGCGCTTATGGGGTCTCCCATTGAATAATGTATTTAAAAAGTCTAAGTCCAATTATCTCTCCTGAATGATGTCTGATTGCCATGAAAATTCTTCATGCACATCTACATATGATTTACTTCCTTCATAGTAAGTTTCAGCAAAATCCTTCAAGAGGTTTAGGAGGAGAAGCGCTTACGAGTTATGTGGACAGACAGGGTGTTTCCTATATACCCCCCAAACTTTGTTTGCGGGGGGTATAATAATAATATGTGGTTTCCACAGAGAAATATTTTAATCTATGCCAATAGCTGTGATCATATTGAAGGCTGCTGGCTCTTTTCCATTGTGCATTTTAGAATTGACACTGATTTATGCAGGATGTGCAGCATATACTTATTCCCCATTCTCATTATTTTCTATTCAGTATTTATTTAGTAAAATTAAGCTAGGTATTACTGTGGTTTCATTATTTTTTGTGGAGTATGAATTTTCGTGGTTTTTGTGGATGGTCTTGACCCACGAAATTTATTTCCCCACAAATAGGACATTTAACATTGATATGTATGCTGCAGACTTAAAAACCACAAATTTTAGAATTCACGAACTGACCCTTTTTCAGCAAACCAGGAAAATTGGTACCCACGAAAATAAATGAATCCACAGTACTCTATTCTATTCACAAGGTTGATCAAGTTTATCACTGGTTTATTGTTCACCCTTCAGGTTTGGTCGAAACCAGTGATAAAATCAGTCTCAAGATTCAAAAGTCCTATATTCTTTATTTGTCAGTACGCCATAGAACCATTTAACTAGTTAACCCTCTTGGTGTGGGAGGGACAAATATGTCCTCATCTGTGCAAGTGTGGGAGGGACATTTATGTCCTTATCGGTTTACTGCGGGAAGGACATTTATGTCTCCTTTTCAAAATATGAAAGTTGTGATTTCGTCAAGGTATTTGCTAAAATCACTTATTTGTTGAAGCAAAATAATGCATTATAACATCTATGGTTTTGTTAATATCATTTTTGTTTTGTTTTGCACTTGTGAAAAATATGTAACGTCATTATCAAAATGCTTCACAAATCTACAATGACGTCACATTTATTTCCAACACTTTTTGTAAAGTTTCTCAGATCGGTTCCCGCACCAAGAGGGTTAACTGTATTGAATAATGACAGAACTATCTTGATAATGAACATGGTCTGAATCTAGTTCTATAGTTTATTCTATGCTTTGTGTGTGTGTGTGTGTGTGTTAGCCTCTCATGGGGCAGAACCATGTTTTAAGTTAAGGATGGGTGTTAAAATTTTGTCATTTATTGCTGAGCAGAGGGGGGTGCCAATTTTTTTTAGTGTTTTTTTTTTAACATTGATCTTATGCAAAAACAAAATTTTGGTCAGTTTTAGGGGGGCATACACCAAGTATGCCTTTCCTTAATTCAGTGCCTGTTTCACCCCCCCTTTTCAATGCACCTGGACCATACAGATGGTCAGATTGGATGTGAACTCTGTGTGTTTGTTGGTGTGTGTAGTGTATTCAACATTCACCATGTTTACTGTGAAAAAACTAATGCACAAACTACAAATACATGTACTGTAAAAAAAAATGTGTATTGATTTTTAGGATACACCATAAATCTGTAGTTTCCCAATAGTCCATTTGCCAATTAGCTTCGGATTTTTATCCCAGAATTGATTTAATTTTTCCCTGTATTAGCGCTATGAAAAATGCAGTAGTTATTGAATGGCATACAGACCGGACAGTCTCTGACTTTTTCTTTTATGACTATGATAATCTACCATAAAAATCTGAAAAACTTACTGGCATTAAAATGTTTTTGACACAGTATTCTAAAAATTTACTGCTAACTGTTTAACATGAGTAAAAACATTAAAAGAGTTCTAAAAATTCTATCAATCGCAGTAGATTATTGTTGTTATTAACGATAAAGTCCGAGACTTGTCCTGTCTGTATGCCATTCAGTAACCACAGCATTTTCCATAGCGCTAATACAAAGAAAAATTAAATTGATTCCGTAATTAAAATCCAAAGCTAATTGGCAAATAGACTATTCTTTTCTAAATCTTTATTTGTATGCTGAATATTACTGGTAATACCTATACAAGTATTTCTAAACACGACTTACAACGTCCTGGAATCTCTGATTCAGTTTAGAGATGTAGAAACAGTCTTCATAATCCAGGTCCTCTTGGTCACTGCTGGAATCGTAGTCTGAGCTCTTGTTAGCTACAAAACATAAAGACTGAAATGTTAGGGGAATTTTGTAAGCTACAAAATATCGACACCATAAGACTCTTAATCAAAACCATTTGTTAGGTCATAATGAAATAATTCCTAGATTCTCATCCAAAATTCTCAAAAATATGGGGTGGGGGCTAATTTTATTTTATTTTTTTTATCCATTTTTATAAAATATGCTGCCATTTTAAAGAAAATAGACCAAAAAAAGACATAATTTGCTAAAAAATCAAAATAATTTTTTTTGAGGGGGCTGAAAAAATCAAGGCGGGAGGAAATAAGCATCTAGGATTTAAAAAAAGATTGGCCTTAGCTACAAATTATAAACACAACACGAGTGCAATGTTACTGTTAGCTAAGAAATATATACACCGTGAAGAAATTTTAGTGGAATATTGTTACTTAAATATATACACTGTGACTTAAATATATACACCACAGAAGAAATGTGAACTACAACAAATAAACACCACACAACTGAAACTTGGTTCTAATCAGAGAGAAGCAGAGGTACCAATGGGCATCCAAAGTTTGTAGAGGAAGTTTTAGCTGAAAAACACTGCTACTATCATAATGAAAGAACCTTAGCAAGAACACTCACATACCCACATGTTCTGCTATTGGAATAAAAAAAAAAAACCTTGACGTTGTAAATTTTTGCAAATAAAAAATTTGTGATAACATATGTTGATCTTTTTTGCTTCGCATCAAGGTGCGAAGCTATTAATTTCATAGGATATTCACGCCATCTTGAAATAATCAATCACTTATTAATGCGTTGATTGGCTGTTTAATAAGATTGCAAAAGTAACAGATCGTTTCATTGGCTTACCCAATAACTATTATCGTGAATCAATTACGGAGAAGAGACGATTTGAACATGATAAGACTATTTTGTGTACTGCAAAACTGGACACGGTACCATTTAATGTTTACCGTTGATTAAAATTGCTTTGAACAGGTGACCTCGACAAATCCACTCGTGATATTTATTGATCGTTGAGCAAGAATAGATAGATTGCATAAATTTTGTTGTAATCAACAGATTTATCATATGATTTACAAGTCCAGATTATTTTGATTATTTTTATGTTTCTCTTGCTGTGTATTTTCATCCAACTATAAACAATTTATGAAAGGATATGGAGTAACTTTAACACATATGTCGACTCCAATTGCAACTATCTTTTTATGAGCTGTATAAGCTTTTTTGTTTGGCAACACTTTGGGCTAATAAAAGCATAATGCGTTGGCTATATATGAAGTCATTACATACTAGTTTGTTTGAACTTTCATAGTATGTCTGTTTTAATAATAATGAGAACCATAGTAGTTTCATGGTTATTCACTTAATTTGTTCTTTAAGTACATTTTACATCACATTTATCTTCATCTGACTCTTGATCATAAACATTTTAGCCATGTTGTTGGATATATACTTATATACTATGTCTTTTTCTGGCAGGGGCTTTTCCAGCATACACATAAAGGGCACATGGGCTTTAAATTGCAAATAATGGGCGAGTTAACAATACTTGTGGACATTCAGTTTATTTGAAATCTCACTTGCAATGTTTGCAAAGCGACAAATAAGAGTCACTTTTTCAATATCCCTCGTCTTGCATATAGTGGTGCAGTGGCGTCACAAAAATTTCTCATCACAGTTTTTTCGGCAACTATGTGTCATTTGCCAAGTATGGATTTCTTCTTTATCAAGCTTTTTATTTTGTTCCCAACCCTTCTGCTTCTTATTTACCAAATATCGTAAGACTGCCATGTCAAAGAAATATATCAAAGTTTTCCAGGCAACTTCATGCCATAGTCCCTTTATAGACACGTACATTTAGCTACCTCTTATAATGCTCTATTGTGTCAAGCAATTTTATACCTGAAAATCATTTTCTTTCTGTTTAAAAACTATCATAAGACATATACAACATGTGCCTTCAATACATAGTTAGCCATTACTGAGAAAATTATGAATTTAATTATTGTCTCAGGCCATTACTATCCGTCCTCAAAAATCATTTTATTAAACCAATTCGACACAGACTCAGTAATAACTACATGTATAAGCATTATAAGATATCATTTTTAATTGATTTCAAATGCAAAGCATGATCACTGGAGGAGACCATTATAATATGGCAAGGCAACTTTAACAGAGAAACTGAACATTGCAGACAATTCAGCTCATCAATTTCAATATCACGGTGATATTCCTTATGCATTGTAATTAAAGACATGTTCTTGATACATTCAGACCAGTGACTTGTAATTTTTAAATATAAACCGATATACACTTTCCTTTCATTAAATGCCGCTACAGCGAAGCTTCCACAGCTTTTTGAAAAGCTAAAACTTGTAGTAGTTGAAGATGAGCTGTGTTCACAAACTGTGATCAAATTTTTTTGCAAATATTGAAGTCTAAAGGGCCATAACTCCAACAAAAATTTGGAAATAGAAAATTCCTGTTAATATGCACAACTACATAGTAAGGCAAACTTCTTGCATACCAATTTTCATTAAATTCTGTTCAGTAGTTTAAGAGGAGATGCTTTCACAAAATGTGATTACAGACAAACAGACTGACTGACGGATGGACGGACCAGTCAAAAACATTAAACCCTATTCCTTGGGTATAATAATCTGAAGTTTAAAGTCTTATAGTGTAAAATGACAACAATTTGTAATAAAATATTGAAATGGAAGTAAAATTGAAATGAAACAATGAGAATAATGTCTGTGTATAAAAGGCCTGAGTTTAGAGTCAGACATGTCAGACAGGTAAGACATGTGACTTATGCCACCTAGATAACTTTGTCATTCTGTGGTAAAATAAAGATAACTGTGTATGTCGTGTATGTTGTAAAGTTGGGTGAGTAATGTCTTGGATTTCTGTGAAACTATTCTCTGTTTTAAAGTTTGTTGGATTAGGCTTGGGATATCTGCTACTCCTTGTTTCAAATTTGAGTGGTTTGGGCTTGATTTTTTTTTACCCTTTATTTAGTTGACCCTGCCTTCCTACTTTTAAAGCTTGGCATGAGATTTCCACACATCAAATATTGTACATAAATGCACATTATACACAGCAACATACAGTACTAATTCAAAACCTTGTTGTAAAGCTGACAAAATTGGATATGATTCATGTGCTAAATTTGAGACCTACATTGTAGCTGTACATTGTTTTAAAGTTAAGGATAGAAAGAACATAAAATTTATGTAACCCTAAGGCCATATAAAATTAATTCTCTGGTTCTCAGACACCGCCGACCCTCCAAAAATGGGGCCGCTGGCGCAATTTTATTGCCGATCCGGAAAAAAAAAGCCGCCGACCCGTATTTGTCTTCACAAAATAAAATTTTCAAATTTGCCGCCAAATTGAAGTCAAGCGTCTAGTGACCCGGATCAAAACGTTTGGAAGCATTGTTTACTTTGAAAAACATGGCTGCCGATTGGCAGTGTTCAACAAAAAGATTGTTTCAATTTGAAACAACAGTTAAATTATGGTTACATGAACCATACACCCAATATGGCAATGACTGTGACAAACTTTACAATTTGATCCTGAGTGGAGAAGTGAATTGAATACAAAACATGAAGTGGGATATGGATGGAAAGAAGGATTTAAAAGTCGATGTTGGTGACTGTAACAAGACCACAGAGAATGAAAAAAATAATTTATTCTCTCAGATTTCCGAAGTTGTAGACTATTTAGGACTCATTTTTAAGAGATTATTCGGAAAGTAACGATGTATTCCTGCAACCAAGTGATTTTATGACAAAAGAGAAGTCTGCATTTGCCGTTTTGTTTGCTGTCCATGAAAAGATGAAACTGTCTGCCATAAAGGACTAATTGACAAGTTTATTTACTGCTAGTCTTCAACTCTTGATGAATGTGAATAAGAATTTAGTCTTGATGCTGTTTACACTTTTGACTAAAACTTTTTATCAACAGACAGACTCTTGGATAAATGTCACAGACCAAAACTCTACTCAAGTATTGATTTGACAAATTGGTGCAATCTAAATGCCTTTTATGGAAACTCCAAGATGGAAATCCATTCATACACATGTACCAGACTAGCTGATTGTGCAGTTACCTGTTGTACCATCCAAGATAAATGATTTTATTAAATAATAAAGCATGTATTTTCATATTTTTATTTATTTCAATACATATTTTTAGATGATAAAAAAAACAAGCATAAATACACATATAACATCATAAATACAATACATATATGCATGAAAACAAACAATCCACTCCTTATTTTCAGACACATTGAAAAATAAAATTTAAACCAAAAATCCCTACCCTCATTTGAAAAACCAATAAAAAAATAAAATAAAACCCCTACCTACCTACCCATTTTTTTAAAACCAACTGTCTGAGAACCAGAGAATTAATTTTACATGGCCTAAGCTTGTTTTTCTTTGGCTTTGAAGTGAGACAGATTTAGTACCGGTATGTGTGTTAATTTTAGCATGTTAAGAGTGTGTTGAAAAACTCGGGTTTGTGTTGAATTTCATCACATGATTTTATTTTTCACTGTGTCTTAAATTTTAGGACTTTCATTATTTTCACCTAATACAATGTAGCAAATCTTAAATCACTTTGAAAAAATGCACATGGGGGGAACCAAACTAGAGGCTCCCTGGAGCCTGAATCGCTCACCTGATCTCTTATGCCAAAGTTTGAATAAATTTCACAAACTTTCAAGTATACAAAGTTGCAAAACAATCCTTTCAGTGGTTTCAGAGAAGATTTTTGGAAATCAGTTTAAATTAATAGAAAAAAAAACAGTTAAAGGGCAATAACTCCTTTAAGGACCTTTTGATGCTGAACAAGAAAAGTTGCTTTGGATTTTCTCTATCTCTTATACTTTTCGAGTTATAAGCCAAAAACAATGGTCTGACCCCCCGTTCTATTTTTAGCAATGGCGGCCATGTTGGTTGGTCGACATGTATATAATTCACAAACTTGGTAGACGCATCCTAAAGATCAAGTGTACCAAGTTTCAAAGCAATCCCTTCAGTGGTTTCAAAGAAGAAGATTTTTGAAAATCAGTGTAAATTTATGGAAAAAACAGTTAAAGGGGAATAACTCTTAAACGGCTGATCTGACAATTTTGACCCTGAAATCATTTTTGTAGATCTCAATGAGCTTAACAATTCTTCAATGCTAACTTTTCCTCTAGCTCTAACAATTTTCAAGATATAGTCCAAAAACTGCAAAAATGGTCAATTTTGTTGATTAAAGGGCAATAACTCCTATAAGGAGTCGTTTCACAATTTCGACTCTATGGAGAGATTTGTAGAGCTTTTGATGCTGAACAAGAGAAGTTGCTTCGGATTTTCTTTATCTCTTATACTTTTCGAGTTATAAGCCAAAAACAATGGTCTGATCCGTCTGTTCTATTTTTAGCAACGGCGGCCATGTTGGTTGGTCGACGTGTATATAATTCACAAACTTGGTAGAGGACATCCTAAAGATCAAGTATACCAAGTTTCAATGCAATCCCTTCAGTGGTTTAAGAGAAGAAGATCTTTGTTAACGGAAAAGTTAACGGACGGACGACAGACGGACGGACGACGAACGCTTAACAATGACAATAGCTCACATGACCCTTCAGGTCAGGTGAGCTAAAAACAAAGATTAATAACACTATAATGAATAAATAAATGTCACTCTAAATTTTTTTATGAGTATTTTAAGGAAAAGGATGGTCATCAGACTTGCACCACCCTTGGGTTTTGAACCATGTGATCCCTGAGTTTAAGACTTGGATGTACCTGGTTTTGATGGCTCCTCACCTCCCACTGTTTTCTCATCTTTTGTTAGGTTCTTCAGAAGGTGTGTGGAAGGTTCAAAATCCTGTAGTCTTTTTAAATGCTCAGGAACATATTTACTATGAAGCATACGAGGACCTTTCTCCCTGAAATATTATGATTACAAATTAAAGTAACAATGTAAGGTCATCAATCTCATAAAAGAGTAGCTATAGGCTAGTAATAGATCATATTTAATGAAGTGGCTTTTCACTGGACATTTTAAAATCATTTTGTGTTTTTATGCATACTGTGTCATGTTTACCTACAAGTACTAGTATTCTGTGGCACATTTTTCATTCACAATCAGCTTAACAACTCCTTTTCATCATGTACAAAGATTTTATTGTCATTATAGAAGAAAATCTTTTTTAACCAACTTCTTTAAAATTCATAAGTATCTAGTGAAAAATTAACAATTTCAGCTTCCCCAAAACTTCTACTTTATTGTTTCTATGTAAAACTACTTTGTTTTTTTAAAGACTAATGGGAAGCCAAGGGTTACGATCCGCTATCTCTCATCGCATCGTGAAGATGAGAGAAAGCGGATTGTAACCCTTGGCTAGCGAAGATGATGGGAATAATCCTCTCAGCAATATCAGGAGTCATGAGAGTTGTACCCCAAATTACTCTTGTGATATGAATAATATGGCGACAAAAACAAATCCTAAAAAAATTTAGCATATCCATTCAGCAGTTTAAAAGGAGTCCACGAATTGTTACGAACATGTTGTGTTAATATGTCCCACAGTGGGGGCAGAAAGTTTAAGGTGATTAAAGTTTAAATCTACTCCTTACTCAAGACCAATCCAGCATCAGAATATTAACTTTGTTAAATAAAAAGAATTGTAATGAATACTGCAAACTTTTTTTATGAGATTCAATGTTTTAATGGACTACCTATCCAATAATGTCTTTCTGTCATCTTAGCTAGCCAAGGTAATGCACAAATTTACATTTTGATATTGAGTATTCTAAGCTCTGGATTACCACTGATACAATGGAATCTTCCTAACAATTTGCTTAACCTTTTGTCTGAGACAATGGATTCTTCCTAACAACTTGCCTAACCTTTTGTCTGAGACAATGGATTCTTCCTATCAACTAGACAAGGGATTCCTCGGAGGGATTCTTTCTAACCACTTGCCTTACCTTTTGTCTGAGACAATGGATTCTTCCTAACAACTTGCCTTACCTTCTGTCTGAGACAATGAATTCTTCCTAACAACTTGCCTTACTATCTGTCTGAGACAATGGATTCTTCCTAACAACTTGCCTTACCTTCTGTCTGAGACAATGGATTCTTCCTAACAACTTGCCTTGCCTTTTGTCTGAGACAATGGATTCTTCCTAACAACTTGCCTTACATTCTGAGACAATGGAATCTTCTATAACAACTTGCCTTACCTTCTGAGACAATGGATTCTTCCTAACAACTTGCCTTGCCTTTTGTCTGAGACAATGGATTCTTCCTAAAAACTTGCCTTACCTTTTGTCTGAGACAATGAATTCTTCTTAACAACTTGCTTTACCTTCTGTCTGAGACAATGGATTCTTCCTAACAACTTGCCTTACCTTTTGTCTGAGACAATGGAATCTTCTTTTTCTACTTTCTTACACTCATCTACCAGAACTTGAACTAAATATAAAACAAACATTATGTATCAGGACCTCTACTTATTGGGAGTTGGGCAATGCTTTAAAGAAAATGATACTGTGGATTCATTTATTTTCGTGGGTATCAATGTTCGTGATTGGATGAAAAAGAATTGATTCCTGGATTCTTAAATTTGTGGTTCTAAAGTCTGCAGCATACAGATCAATAATAAATTTCCTTTTCGTGGGGTATTAAATTTCTTTGGTAAAGGCCATCCACGAAAACCACAAAAATTTATACCCCACAAAAAATAAAGAAACCACAGTCATGACAGTAGTCAAAGTGCTAAAACTTGTGGGTGCTGTTTCATAAAGTGTTCGTGCACATAAGCCCATTCATTTTGAAAGGGATAACAAGTACATTAATTAGGGATTGCACTGTGGACCAGCAAACTCTGAACAACCCATGTATTTTTTTTCCCAATCTTTTAATGGACATGCAAAGATGATATGATATGACTGATTTATTATTATTATTATATCTATTTGTAAATTAAGATTTAACTGTAGCACTCCTGTCGAATTCCAATATAAATGTACAAGTAGTCAATAGTTAGAATACATGTAAATACAAATCCAAAAAGATAAAAAAAAAAGTGACTTAAATGTCTAGTTTTTAATCAAACAATGTTACTGAATTCCACATCTACATCACATATTTTATATACAGTATCCAGAAGGTGCCTTTTTAAATTTAAGTGTTCAGCAAATACTGCTCACAAAACTAAATGTTCAATGTTTTCCATAATTGCTACTGTTTTATGATGGCTTTCCTAAAAACTAGAGTGGTTTAGAACCTGTCAATTCCTGGTTTTCTTGACTTACTGTGGTCTATGTCCCCTTGAAAGAAGGTCTGTAGTCCGTTCAACCTTTTCCCAGATTCTGGAATGGTAACTGTAAAACAAGCATGACAAGAGATGATGAAATTATTCTAATGTAAACATATTCTTTAAATAATTTGTATATAATTTTACACAAGAAGCAACATACATGTATTAACAGATGAAAATTTAACAAAGTATTCATTAATTGATAATAGGATTTGAATCTTATTCACACAACTATTTATTCAGTAGGGCAATGACAGTAACCACAATGTTATAGAATGAAAGTACATGTATGTATACGGTTTATACTCAATATTGCATGTGCAAAATGTGGGAGAATTTTATTCATCATTCTTTGAAACGGTGAGATACATACATGTATAAGTATGGAAAGAATGGAGGGTGATTGTGAATGAAGTGAGTATTATTCTATTTGATACAAATGTTGATGTACATGTATAAGCACATGTATATGAAACAGGAAGATTCTAACCTACTGTGATATCTGATCTATCTGATATAAAGGAGGAAGTCTACTTGAAATGTAATTAAAGAGGAAATTTAAACATGTTTAATCAGATAAGTTTTATACAAGGCCTTTATCAAAATATTGTTTGTTTGCCATCAGCCGACTGACTCACTATAAATTGTTGTGATTTGAAATAACTTTGGAAAGTGTTGCACTCGTTTTCAAAGGAAAAAAAGAATGGTGAAAAACTCAAAGTCATGCAGCAACTCCAAGGCCGACCTATTCAACAAAAATCTGAAAACTTTTTAGTTTTCATTTTATCAACAAAGCAATTTGGATGAATTTAAAAGATATGCATCCTTTAAAAAATAGACGCTTAGTTAAATTCAGCAGGTACACATATTTGGTGGTCGATCAGGCAAAGTACATATTTTGTCATCAGTAACCTCCAAAAAAACAAAATAAATTGTAAGAAGATCAAATAATCGAAATTTTCAACTTTCTGATAGACAACATTTTGTTCAGTTCGGTGGACGCGTTTTTCAGCAAACAATATTATAGGAATTCCAATGGACTTGAATTGTGCACTTTTGCTTGCTGATTTGTTTCTTCATTTGTATGAAGCAGAATAATTCAATCCTTACAATCACTTCTTGACAAAAAGGAAATCTTTAACCATGTTAACCCCACTTTCCGGTATATTGATAATGTCCTTTCACTGAACAATTCTCGAATCAGTGACTTTCTTCATCCCATATTTTTGGGTTTTTCTACGAAATTTCGGTGTTTTGATATTCGGCTGCTGCTTTGGTGCCCCATTGCTTCTTAGTACAGTAGATTCCACTTTATCGACTAACTATAATAATCTTCTTAATTGACTAAGATTTTAAAACACCAAACCCTTTCCTTTACTATCAATGCTAAAAATTTCATTTAATGGCATTGAAAATCTGAGAAAAAGTGCAAAATTCCTGTTAAATGACTTAAAATTTTCCAAAATCACCTTGATACCTGTAAAAATCATATGTTTTCTTAACGAGGTCTTTGAAGTGTGTTTGATAAAAGTTATCATGTTTTTACTACCTTCATTTTTGTCACAATTGTTTTTACAAGCATTAGGATACAATAAAAGTGTCACCTGACTGTTCTTATTACTCAACACATTTGATAATTAGACAAAATTATATAAATTCTTTGAATTGTCTGTTTAAAATTGACATTTCACTTTATGGGGTCATTTGGTTAATTGCATAAATTTCTCTGACAAATTGGTTATGCTAATAAGAGGAATCCACTGTATTACAAATAAGCATTGTCTCGTTTAGTATCCCTTTAGAACTACTAGCATAAACCAACATGACTCAAAGTCACTATATAAAATCAAAACGAAAACTAAAAATCATTCGGATAATTAATCAAAATATTATTAAAGATGACAACATGGCATTTTACTATATAAAATAGGGTCTAGAAAATGTACACAACATTACCAATTGATGTTAAATAATTTAAAGATTATAGATATTTCGGACATTCGTATGTCCTTCATCAGTATAATAAACAATTTTCAAACACAATAACGTAATGAGTTATAGTATAATATATAATATAACAATACATGTATAATGTTATTTAATAATTTAGTCATTTTGTGTTACTTAAATCAATAAAATATGAATATTACAATTATTTTTTATAGTACCGAAATGTCCTAAGTCAAGTACCGAAATGACTAGTACCAAGTACCGAAATGTCTAATTGCATCGGTACCAAAATGACCAGGTACCGAAGTGTCCTAATACCACTCCAACTACATGCATGGGTGTTTGGCCCTATCTAGACAAAGTGTGTTCTTATTGAACCACAATGAAACTAGACTGGGTTGGGGTTGTAAACAAACACATGGCCACAGTGAGTGACTGGCCATGCATTACAGGCCGGCAATACGTCATTTTCGAGTTCATTGCTTTTCCGGAAAAATCCCTCAATTACACAGAAATTATCACGTGACTTTACCAGTTTGTGAGTCAAACTGGTTTGCTGCCATGTAGACTTATTCAAAAGTGATTGTGAGATCATCAAAACAATAACATCTCTATGAAAGGTAATTATATATAAATACTTCAATTGAATGAAGAAATATTCTTACGTGCATAGAAATATTGTCAAAATTGAAGATTCTGTCTTTAATAAACAACAAGCAATATTTATTTTGATCTATTGCTCTTAATTGCACCGGAAGTCGTCATGCCTAGAAAAATATATAATAAAAGAACCTTTTCCGGATTCCCCAGCCATTCCGCAATAACCCGAAATTGACGTATTGACGGTATATGTTGTGGACCTCACTTTCATGACTACATGTACATGCAATGGTTTACGGCAAAACCATTTTTGACCAAGTCCAAGTTATAACTTATACCTCCCTCAAACAAGTGTGACTATCTCATATTATGATAGAACCAAGTGCCTGGCATAAACAACAGAAAATTGTCTGAGTCTTGCCCTTGGGCTTGGACAGTTGGAAGATAAATGGAATGATACCTTTATCTAAAGAAATTTGGTGATTTTGTTGATCAAGAAGTCGGACAAAACCCTCATAACTTCTGTTTTCTGTCTTAATTCGAACTTTTCTTCCAATGAAATGTGCCATTGCATAGGTTTTTAAACAAATTATCTCATTATTGCCACATGTCAATGTTTACAATTTTCTTCCAACGTACGCGGGAATGAGTTATCTTTTCCTGGGATGGGAATGCCTAAAAGGGTGATAAATATCCTTGTTGTATCCTTAAAAATTTGATTAAAAAATATTATAGTACTAAATGTATGGAATTCAAATGGCTATGAATTCATATTCTTAATTTTCCCCAAAATCATGAGCAGTTACAGATACATATTATTTTGCAAAGGGACCGAACATTTAACTTAAAAAGGGGAGAATTTACAGTTTTCAGCATAGACTGCTCGGAAGTTCAACTGATTAAAAGCATCAGAATAAAATATTTTTTAGGAATCAGCTGTTACACACTTCTTAATAATGGACGTACGTTATACTTGATAAATTGCATCTTACAGAAATTGAAAATAAAGTTAAATTTTACATATATGAGTGCATCGCATTATGCAGAAATCCTAGCCTGAATTCAAGCTTCGGGGAGCAACTAAGAAAATCAGTCTTAAAAGCTAAAAGTCATATTTTTGACTAATATGACACACACGGGCTAAGATAATTAACGCCCCCAACTTTTGAACAAAAAATCATCTCTTTCTTTCATAAATATTTTTCAAATGTTGAGATGAATTTATCTCCCTAGACTACCAGTCTATTAATTAATTCTTATATAATTTCTTCTTGTAAAAGAGCGGTTATAATGCAATCACCTTGTCCGTCCATCCGTTACAAATTTGAATTTCGTGACTTCACGGGTTGAAAGAGTGTACACCCAACCCCTAATCCAGCTGTCAAACAGTCAATATAGTTATAAACCCCTTTGTAGAGTTCGATAAGAGTAGGCTCAATGGGGGCCGCTGCAAAGGCCACACTCGCAAACTGTTAGCTGGAGAGGGATTTACATCAGCATTAATCTTGTTTCCCAATCCAGGATAAATAAATATGTTTAAATTAATAAACAGTCAATATAGTGTTTCTTGCACACAAAAATGATGTTATTTGGTGCTTTGTCTACAGGTACAACAACATATTTGTCATGTAAGGTGGACAATGTTTTGGCAACATCAGCGTTGCTGAAAATGGATGTTGCCTTAGTGCTCATTGAGCCTTTCAAAGAATTGATTTTTTTCAAAACCAATGACCTCACAGCTTTTACAAAATCTGACAAAACGTCACATTCTTTCTCCTGTTCTTTTTTGGTCCATTTTCTGGCATGGTCCAGAGGGTCAGAGGGGCCATATGCCCAGATACAGACCTCGAGACCAGGGGCGATGTTCTCGAAGCTATCTTAGGACTAAGACGTGTCTATAGACCATCACTCGTCATAGTCTTAAGTCGTGTTCTCGAAGCAGTCCTATTTTAAACTTTTGTCTAATTTTAGGATAAAAACTAAGACACCAAATTTGATGTCTTGAGACCATCCAATCTTACATTTTACATATTTTATACACTAAAACTCACTATATTTTGTCCAGGTGTTCACCTATAATGATATTTAATCATCGATTAACTTGTATTCAAGGCATCATGCATGATTTTAAACTTTGAACTTATTTTTACATACTTCAATGACCTTGTATGTTGTTTTAATTATTTTAGGACAACTTGGTTATGATTTTAAAATAAAAATAGTAGCTAATTACATGTTGACTTTGACTTTTAGTTTAAGCATTCAAATCATAGCCCTTTTGGTGTACACTCAGATGAATATATTGTTAAAAAAAGTTAATTATCTAATTTTGTTTCAATTAAAATTTTATTAAATCTATATTGAGACGTCCTAACAAAAGACGCGTCTAAGATATTTTCGAGAAACAGATTAGGATGGTCTAAAGATGGTCCAAACTAGGTCTCAAAATTTGACTTTGGACGCGTCTTTAGACAAATTTTAGGATACTTTCGAGAACACCGCCCCAGGTAAACCAGGTAATGGTCCTCAACTGAATCCATAATTGTTTTGAAATTATAGCTCCAGTTGATTCGTCTTGGCTCACGATATTTAGGTCCTTTAGCAAAAACATCGCGAAGTAAGTAATTTTCCAAGGAGTGATTTTAAATTAAATTAAACGGCTTTATAGCCGTGCCGTCCCTGTTCAGGCCAATCGAGCATCTTCTTTTCAGGTGTCAATATGACTTCTAGACTGTTTTTAGGCCCGGACCAAAATAGATTTGGTAACAGATTTCCCCGTTTCTGCTAAAGGTTGGCACGAAGCTTGACGATAATAAGATGTACCATGCCACTTCTTTCAGGTCAGTTTGTCAACTATGTTTTCAATTGTGTTTTCCGAGCCGACTTTGAGTACTTATTAAGGGTCAACAAATCTACCGACCGAAACAGTTTTGTTGACAGATCTCTCAGCTTCTACTAAAGGGATTGATTAATTTCAAATTTAGTGCACAGCTTAAATTAAATGAGGACCTATACCCATTTCAGGTCAGTCAGTCATCAACTTCCTGTTTTTGTACAAAAATATTTCGATTTTTGTTACTCTAGAAAGGGTGTGGATCATAAATTAAGAATTCGAAAGAAGTGGTGAAGATTCTAACTCTAAATCAGTTTCATTTTCTAAAAGCATTAAAACTTATATTTCTCTGTTCAATATACACAGCTCTAATCACGATTGACAGAGCTGATTAAACGTAACTTTTCAAAAATGGAAAACACAGGTACAAATACTTACATGTAATAATGGATTAACAGTACAGATACTTACTTTGTCAACAATGAGTCTTATATCAACAAATTAACAGAGGACCAAATAATCGAAATGCCCAACAATTTTATCGACAACAGATTTGTGCAGTCAAGTTGCCTTTTTATTTTCCATCAGACTATCGACATTTCAATGGGCACTAATTATGCATGTTTCCATGCTGATTTGTTTCTTCATTCATATATGAAGCAGACATCACTTCTAGACAAAAAAAGATCGTAGACTATAGCTTTATCTTTTAACGTACATCATCTTCCATTATATTGTTGATGTCCTTTCACTTTCACAAAAAAGACACTCAAGGAAGGTAGACTTTACGACTTGAGTTCGCGTTGTTGATTTCTGTTCGGTTGTTTTTATGTTTTGTGTTTCCTTGTGCTGTTCTTGTTCATGTTTACCGGTTTTGTCGTTGCCTTTTCGGACTTTTGACACTCGAATGCCCCTTTGGTGCCTCTGCTTATTACACGGAGAGCCGTTCGTGTAACATTCCTGGTCAAATTTTCGAGTCTTTTTTGTTTTGCAAGTCAAAAAATCATTTTCTTATATTAAAAATTCATTTTTTTAATATCAAAAAATCAATTTCTTATGATAAAAATTCATATTTTTTTTAATATTAAAAAATCAATTTTTAATATTGAAAAATCCATTTCTAAAATTAATAAAAAATCATTTATAAAATATTAGAAAATCAATTTCTAATATTAAGAAAGAAAAAAAAGGATTTCTTTATATTAAGGAATGAATTTCTAATACATGTATTAAAAAAGGAAATTTTAATATCAGAAAATGCATTTTCTAATATTAATGTTATAAATTTCCAATATTAGAAAATGATTTTCTTATATTAAAAAATCATTTATTAATATTAAAAAATCCTATTTTAAATTAAAAATAAGATATTTTTTAATATTAGAAAATCATTTTCTTATATTGGAAAATCCTATTTTAATATTAAAAATAAGATATTTTTTAATATTTCTAATTTTGAAAATGTATTTTCTAATATAAAAAATGCATTTTCTAATATCAAAAATTTCCGTATAATATTAGAAATTCATTTTTTAATATTAAGAATTCGTTCTTTTCTTTTTCAATATTAGAAATTGATTTTTTATTATTAAGAATTGTTTTTCTATATTAGAAATTGATTTTTTAATATTGAAAAATGAATTTTTAATATAAGAAAATGATTTTTTAATATTAGAAAATAGCTATTTTTGTCCACTTTGGCTTGCCATATTATTGACATCATTTGCTAGGATGACATCAAGAACCGATTACAGCTAGACGCCCGGGCTAGACGATAAAAAATTGCTCCGTGTATTGAATAGCAATACCCTGTGCATATAAAGGTAATAAAAAATTACCGAACTTGGAGAATCAATCTCCAATGTCCATATGACGAGACAAAACAAGGAAGACATACCGGAAAAATTGAAGATCGCATTGGTCCTGACTTGGTACGGGCATTTCAAAAGAAATGGTGGGTTAAACCAGGTTTTAAGGCGCGCCAAACCTCCCTCTTCCATTGCGATCTTTTGGTCCGGAAGTTACACAAAATACAACAGGTTTGTGAAGACACATCAGGGATGTTAAGGTGATCATCTCAGTACATCAACCAGCCAAACACTAATCAAAGCAAGACCTAAGCATTTCGTCTAACATGATATTGAATTTTTCTACCAGTGGCTGATAACGAAGAAAGAATTTTTTTAGAGATCGTATGAGACGTATTTTCTTATAACCTTGGTCTAATAGTCGGTTACGGAGAAAGCGGTGTTGGATAAAAAAAAATCTGAAAAAATGTGTACAAGCCCTGGCATATCAATTAGTTGTGAATTATAGACACCGTATGCAGGTGACGTTGGTATGTTACTTACCAGGTTAGGAAAATTAATAATTTTAAAATTAAAATCGTCTGTTTTATCGTAAATTTTTGTAATCACACAGGTCAAATTCGAGATGTAGATCCTAGAATGGTGTAAAGCAAGTGGATTCGGTGTTTTTTTAAATCTCTAGTTCTGGGGGATATATTAAAGTCCCTTTGTAGAGTTCAATAAGAGTAGGCTCATTGAAGGCCGCTACAAAGGCCACATTCGCAATGCAAGCTGGAAGGGGATTTATATAAGCATAATACTTGCATGTTTCCCAATCCCAATTCCGTTTGATCCAACTTATATCACAAATGATTCGTTGTACCAGAGCTTGTGTGACAAGTACCATGGTTGCCTTACAAGCGTCACGTCTGATACAAAAAAAAATGCTAACACAAGCATGACAGGTCATGTCATTTCTCGATTGCTTATTTCACTCAAGAAATTTTACGGACGACATTATACTTGTGCTCGTAGAAAAAACAGGAACTGTGTACCCTTACAGAGCACATGTCTTGAGTACCCTTACAGAGCACATGTGTTGAGTATTCTCACAGAGCACATGTTTTGAGTACCCTTACAGAGCACATGTGTTGAGTACCCTTACAGAGCACATGTGTTGAGTACCATTGCAGAGCACATGTGTTGAGTACCCTCACAGAGCACATGTGTTGAGTAACCTTACAGAGCACATGTGTTGAGTACCCTTACAGAGCACATATGTTGAGTACCCTTACAGAGCACATGTGTTGAGTACCCTTACAGAGCACATGTGACGACTATCGTTACGATTTGAGTTCGGGTTGTTAATTGTTTAACAGTTGTTTTTGTGTTTTTGTTCGTGCTGTTCCTATTCGTGTTTACTGGTTTTGGCTTTGCTCTTTTCGGACATGACCATTGGTGCCTCTCCGCCTCATCCGAATGGTTGTGTTGCGGTATATATCAAGCCTGAGTGACCCCTTTTGTCTATACACAGTGGACTTGTGTTATCTGTACGTTACTAAATGAGGTTGTTGGTAGTTAAACATACAAATAATAAAACTGTGCAAGGCAATGGAGTACTTATGTGATTGTTGGTTATTGTACGCGTGACTGTTACTTACTTAAAAAAAATTGAAGCAATGCCTTACACACAGACATGATTGGCGAAATGAAATATTAAATTGACACAGTTCTAAATGAAACTTTGTCTTTGTTTATCATAATTTATTCATGTTTGTTAAAGTAATGATTTGGTTTCTAGTTCGACATATTTTGGTATTATTCTTTGCGTTTCATATTCATGTAGTGTTTTGCATGTTCAACTTTTGGTAAAGCGCCTCTGATGAGTCTTGAATTGAAGAAATGCGCGTCAGGCGTAGCAAAATTATTGTCTGGAACTTTGTTGTAATTCATATCCTGGTGAAGTTTTAATTCCCCAAGGTTAGCCCGCTCTGGCATCAATACTTTTGTGTTGACGAATTCATCAAAGCTATAAATTATCCGTTTATATTTCTAAATTGTCAAAACCCTAAGGTTCTTCTTACCCCAGGCATAGGTTGGTCTTAGTCATAATTTGGTTGTCAGTTCGACATTTGTGGGTATTATTCTATGCTCTTCAAATTCATATAGTGTTTGGCATTTTCAACTTTTGGTAGAGCGCCTCTGATGAGACTTGAATAATCGAAACGCGCGTCAGGCGTAGCAAAATTATTGTCTGGAACTTTGTTGTTATTTACATCTCTTTGTTGAATAAAAGTCAAAACAAAACTATCGAACTGGGATGGTCAGTCTTATGTCTCCACGAATAGACAAAACAAGGCAAAGACACACCGGACAATAAAGGTCATAACAAAACTACAGAACTGGGATGGCCAGACTTATGTCTCCATGAAAAGACAAAACAAGACAAAAACACACCGGACAATAAAGGTCATAACAAAACTATCGAACTGGGATGGCCAGACTTATGTCTCCATGAAAGACAAAACAGGACAAAGACACACTGGACAATAAAGGTAATAACAAAACTATCGAACTGGGATGGTCAGACTTATGTCTCCATGAAAAGACAAAACAAGACAAAGACACACCGGACAATAAAGGTCATAACAAAACTACAGAACTGGGATGGCCAGACTTATGTCTCCATGAAAAGACAAAACAAGACAAAGACACACTGGACAATAAAGGTCATAACAAAACTATCGAACTGGGATGGCCAGTCTTATGTCTCCATGAAAAGACAAAACAAGGCAAAGACACACCGGACAATAAAGGTCATAACAAAACTATCGAACTGGGATGGTCAGACTTATGTCTCCATGAAAAGACAAAACAAGACAAAGACACACCGGACAATAAAGGTTATAACAAAACTATCGAACTGGGATGGTCAGACTAATGTCTCCATGAAAAGACAAAACAAGACAAAGACACACCAGACAATAAAGGTCATAACAAAACTATCGAACTGGGATGGCCAGACTTATGTCTCCATGAAAAGACAAAACAAGGCAAAGACACACCAGACAATAAAGGTCATAACAAAACTATCGAACTGGGATGGTCAGACTTATGTCTCCATGAAAAGACAAAACTAGGCAAAGACACACCGGACAATAAAGGTCATAACAAAACTATCGAACTGGGATGGTCAGACTTATGTCTCCATGAAAAGACAAAACAAGGCAAAGACACACCGGACAATAAAGGTCATAACAAAACTATCGAACTGTGATGGTCAGACTTATGTCTCCATGAAAAGGCGAAACAAGACAAAGACACACCGGAGAACAAAGGTTATAACAAAACTATCGAACTGTGATGGTCAGACTTATGTCTCCATGAAAAGACAAAACAAGGCAAAGACACACCGGACAATAAAGGTCATAACAAAACTATCGAACTGGGATGGCCAGACTTATGTCTCCATGAAAAGACAAAACAAGACAAAGACACACCGGACAATAAAGGTTAAATCAAAACTATCGAAATGGGATGGCCAGACTTATGTCACCATGAAAAGACAAAACAAGGCAAAAACACACCGGAGAATAAAGGTCATAACAAAACTACAGAACTGGGATGGCCAGACTTATGTCTCCATGAAAAGACAAAACAAGACAAAGACACACCGGACAATAAAGGTCATAACAAAACTATCGAACTAGGATGGTCAGACTTATGTCTCCATGAAAAGACAAAACAAGACAAAGACACACCGGACAATAAAGGTTAAAACAAAACTATCGAACTGGGATGGCCAGACTTATGTCTCCATGAAAAGACAAAACAAGACAAAGACACACCAGACAATAAAGGTCATAACAAAACTATCGAACTGGGATGGCCAGACTTATGTCTCCATGAAAAGACAAAACAAGGCAAAGACACACCAGACAATAAAGGTCATAACAAAACTATCGAACTGGGATGGTCAGACTTATGTCTCCATGAAAAGACAAAACAAGGCAAAGACACACCAGACAATAAAGGTCAAAACAAAACTATCGAATTGGGATGGTCAGACTTATGTCTCCATGAAAAGACAAAACAAGACAAAGACACACCGGACAATAAAGGTCATAACAAAACTATCGAACTGGGACGGTCAGACTTATGTCTCCATGAAAAGACAAAACAAGGCAAAGACACACCAGACAATAAAGGTCATAACAAAACTATCGAACTGGGATGGCCAGACTTATGTCTCCATGAAAAGACAAAACAAGACAAAGACACACCGGACAATTAAGGTCATAACAAAACTATCGAACTGGGATGGCCAGACTTATGTCTCCATGAAAAGACAAAACAAGGCAAAGACACGCCGGACAATACAGGTCATAACAAAACTACAGAACTGGGATGGTCAGACTTATGTCTCCATGAAAAGCCAAAACCAGACAAAGACACACCAGACAATAAAGGTCATAACAAAACTACAGAACTGGGATGGTCAGACTTATGTCTCCATGAAAAGACAAAACAAGGCAAAGACACACCAGACAATAAAGGTCATAACAAAACTACAGAACTGGGATGGCCAGACTTATGTCTCCATGAAAAGACAAAACAAGACAATGACACGCCGGACAATAAAGGTCATAACAAAACTATCGAACTGGGATGGTCAGAATTATGTCTCCATGAAAAGACAAAACAAGGCAAAGACACACCGGAGATTAAAGGTTATAACGAAACTATCGAACTGGGATGCTAAGACTTATGTCTCCATGAAAAGGCGAAACAAGACAAAGACACGCCAGACAATAAAGGTCATAACAAAACTATCGAACTGGGATGTTAAGACTTATGTCACCATGAAAAGACAAAACAAGACAAAGACACACCGGACAATAAAGGTCAAAACAAAACTATTGAACTGGGATGGCCAGACTTATGTCTCCATGAAAAGAATAAACAAGGCAAAGACACACCGGACAATAAAGGTCATAACAAAACTACAGAACTGGGATGGCCAGACTTATGTCTCCATGAAAAGACAAAACAAGGCAAAGACACACCGGACAATTAAGGTCATAACAAAACTACAGAACTGGGATGGTCAGACTTATGTCTCCATGAAAAGACAAAACAAGACAAAGACACACCGGACAATAAAGGTTATAACAAAACTACAGAACTGAGATGGTCAGACTAATGTCTCCATGAAAAGACAAAACAAGGCAAAGACACACCGGACAATAAAGATCATAACAAAACTATCAAACTGGGATGGCCAGACTTATGTCTCCATGAAAAGACAAAACAAGGCAAAGACAAACCGGAGAATAAAGGTTATAACAAAACTATCGAACTGGGATGGTCAGACTTATGTCTCCATGAATAGACAAAACAAGGCAAAGACACATCAGACAATAAAGGTCAAAACAAAACTATCGAACTGGGATGGTCAGACTTATGTCTCCATGAATAGACAAAACAAGGCAAAGACACACCGGAGAATAAAGATCAGAACAAAACTATCGAACTGGGATGGCCAGACTTATGTCTCCATGAAAAGACAAAACAAGGCAAAGACACACCGGAGAATAAAGGTTATAACAAAACTATCGAACCAGGATCGCCAGACGTATGTCTCCATGAATAGACAAAACAAGGCAAAGACACACCGGACAATAAAGGTTATAACAAAACTATCGATCTGGGATGGCCAGACTTATGTCTCCATGAAAAGGCGAAACAAGGCAAAGACACACCGGAGAATAAAGGTTATAACAAAACTATTGAACTGGGATGGTCAGACTTATGTCCCCATGAAAAGACAAAACAAGGCAAAGACAAACCGGAGAATAAAGGTCATAACAAAACTATCGATCTGGGATGGCCAGACTTATGTCTCCATGAAAAGACAAAACAAGACAAAGACACACCGGACAATACAGGTCATAACAAAACTACAGAACTGGGATGGTCAGACTTATGTCTCCATGAAAAGACAAAACAAGACAAAGACACGCCGGACAATAAAGGTAATAACAAAACTACAGAACTGGGATGGTCAGACTTATGTCTCCTTGAAAAGACAAAACAAGACAAAGACACACCGGACAATAAAGGTTATAACAAAACTACAGAACTGGGATGGTCAGACTTATGTCTCCATGAAAAGACAAAACAAGACAAAGACACGCCGAACAATAAAGGTCATAACAAAACTATCAAACTGGGATGGTCAGACTTATGTCTCCATGAAAAGACAAAACAAGACAAAGACACACCGGAGAATAAAGGTCAGAACAAAACTATCGAACTGGGATGGCCAGACTTATGTCCCCATGAAAAGACTAAACAAGACAAAGACACACCAGACAATAAAGGTCAGAACAAAACTATCGAACTGGGATGGCCAGACTTATGTCCCCATGAAAAGACAAAACAAGGCAAAGACACACCAGACAATAAAGGTCATAACAAAACTATCGAACTGGGATGGTCAGTCTTATGTCTTCATGAAAAGACAAAACAAGACAAAGACACACCGGACAATAAAGGTTATAACAAAACTACAGAACTGAGATGGCCAGACTTATGTCTCCATGAATAGACATAACAAGGTAAAGACACACCAGACAATAAAGGTAATAACAAAACTATCGAACTGGGATGGCCAGCCTTATGTCTCCATGAAAAGACAAAGAAGGCAAAGACACACCGGATAATAAAGGTCATAACAAAACTATCGAACTGGGATGGCCAGACTTATGTCTCCATGAATAGACAAAACAAGGCAAAGACACATCGGACAATAAAGGTCATAACAAAACTACAGAACTGGAATGGTCAGACTAATGTCTCCATGAAAAGACAAAACAAGACAAAGACGCACCGAAGAATAAAGGTCATAACAAAACTATCGAACTGGGATGGCCAGACTTATGTCTCCATGAAAAGACAAAACAAGGCAAAGACACACCAGACAATAAAGGTCATAACAAAACTATCGAACTGAGATGGTCAGACTTTTGTCTCCATGAATAGACAAAACAAGGCAAAGACACACCGGACAATAAAGGTTATAACAAAACTACAGAACTGAGATGGCCAGACTTATGTCTCCATGAATAGACAAAACAAGGTAAGACACACCAGACAATAAAGGTCATAACAAAACTATCGAACTGGGATGGTCTGACTTATGTCTCCATGAAAAGACAAAACAAGGCAAAGACACACCAGACAATAAAGGTCATAACAAAACTATCGAACTGGGATGGTCAGTCTTATGTCTTCATGAAAAGACAAAACAAGACAAAGACACACCGGACAATAAAGGTTATAACAAAACTACAGAACTGGGATGGCCAGACTTATGTCTCCATGAAAAGACAAAACAAGGCAAAGACACACCGGACAATAAAGGTCATAATAAAACTATCAAACTGGAATGGTCAGACTAATGTCTCCATGAAAAGGCGAAACAAGGCAAAGACACACCGGACAATAAAGGTTATAACAAAACTACAGAACTGGGATGGCCAGACTTATGTCTCCATGAAAAGACAAAACAAGGCAAAGATACACCGGATAATAAAGGTCATAACAAAACTATCGAACTGGAATGGTCAGACTAATGTCTCCATGAAAAGGCAAAACAAGGCAAAGACACACCGGACAATAAAGGTCTTAACAAAACTATCGAACTGGGATGGTCAGACTTATGTCTCCATGAAAAGACAAAACAAGACAAAGACACACCGGACAATAAAGGTCATAACAAAACTATCGAACTGGGATGGCCAGACTTATGTCTCCATGAATAGACAAAACAAGGCAAAGACACACCGAAGAATAAAGGTTATAACAAAACTATCGAACTGGGATGGCCAGACTTATGTCTCCATGAAAAGACAAAACAAGGCAAAGACAAACCGGGGAATAAAGGTCATAACAAAACTATCGAACTGGGATGGCCAGACTTATGTCTCCATGAAATGACAAAACAAGGCAAAGACACACCAGACAATAAAGGTCATAACAAAACTATCGAACTGAGATGGTCAGACTTATGTCTCCATGAATAGACAAAACAAGGCAAAGACACACCGGACAATAAAGGTTATAACAAAACTACAGAACTGAGATGGCCAGACTTATGTCTCCATGAATAGACATAACAAGGTAAAGACACACCAGAAAATAAAGGTCATAACAAAACTATCGAACTGGGATGGTCTGACTTATGTCTCCATGAAAAGACAAAACAAGGCAAAGACAAACCGGACAATAAAGGTTATAACAAAACTACAGAACTGGGATGGCCAGACTTATGTCTCCATGAAAAGACAAAACAACACAAAGACACACCAGACAATAAAGGTTATAACAAAACTATCGAACTGGGATGGTCAGACTTATGTCTCCATGAATAGACAAAACAAGACAAAGACAGACCGGACAATAAAGATCAGAACAAAACTATCGAACTGGGATGGCCAGACTTATGTCTCCATGAAAAGACAAAACAAGGCAAAGACACACCGGACAATAAAGATCATAACAAAACTATCGAACTGGGATGGTCAGACTTATGTCTCCATGAAAAGACAAAACAAGGCAAAGACACACCGGACAATAAAGATCAGAACAAAACTATCGAACTGGGATGGCCAGACTTATGTCTCCATGAAAAGACAAAACAAGGCAAAGACACACCGGACAATAAAGGTCATAACAAAACTATCGAACTGGGATGGTCAGACTTATGTCTCCATGAAAAGACAAAACAAGACAAAGACACACCGGAAAATAAAGGTCATGACAAAACTATCGAAATAGGATGGCCAGACTTATGTCTCCATGAATAGACAAAACAAGGCAAAGACACACCGGGCAATAAAGATCATAACAAAACTATCGAACTAGGATGGTCAGACTTACGTCTCCATGAAAAGACAAAACAAGGCAAAGACACACCGAAGAATAAAGGTTATAACAAAACTATCGAACTGGGATGGCCAGACTTATGTCTCAATGAAAAGACAAAACAAGGCAAAGACACACCAGACAATAAAGGTCATAACAAAACTATCGAAATAGGATGGCCAGACTTATGTCTCCATGAAAAGACAAAACAAGGCAAAGACACACCAGACAATAAAGGTTATAACAAAACTATCGAACTGGGATGGTCAGTCTTATGTCTCCATGAAAAGACAAAACAAGGCAAAGACACACCGTAGAATAAAGGTTATAACAAAACTATCGAACTGGGATGGCCAGACTTATGTCTCCATGAAAAGACAAAACAAGGCAAAGACACACCGGAAAATAAAGATCAGAACAAAACTATCGAACTGGGATGGCCAGACTTATGTCTCCATGAAAAGACAAAACAAGACAAAGACACACCGGAGAATAAAGGTCATAACAAAACTATCGAACTGGGATGGTCAGACTTATGTCTCCATGAAAAGACAAAACAAGGCAAAGACACACCGGACAATAAAGGTTATAACAAAACTATCGAACTGGGATGGTCAGTCTTATGTCTCCATGAAAAGACAAAACAAGACAAAGACACACCAGACAATAAAGATCAGAACAAAACTATCGAACTGGGATGGTCAGACTAATGTCTCCATGAAAAGGCGAAACAAGACAAAGACACTCTGGACAATAAAGGTCATAACGAAACTATCGAACTGGGATGGCAAGACTTATGTCTCCATGAAAAGACAAAACAAGGCAAAGACACACCGGACAATAAAGGTTATAACAAAACTATCGAACTGGGATGGTAAGACTAATGTCTCCATGAATAGACAAAACAAGGCAAAGACACACCGGACAATAAAGGTTAAAACAAAACTACAGAACTGGGATGGCCAGACTTATGTCTCCATGAAAAGACAAAACAAGGCAAAGACACACCAGACGATAAAGGTCATAACAAAACTATCGAACTGGGATGGCCAGACTTATGTCTCCATGAAAAGACAAAACAAGACAAAGACACGCCGGTGAATAAAGGTCATAACAAAAGTATCAAACTGGGATGGTCAGACTTATGTCTCCATGAAAAGACAAAACAAGGCAAAGACAAACCGGACAATAAAGGTCATAACAAAACTATCGAACTGGGATGGTCAGACTTATGTCTCCATGAAAAAAAAACAAGGCAAAGACACACCGAAGAATAAAGGTCAAAACAAAACAATCGAATTGGGATGGCCAGACTTATGTCTCCATGAAAAGACAAAACAAGACAAAGACACACCGGAGAATAAAGGTCAGAACAAAACTATCGAACTGGGATGGCCAGACTTATGTCCCCATGAAAAGACTAAACAAGGCAAAGACACACCAGACAATAAAGGTCATAACAAAACTACAGAACTGAGATGGTCAGACTAATGTCTCCATGAAAAGACAAAACAAGGCAAAAACACACCGGACAATTAGATCATAACAAAACTATCAAACTGGGATGGCCAGACTTATGTCTCCATGAAAAGACAAAACAAGGCAAAGACAAACCGGAGAATAAAGGTCATAACAAAACTATCGAACTGGGTTGGTCAGACTTATGTCTCCATGAATAGACAAAACAAGGCAAAGACACACCAGACAATAAAGGTCAAAACAAAACTATCGAACTGGGATGGTCAGACTTATGTCTCCATGAAAAGACAAAACAAGGCAAAGACACACCGGAGAATAAAGGTTATAACAAAACTATTGAACCAGGATGGCCAGACGTATGTCTCCCTGAATAGACAAAACAAGGCAAAGACACACCAGACAATAAAGGTCAAAACAAAACTATCGAATTGGGATAGTCAGACTTATGTCTCCATGAAAAGACAAAACAAGGCAAAAACACACCGGAGATTAAAGGTTATAACAAAACTACAGAACTGGGATGGCCAGACTTACGTCTCCATGAAAAGACAAAACAAGACAAAGACACACCGGACAATAAAGATCATAACAAAACTATCGAACTGGGATGGCCAGACTTATGTCTCCATGAAAAGACAAAACAAGACAAAGACACACCGGACAATAAAGGTCATAACAAAACTATCGAACTGGGATGGTCAGACTTATGTCTCCATGAAAAGACAAAACAAGACAAAGACACACCGGACAATAAAGGTCATAACAAAACTATCGAACTGGGATGGCCAGACTTATGTCTCCATGAAAAGACAAAACAAGACAAAGACACACCGGACAATAAAGGTCATAACAAAACTACAGAACTGGGATGGCCAGACTTACGTCTCCATAAAAAGACAAAACAAGACAAAGACACACCAGACAATAAAGGTTATAACAAAACTATCAAACTGGGATGGTTAGACTTATGTCTCCATGAAAAGACAAAACAAGACAAAGACACACCGGACAATAAAGGTTATAACAAAACTACAGAACTGAGATGGTCAGACTAATGTCTCCATGAAAAGACAAAACAAGGCAAAGACACACCGGACAATAAAGATCATAACAAAACTATCAAACTGGGATGGCCAGACTTATGTCTCCATGAAAAGACAAAACAAGGCAAAGACAAACCGGAGAATAAAGGTCATAACAAAACTATCGAACTGGGATGGTGAGACTTATGTCTCCATGAATAGACAAAACAAGGCAAAGACACATCAGACAATAAAGGTCAAAACAAAACTTTCGAACTGGGATGGTCAGACTTATGTCTCCATGAAAAGACAAAACAAGGCAAAGACACACCGGAGAATAAAGGTTATAACAAAACTATCGAACCAGGATCGCCAGACGTATGTCTCCATGAATAGACAAAACAAGGCAAAGACACACCAGACAATAAAGGTCAGAACAAAACTATCGAACTGGGATGGCCAGACTTATGTCCCCATGAAAAGACTAAACAAGACAAAGACACACCAGACAATAAAGGTCAGAACAAAACTATCGAACTGGGATGGCCAGACTTATGTCCCCATAAAAAGACAAAACAAGGCAAAGACACACCAGACAATAAAGGTCATAACAAAACTATCGAACTGGGATGGTCAGTCTTATGTCTTCATGAAAAGACAAAACAAGACAAAGACACACCGGACAATAAAGGTTATAACAAAACTACAGAACTGAGATGGCCAGACTTATGTCTCCATGAATAGACATAACAAGGTAAAGACACACCAGACAATAAAGGTTATAACAAAACTATCGAACTGGGATGGCCAGCCTTATGTCTCCATGAAAAGACAAAGAAGGCAAAGACACACCGGATAATAAAGGTCATAACAAAACTATCGAACTGGGATGGCCAGACTTATGTCTCCATGAATAGACAAAACAAGGCAAAGACACATCGGACAATAAAGGTCATAACAAAACTACAGAACTGGAATGGTCAGACTAATGTCTCCATGAAAAGACAAAACAAGACAAAGACGCACCGAAGAATAAAGGTCATAACAAAACTATCGAACTGGGATGGCCAGACTTATGTCTCCATGAAAAGACAAAACAAGGCAAAGACACACCAGACAATAAAGGTCATAACAAAACTATCGAACTGAGATGGTCAGACTTTTGTCTCCATGAATAGACAAAACAAGGTAAGACACACCAGACAATAAAGGTCATAACAAAACTATCGAACTGGGATGGTCTGACTTATGTCTCCATGAAAAGACAAAACAAGGCAAAGACAAACCGGACAATAAAGGTTATAACAAAACTACAGAACTGGGATGGCCAGACTTATGTCTCCATGAAAAGACAAAACAGGACAAAAACAAACCGGACAATAAAGGTCATAACAAAACTATCGAACTGGGATGGTCAAACTTATGTCTCCATGAAAAGACAAAACAAGACAAAGACACACCGGACAATAAAGGTCATAACAAAACTATCGAACTGGGATGGCCAGACTTATGTCTCCATAAAAAGACAAAACAAGGCAAAGACACACCGGACAATAAAGGTTATAACAAAACTACAGAACTGGGATGGCCAGACTTATGTCTCCATGAAAAGACAAAACAAGACAAAGACACACCGGACAATAAAGGTTATAACAAAACTATCGAACTGGGATGGCCAGACTTATGTCTCCATGAAAAGACAAAACAAGGCAAAGACACACCAGACAATAAAGGTCATAACAAAACTATCGAACTGGGATGGTCAGTCTTATGTCTTCATGAAAAGACAAAACAAGACAAAGACACACCGGACAATAAAGGTTATAACAAAACTACAGAACTGGGATGGCCAGACTTATGTCTCCATGAAAAGACAAAACAAGGCAAAGACACACCGGACAATAAAGGTCATAACAAAACTATCAAACTGGAATGGTCAGACTAATGTCTCCATGAAAAGGCGAAACAAGGCAAAGACACACCGGACAATAAAGGTCATAACAAAACTACAGAAATGGGATGGTCAGACTTATATCTCCATAAAAAGACAAAACAAGACAAAGACACACCGGACAATAAAGGTCATAACAAAACTACAGAACTGGGATTGTCAGACTTATGTCTCCATGAAAAGACAAAACAAGACAAAGACACACCAGACAATAAAGGTCATAACAAAACTATCGAACTGGGATGGTCAGACTTATGTCTCCATGAAAAGACAAAACAAGGCAAAGACACACCGGACAATAAAGGTCATAACAAAACTATCGAACTGGGATGGCCAGACTTATGTCTCCATGAAAAGACAAAACAAGACAAAGACACACCGGACAATAAAGGTCATAACAAAACTATCGAACTGGGATGGCCAGTGTTATGTCTCAATGAAAAGACAAAACAAGGCAAAGACACACCGGACAATAAAGGTCATAACAAAACTATCGAACTAGGATGGCCAGTGTTATGTCTCCATGAAAGACAAAACAAGACAAAGACACACCGGAGAATAAAGGTCATAACAAAACTATCGAACTGGGATGGTCAGACTTATGTCTCCATGAAAAGACAAAACAAGACAAAGACACACCGGACAATAAAGGTCAAAACAAAACTATCGAACTGGGATGGCCAGACTTATGTCTCCATGAAAGACAAAACAAGGCAAAGACACACCGGAGAATAACGAATAAAGGTCATAACAAAACTATCGAACTGGGATGGTCAGACTTATGTCTCCATGAAAAGACAAAACAAGACAAAGACACATCGGACAATAAAGGTCATAACAAAACTATCGAACTGGGATGGTCAGCCTTATGTCTCCATGAAAAGACAAAACAAGACAAAGACACATCGGACAATAAAGGTCATAACAAAACTATCGAACTGGGATGGTAAGACTTATGTCTCCATGAAAAGACAAAACAAGGCAAAGACACACCAGACAATAAAGGTCATAACAAAACTATCGAACTGGGATGGCCAGACTTATGTCTCCATGAAAAGACAAAACAAGGCAAAGACACACCAGACAATAAAGGTCATAACAAAACTATCGAACTGGGATGGTAAGACTTATGTCTCCATGAAAAGACAAAACAAGGCAAAGACACACCAGACAATAAAGGTCATAACAAAACTATCGAACTGGGATGGTCAGATTTATGTCTCCATGAAAAGACTAAACAAGACAAAGACACACCGGACAATAAAGGTCATAACAAAACTATCGAACTAGGATGGTCAGACTTATGTCTCCATGAAAAGACAAAACAAGGCAAAGACACACCGGACAATAAAGGTCATAACAAAACTATCAAACTGGGATGGTCAGACTTATGTGTCCATGAAAAGACAAAACAAGACAAAGACACACCGGACAATAAAGGTCATAACAAAACTATCGAACTGGGATGGTCAGACTTATGTGTCCATGAAAATACAAAACAAGACAAAGACACACCGGACAATAAAGGTCATAACAAAACTATCGAACTGGGATGGCTAGACTTATGTCTCCATGAAAGACAAAACAAGGCAAAGACACAGCGGAGAATAAAGGTCAAAACTATCGAACTGGGATGGTCAGACTTATGTGTCCATGAAAAGACAAAACAAGACAAAGACACACCGGCGAATAAAGGTCATAACAAAACTATCGAACTGGGATGGTCAGACTTATGTCTCCATGAAAAGACAAAACAACACAAAGACACACCGGACAATAAAGGTCATAACAAAACTATCGAACTGGGATGGTCAGACTTATGTGTCCATGAAAAGACAAAACAAGACAAAGACACACCGGACAATAAAGGTCATAACAAAACTATCGAACTGGGATGGCTAGACTTATGTCTCCATGAAAGACAAAACAAGGCAAAGACACACCGGAGAATAAAGGTCAAAACTATCGAACTGGGATGGTCAGACTTATGTCTCCATGAAAAGACAAAACAAGACAAAGACAAACCGGACAATAAAGGTCATAACAAAACTACAGAACTGGGATGGTCAGACTTATGTCTCCATGAAAAGACAAAACAAGACAAAGACACACCGGAGAATAAATGTCAAAACTATCGAACTGGGATGGCCAGACTTATGTCTCCATGAAAAGACAAAACAAGACAAAGACACACCGGACAATAAAGGTCATAACAAAACTATCGAACTCGGATGGTAAGACTTATGTCTCCATGAAAAGACAAAACAAGACAAAGACAAACCGGACAATACAGGTCATAACAAAACTATCGAACTGGGATGGCCAGACTTATGTCTCCATGAAAAGACAAAACAAGACAAAGACACACCGGACAATAAAAGTTATAACAAAACTATCGAACTGGGGTGGTCAGACTTATGTCTCCATGAAAGACAAAAAAAGGCAAAGACACACCGGACAATAAAAGTTATAACAAAACTATCGAACTGGGATGGTCAGACTTATGTCTCCATGAAAGACGAAACAAGGCAAAGACACACCGGACAATAAAGGTCATAACAAAACTATCGAACTGGGATGGTCAGACTTGTGTCTCCATGAAAAGACAAAACAAGACAAAGACACACCGGACAATAAAGGTCATAACAAAACTATCGAACTGGGATGGTCAGACTTGTGTCTCCATGAAAAGGCGAAACAAGGCAAAGACACACCGGACAATAAAGGTCATAACAAAACTATCGAACTGGGATGGCCAGCCTTATGTCTCCATGAAAAGAAAAAACAAGGCAAAGACACACCGGAGAATAAAGGTCATAACAAAACTATCGAACTGGGATGGTCAGACTTATGTCTCCATGAATAGACAAAACAAGACAAAGACACATCGGACAATAAAGGTCATAACAAAACTATCGAACTGGGATGGTCAGACTTATGTCTCCATGAATAGACAAAACAAGACAAAGACACACCGGACAATAAAGGTCATAACAAAACTACAGAACTGGGATGGTCAGACTTATGTCTCCATGAAAGACAAAACAAGGCAAAGACACATCGGACAATAAAGATCAGAACAAAACTACAGAACTGGGATGGTCAGACTTATGTCTCCATGAAAGACAAAACAAGGCAAAGACACACCGGACAATAAAGGTCATAACAAAACTACAGAACTGGGATGGTCAGACTTATATCTCCATGAAAGACAAAACAAGGCAAAGACACACCGGACAATAAAGGTCATAACAAAACTACAGAACTGGGATGGTCAGACTTATGTCTCCATGAAAGACAAAACAAGGCAAAGACACATCGGACAATAAAGGTCATAACAAAACTATCGAACTGGGATGGTCAGATTTATGTCTCCATGAAAAGACAAAACAAGACAAAGACACACCAGACAATAAAGGTCAGAACAAAACTACAGAACTGGGATGGTCAGACTTATGTCTCCATGAAAGACAAAACAAGGCAAAGACACACCGGACAATAAAGGTCATAACAAAACTACAGAACTGGGATGGTCAGACTTATGTCTCCATGAAAGACAAAACAAGGCAAAGACACACCGGACAATAAAGGTCATAACAAAACTACAGAACTGGGATGGTCAGACTTATGTCTCCATGAAAAGATAAAACAAGACAAAGACACACCGGAGATTAAAGGTTATAATAAAACTACAGAGCTGACATCACCAATCTTTTATGTCTAAGAAAATACAAAACCTAGTAAAGACATACTGATAAAATTTAAGTTCGCAATGAATTAGCGTTGGTTTGGGTTGACGAGGTTTTACAGCATCAAACATCCCTCTCCTGTTTCAATCTAAGGGCTAATAGTATCACAAAACACATCAGGTTGTGAAACAAATGAAATTTTATTAGAATTTTGAGATTTACACAATAATTTTATAATACTAACTGCAACTTTTGAAAGTCGTTTTTTTTCACATGACTGAATGAAAAGACTAAACATACGAAATCAATGAAATCTGATACCAACAGGAAAGCCGTAACAGTCAAGCGCTTTCCACAAACTGAAACTGAAATCATTGTACGTACAAACGTTAACCCACAGCCCGAAAACGTGTTTCTCTGTATTAATCACTCTGTGTGCTCCCGGGTTTACTATATGAGTAAACGATGAAATGATTTCATCATCAAAAGTTTTTGTCGTTACACCTGTAACATTAAGCGGTTTCCCGTCCATCTCAAATCCATTCGTATCATTGCCATCTAGGGAAAAGCTAAGATAACTCATACCAAGGTCAGGAACGACAAAAAAGTACTCTGACTTGTATTGGTTTCGTCCAGGAATAGTCATCATAAATTGTTTCATCATTAGAATAAAGACTTGATTAACTTCTTTCGGAAAAATCATAACCAGTACATTTGACGCTGCCTTAATGTATGAGACGTTCTCATGTCGAAACTGATGCCATTTTCCGGGTTCTATTTCTTTTTGAACGGACATTTTATCTGAATAAATGGTAACGTTATTTCGATAGTAACTATAAACTCTCACGACACTTTCTGGTCTATCCTGGATTAAAGGTACAATGAACTCAGTATCTTGTTGATCAACTGGTAAAATGTTCTCAATAAAAGAATTTTCATACTCATTTGACTTCTTGTACTGACCATATCTATTACCAGCCATTACAGCGATCGGTGCTGAAGAAGTAATTGTAGTACCGGACAAATCATAGTTATGTGACACTTGCATGCTTTCATAGGAAGCAAGGCTAAGTCTTAGTACATCTCCATCATTATAATTCATCCCATTAATGGAAACATTTCCTTTGGTTGCACAGACGGTAATGTTAACCTCTGTTGCTGTATCTAAAGCAACAACCCCAAAGAAACTTTCATCATTGGACGAATGCACTCTAAAGGATGGTACTATATATTGGGTAGATAGGTGTCGTGTCGGTATCACGTAAAATCCGTTATAATGTTTGAGAAATATATCCAATGAGGCTAAATGAGATTCAATAATAATCACAAAAACTTCAACAGGTACGCTAGAAATAATTCTCACAGTCTTGTCTTCCTGCTTTCCATCATCTAAATATACATCTTTAGGAAGATTTATCTCGTTTTTACCTTTCTCTAGTGTTTTATTTTGATTGAGAAGGTTCATAGCTGTTCCTTTGACTTGAAGTGAACCGTTTTGTGAACTGTAAATCAATAACTTGAGGGTTCTCGTATAAGATATCCGTGGAACTATTATAGCAAACTCAAATTTACCACCTGGAACACAAAGCGAAAATATAATGATAATAATGTTCAGGCATAAACACATGCCAGTACTAACGAAATAATGTACAGATAGAAACATATGCCAGAACATAAAAGAGATAATGATGGCATATAATTATGCCAGTACTAACGAGATAATATTCAGAGAGATACACACACCAGTACTAATGAGATAATAATACAGAGATAAACATGCTAGTACTAACGAGATGATGTGGACAAATGCACAAGTCAGTACAAACGGAATAATGTAGAGACAGAAACACACCAAGTACTAATGAGATACTTTACAGAGAGATACATATGCAACTACTTACGATATGATATACAAATGCTTTACATATACAGATATACATGCAGGCCAGTACTAACGAAATAATATACATATATAGGCACGCCAGCAATAACGAGATAATGTAGATATACACCATGCCAGTAATAACGAGATAATGTAGATATACACCATGCCAGTAATAACGAGATAATGTAGATATACACCATGTCAGTACTAACGAGATAATGTAGATATACATCATGCAAGTACTATCGAGATAATGTAGATATACACCATGCCAGTACTAACGAGATAATGTAGATATACACCATGCCAGTACTAACGAGATAATGTAGATATACACCATGACAGTACTAACGAGATAATGTAGATATACACCATGCCAGTACTAACGAGATAATGTATACAGCTTGTCAGTACTAACAAGATAATGTAGATATACACCATGCCAGTAATAACGAGATAATGTAGATATACACACCATACCAGTACTAACGAGATAATGTAGATATACACCAAGCCAGTACTAACGAGATAATTTAGATTTACACCATGCCAGTAATAACGAGATAATGTAGATATATACGCATGCCAGTAATAACGAGATAATGTAGATATACACCACGCTAGTAATAACGAGATAATGTAGATATACACCACGCTAGTAATAACGAGATAATGTAGATATACACCATGTCAGTACTAACGAGATAATGTAGATATACACCATGTCAGTAATAATGAGATAATGTAGATATACACCATGCCAGTAATAACGAGATAATGCAGATATACACCATGACAGTACTAACGAGATAATGTAGATATACACCATGCCAGTACTAACGACATAATGTAGATATACACCATGCCAGCAATAACGAGATAATGTAGATATACACCATGCCAGTACTAACGAGATAATGTAGATATACACCATGTCAGAGTACTAACAAGATAATGTAGATATACACCATGCCAGTATTAACGAGATAATGTAGATATACACCATGCCAGTACTAACGAGATAATGTAGATATACACCATGCCAGTACTAACGAGATAATGTAGATATACACCATGACAGTACTAACAAGATAATGTAGATATTCACCATGCCAGTACTAACGAGATAATGTAGATATACACCATGCCAGTACTATAAACGAGATAATGTAGATATACACCATGCCAGTACTAACGAGATAATGTAGATATACACCATGCCAGTAATAACGAGATAATGTAGATATACACCATGTCAGTACTAACGAGATAATGTAGATATACATCATGCCAGTACTAACAAGATAATGTAGATATTCACCATGCCAGTACTAACGAGATAATGTAGATATACACCATGCCAGTACTATAAACGAGATAATGTATACAGCTTGTCAGTACTAACGAGATAATGTAGATATACACCTTGCCAGTACTAACGAGATAATGTAGATATTCACCATGCCAGTACTAACGAGATAATGTAAATATACACCATGCCAGTACTAACAAGATAATGTAGATACACACCATGCAAGTAATAACGAGATAATGTAGAAATACACCATGACAGTACTAACGAGATAATGTAGATATACACCATGCCAGCAATAACGAGATAATGTAGATATACACCATGCCAGTACTAACAAGATAATGTAGATATACACCACGCCAGTACTAACGAGATAATGTAGATATACACCATGCAAGTACTAACGAGATAATGTAGATATACACCATGACAGTACTAACAAGATAATGTAGATATACACCATGTCAGTACTAACGAGATAATGTAGATATACACCATGACAGTACTAACGAGATAATGTAGATATACACCATGTCAGTACTAACAAGATAATGTAGATATACACCATGCCAGTACTAACGAGATAATGTAGATATACACCATGACAGTAATAACGAGATAATGTAGACATACACCATGACAGTACTAACGAGATAATGTAGATATACACCATGACAGTACTAACGAGATAATGTAGATATACACCATGCCAGTACTAACCAGATAATGTAGATATACACCATGACAGTACTAACGAGATAATGTAGATATACACCATGCCAGTACTAACAAGATAATGTAGATATACACCATGCCAGTACTAACCAGATAATGTAGATATACACCATGCCAGTACTAACGAGATAATGTAGATATACACCATGACAGTACTAACGAGATAATGTAGATATACACCATGACAGTACTAACGAGATAATGTAGATATACACCATGCCAGTACTAACAAGATAATGTAGATATACACCATGCCAGTACTAACGAGATAATGTAGATATACACCATGCCAGTAATAACGAGATAATGTAGATATACACCATGTCAGTACTAACCAGATAATGTAGATATACACCATGTCAGTACTAACGAGATAATGTAGATATACACCATGACAGTACTAACGATATAATGTAGATATACACCATGACAGTACTAACGAGATACTGTAGATATACACCATGACAGTACTAACGAGATAATGTAGATATACACCATGCCAGTACTAACGAGATAATGTAGATATACACCATGACAGTACTAACGAGATAATGTAGATATACACCATGTCAGTACTAACAAGATAATGTAGATATACACCATGTCAGTAATAACGAGTTAATGTAGATATACACCATGTCAGTACTAACAAGATAATGTAGATATACACCATGTCAGTACTAACAAGATAATGTAGATATACACCATGCCAGTACTAACGAGATAATGTAGATATACACCATGCCAGTACTAACGAGATAATGTAGATATACACCATGTCAGTACTAACGAGATAATGTAGATATACACCATGACAGTACTAACGATATAATGTAGATATACACCATGACAGTACTAACGAGATAATGTAGATATACACCACGCCAGTAATAACGAGATAATGTAGATATACACCATGCCAGTAGTAACGAGATAATGTAGATATACACCATGACAGTACTAACGAGATAATGTAGATATACACCATGACAGTACTAACGAGATAATGTAGATATACACCATGCCAGTACTAACGAGATAATGTAGATATACACCACGCCAGTAATAACGAGATAATGTAGATATACACCATGTCAGTACTAACGAGATAATGTAGATATACACCATGCCAGTACTAACGAGATAATGTAGTTATACACCATGCCAGTACTAACGAGATAATGTAGATATACACCATGTCAGTACTAACGAGATAATGTAGATATACACCATGCCAGTAATAACGAGATAATGTAGATATACACCATGTCAGTACTAACGAGATAATGTAGATATACACCATGCCAGTACTAACAAGATAATGTAGATATACACCATGCCAGTACTAACCAGATAATGTAGATATACACCATGACAGTACTAACGAAATAATGTAGATATACACCATGCCAGTACTAACGAGATAATGTAGATATACACCATGCCAGTACTAACGAGATAATGTAGATATACACCATGCCAGTACTAACAAGATAATGTAGATATACACCATGCCAGTACTAACGAGATAATGTAGATATACACCATGACAGTACTAACGAGATAATGTAGATATACACCATGCCAGTACTAACGAGATAATGTAGATATACACCATGTCAGTAATAACGAGATAATGTAGATATACACCATGCTAGTACTAACGAGATAATGTAGATATACACCATGACAGTACTAACGAGATAATGTAGATATACACCATGCCAGTACTAACGAGATAATGTAGATATACACCATGACAGTACTAACGAGATAATGTAGATATACACCATGCCAGTACTAACGAGATAATGTAGATATACACCATGACAGTACTAACGAGATAATGTAGATATACACCATGTCAGTACTAACGAGATAATGTAGATATACACCATGCCAGTAATAACGAGATAATGTAGATATACACCATGCCAGTACTAACCAGATAATGTAGATATACACCATGACAGTACTAACGAGATAATGTAGATATACACCATGTCAGTACTAACGAGATAATGTAGATATACACCATGACAGTAATAACGAGATTATGTAGATATACACCATGAAAGTACTAACGAGATAATGTAGATATACACCATGTCAGTACTAACGAGATAATGTAGATATACACCATGTCAGTACTAACCAGATAATGTAGATATACACCATGTCAGTACTAACAAGATAATGTAGATATACACCATGTCAGTACTAACGAGATAATGTAGATATACACCATGTCAGTACTAACGAGATAATGTAGATATACACAATGCCAGTACTAACAAGATAATGTAGATATACACCATGCCAGTACTAACGAGATAATGTAGATATACACCATGACAGTAATAACGAGTTAATGTAGATATACACCATGACAGTAATAACGAGATAATGTAGATATACACCATGACAGTACTAACGAGATAATGTAGATATACACCACGCCAGTACTAACGAGATAATGTAGATATACACCATGACAGTACTAACCAGATAATGTAGATATACACCATGTCAGTACTAACGAGATAATGTAGATATACACCATGACAGTAATAACGAGATAATGTAGATATACACCATGTCAGTAATAACAAGATAATGTAGATATACACCATGTCAGTAATAACGAGATAATGTAGATATACACCATGTCAGTAATAACGAGATAATGTAGATATACACCATGTCAGTACTAACCAGATAATGTAGATATACACCATGCCAGTACTAACAAGATAATGTAGATATACACCATGCCAGTACTAACGAGATAATGTAGATATACACCATGACAGTACTAACGAGATAATGTAGATATACACCACGACAGTACTAACGATATAATGTAGATATACACCATGACAGTACTAACGAGATAATGTAGATATACACCATGTCAGTACTAACGAGATAATGTAGATATACACCATGACAGTACTAACGAGATAATGTAGATATACACCATGTCAGTACTAACGAGATAATGTAGATATACACCAAGCCAGTACTAACGAGATAATGTAGATATACACCATGACAGTACTAACGAGATAATGTAGATATACACCATGACAGTACTAACGAGATAATGTAGATATACACCATGACAGTACTAACGAGATAATGTAGATATACACCATGCCAGTACTAACGAGATAATGTAGATATACACCATGACAGTACTAACAAGATAATGTAGATATACACCATGCCAGTACTAACGAGATAATGTAGATATACACCAAGCCAGTACTAACGAGATAATGTAGATATACACCATGACAGTACTAACGAGATAATGTAGATATACACCATGACAGTACTAACGAGATAATGTAGATATACACCATGTCAGTACTAACGAGATAATGTAGATATACACCAAGCCAGTACTAACGAGATAATGTAGATATACACCATGACAGTACTAACGAGATAATGTAGATATACACCATGACAGTACTAACGAGATAATGTAGATATACACCATGACAGTACTAACGAGATAATGTAGATATACACCATGCCAGTACTAACGAGATAATGTAGATATACACCATGACAGTACTAACAAGATAATGTAGATATACACCATGCCAGTACTAACAAGATAATGTAGATATACACCATGTCAGTACTAACGATATAATGTAGATATACACCACGCCAGTACTAACCAGATAATGTAGATATACACCACGCCAGTACTAACGAGATAATGTAGATATACACCATGACAGATATACACCATGACAGTACTAACGAGATAATGTAGATATACACCATGTCAGTACTAACGAGATAATGTAGATATACACCAAGCCAGTACTAACGAGATAATGTAGATATACACCATGACAGTACTAACGAGATAATGTAGATATACACCATGACAGTACTAACGAGATAATGTAGATATACACCATGCCAGTACTAACAAGATAATGTAGATATACACCATGCCAGTACTAACGAGATAATGTAGATATACACCACGCCAGTACTAACGAGATAATGTAGATATACACCATGTCAGTAATAACGAGATAATGTAGATATACACCAAGTAAGTACTAACGAGATAATGTAGATATACACCATGCCAGTACTAACGAGATAATGTAGATATACACCATGCCAGTACTAACAAGATAATGTAGATATACCCCATGCTAGTGATAACGAGATAATGTAGATATACCCCATGACAGTACTAACAAGATAATGTAGATATACACCATGACAGTACTAACGAGATAATGTAGATATACATCATGACAGTACTAACGAGATAATGTAGATATACACCATGACAGTACTAACGAGATAATGTAGATATACACCATGTCAGTACTAACGAGATAATGTAGATAAACACAATGCCAGTACTAACGAGATAATGTAGATATACACCATGTAAGTACTAACGAGATAATGTAGATATACACCATGACAGTACTAACGAGATAATGTAGATATACACCATGTCAGAGTACTAACGAGATAATGTAGATATACACCATGACAGTACTAACGAGATAATGTAGATATACACCATGCCAGTACTAACGAGATAATGTAGATATACACCATGCCAGTAATAACAAGATAATGTAGATATACACCATGCCAGTACTAACGAGATAATGTAGATATACACCATGCCAGTACTAACCAGATAATGTAGATATACACCATGACAGTACTAACGAGATAATGTAGATATACACCATGCCAGTACTAACGAGATAATGTAGATATACACCATGCCAGTAATAACGAGATAATGTAGATATACACCATGCTAGTACTAACGAGATAATGTAGATATACACCATGCCAGTACTAACGAGATAATGTAGATATACATCATGTCAGTAATAACGAGATAATGTAGATATACACCATGCCAGTACTAACGAGATAATGTAGATATACACCATGCCAGTAATAACGAGATAATGTAGATATACACAATGCCAGTAATAACAAGATAATGTAGATATACACCATGCCAGTAATAACAAGATAATGTAGATATACACCATGCTAGTACTAACGAGATAATGTAGATATACACAATGCCAGTACTAACGAGATAATGTAGATATACACAATGCCAGTAATAACAAGATAATGTAGATATACACCATGCCAGTAAAAACAAGATAATGTAGATATACACCATGCCAGTACTAACGAGATAATGTAGATATACACCATGCCAGTACTAACGAGATAATGTAGATATACACAATGCCAGTAATAACAAGATAATGTAGATATACACCATGCCAGTAATAACCAGATAATGTAGATATACACCATGCCAGTACTAACGAGATAATGTAGATATACACCATGACAGTAATAACGAGATAATGTAGATACACACCATGCCAGTAATAACAAGATAATGTAGATATACACCATGCCAGTAATAACAAGATAATGTAGATATACACCATGCCAGTACTAACGAGATAATGTAGATATACACCATGCCAGTACTAACCAGATAATGTAGATATACACCATGACAGTACTAACGAGATAATGTAGATGTACACCATGCCAGTACTAACGAGATAATGTAGATATACACCATGACAGTACTAACGAGATAATGTAGATATACACCATGACAGTAATAACGAGATAATGTAGATATACACCATGTCAGTAATAACGAAATAATGTAGATATACACCATGCCGGTACTAACGAAATAATGTAGATATACACCATGTCAGTACTAACGAGATAATGTAGATACACACCATGCCAGTACTAACGAGATAATGTAGATATACACCATGTCAGTACTAACGAGATAATGTAGATATACACCATGTCAGTACTAACGAGATAATGTAGATATACACCATGACAGTAATAACGAGATAATGTAGATATACACCATGACAGTACTAACGAGATAATGTAGATACACACCATGACAGTACTAACGATATAATGTAGATATACACCATGCCAGTAATAACGAGAAACCTTAGATATACACCATGCCGGTACTAACGAGATAATGTATACAGCTTGTCAGTACTAACGAGATAATGTAGATATACACCATGCCAGTACTAACGAGATAATGTATACAGCTTGTCAGTACTAACGAGATAATGTAGATATACACCATGACAGTACTAACGAGATAATGTAGATGTACACCATGCCAGTACTAACGAGATAATGTAGATATACACCATGACAGTACTAACGAGATAATGTAGATATACACCATGACAGTAATAACGAGATAATGTAGATATACACCATGTCAGTAATAACGAGATAATGTAGATATACACCATGCCGGTACTAACGAAATAATGTAGATATACACCATGTCAGTACTAACGAGATAATGTAGATACACACCATGCCAGTACTAACGAGATAATGTAGATATACACCATGTCAGTACTAACGAGATAATGTAGATATACACCATGTCAGTACTAACGAGATAATGTAGATATACACCATGCCAGTACTAACCAGATAATGTAGATATACACCATGCCAGTAATAACAAGATAATGTAGATATACACCATGTCAGTACTAACGAGATAATGTAGATATACACCATGCCAGTAATAACGAGATAATGTAGATATACACCATGTCAGTACTAACCAGATAATGTAGATATACACCATGTCAGTACTAACGAGATAATGTAGATATACACCATGACAGTACTAACGAGATAATGTAGATATACACCATGCCAGTACTAACGAGATAATGTAGATATACACCATGTCAGTACTAACGAGATAATGTAGATATACACCATGTCAGTACTAACGAGATAATGTAGATATACACCATGACAGTAATAACGAGATAATGTAGATATACACCATGACAGTACTAACGAGATAATGTAGATACACACCATGACAGTACTAACGATATAATGTAGATATACACCATGCCAGTAATAACGAGAAACCTTAGATATACACCATGCCGGTACTAACGAGATAATGTATACAGCTTGTCAGTACTAACGAGATAATGTAGATATACACCATGCCAGTACTAACGAGATAATGTATACAGCTTGTCAGTACTAACGAGATATTATACATATACATATACATGCCAGTGCTAATAAGATCATATAGCAGATACAGTAGCTAGTTCATATGAAACATTTAACAAAATGGCAATCATTTCATTACTCTTGAGAAAATGTTCAAAAAGGCATGCAATCCAGTACTTTTTTCATGATAAATTACAGACTTTTGGTACCTATATGTTAAACCTATATGTAGAATGATTTGACAATAGTTTATTTAAAAAAAATATGAAGAAAAATAATTTTAGATAGATTTGCAATGAATAACTCATTTTTTAGATAACAAGGTTTTTGTTATACCCTAATATATAAAGTACATGTTCGTGCAATGTATAAAACGGGTATAGAACGGTTAATTTGGTTATGCTATTATATCGATATTTTTAGGAGTAACCTCTCATCAGCAGCATTTGAATCTAAATAGTGGAATATCACAAACCAAAAACATTGAATGAATGGTTCTCAAAACCAAAAAAGTTTGAACAAGAAAGCCAAATCCAGCACTGAGGTCTAATGCAGCATTGTGGTACTTAAAAAACTATGTATAGATATAAATTTTTAATGATCTAAAGAAAACAAGATAACTCTTACTTAACTGTCTATAAGCAGACTTTTGATATTTTTTCAGACTTTGTTGTGTACAATAATATATGCTATACTTACTCCCTGTTACAGATAGCGCCCCAGTATTACTTGACCCAGTACCATAACTATTTGTGACAGAACAAGTGTAGTCACCGGCATCCACTGGTATGACATTGAAAATAGTCAGTGAGGGTGTGTTGATGGTACTACCAATGTATTTGTAAGTATCGGTCTTCAAAGTAATGGTGGCATCTTCATTGCCGACATATTTCGTCCACGTAACAGATTTGATCGTCGAGTTAGAAAAGACGCCACATTTAATGGTGACAGACTGACCCGCGGTAACTAAGTAAGCAGACGGTGAGATATTCACAGTTGGCACAGCTGAAAAATATGGTTTATAATATTATCTGGTAAAGCAGAAAAAAGTTGGTATACAATAATAACTGGTACAGCTAAACAAAGTTCGTATATAGTACCACGCAGAACAGATAAAAAGGTTGGTTAATTGTTATAACCGTTACAGCTGAAAAGTTGGTTTATAGTTATAACTGGTACAGTTGAAAAGTTGGTTTATTGTTATAACCGTTACAGCTGAAAAGTTGGTTTATTGTTATAACCGTTACAGCTGAAAAGTTGGTTTATAGTTATAACTGGTACAGCTGAAAAGTTGGTTTATAGTTATAACTGGTACAGTTGAAAAGTTGGTTTATAGTTATAACGGTAATGCTGAAAAGTTGGTTTATAGTTATAACTGGTACAGTTGAAAAGTTGGTTTATTGTTATAACCGTTACAGCTGAAAAGTTGGTTTATTGTTATAACCGTTACAGCTGAAAAGTTGGTTTATTGTTATAACTGGTACAGTTGAAAAGTTGGTTTATTGTTATAACCGTTACAGCTGAAAAGTTGGTTTATTGTTATAACCGTTACAGCTGAAAAGTTGGTTTATAGTTATAACTGGTACAGCTGAAAAGTTGGTTTATTGTTATAACTGGTACAGTTGAAAAGTTGGTTTATTGTTATAACCGTTACAGCTGAAAAGTTGGTTTATAGTTATAACTGGTACAGCTGAAAAGTTGGTTTATAGTTATAACTGGTACAGTTGAAAAGTTGGTTTATTGTTATAACCGTTACAGCTGAAAAGTTGGTTTATAGTTATAACTGGTACAGCTGAAAAGTTGGTTTATTGTTATAACCGGTAATGCTGAAAAGTTGGTTTATAGTTATAACTGGTACAGTTGAAAAGTTGGTTTATTGTTATAACCGTTACAGCTGAAAAGTTGGTTTATAGTTATAACTGGTACAGCTGAAAAGTTGGTTTACTGTTATAACCGGTAATGCTGAAAAGTTGGTTTATAGCTATAACTGGTACAGCTGAAAGGTTGGTTTATAGCTATAACTGGTAATGCTGAAAAGTTGGTTTATAGCTATAACTGGTAATGCTGAAAAGTTGGTTTATAGCTATAACTGGTACAGCTGAAAAGTTGGTTTATAGCTATAACTGATAATGCTGAAAAGTTGGTTTATAGTAACAGTTGATACGGCTAAAAAAGTATATAATAGATAAATAAAACTGGTAAAGCTGAAAAATTTTTATAGTCACAGATGATGGTCTTTTTTAATGCTGGCGTCACACTGTCCCGATTTTGACATACGATGGACACACGAATGTGAAAATTTCAACTTCGTGCGAAGTTAGTCCCGAACTTGCTAAAAATCAAAATTAAAACCGAAGGGTATACGATTAGAACCGATGGCTAAGCGATCGGAAAAGTAGCACATCCGAATAGCTGCGAACCGATTACGAAGTTGTTACGATGTTATCAAGATTAGTCGAGAATTAGATCCGAAGGAGACACGAATTTATACGACGGCTGTACGACGTCGTGTTTAGCATACGATGGGTCTACGAAGCACCACGATGGGTATACGGTAATAGCGCGATTTGCAATAAGATTATATAATTTAGTCTATATAAATTGTCCTTTGCAGCCTCTAATTAGTATTTATGGATAATAAGTTAAACCGATGGCTCTCCAAGCAAACTCCTGCTGTCCCTGATGTCGATCAGTAAGAGTAGATAAGACATTTGATCTTAAGCTAATATGTAGGGCCTGTTAAGATAGAACAAAAAAGATGACGCTACTTTTTCTTGTTTTGTTCGTGTTAGTTGACCGAAGCACACATAATCTGAAAACAAGAAGAATATGTTGTAACTATGAAAGTTCAACAATTTTAGCTGTTGCGAACAATTCTTGAACAAAGCGTGTCCACCTTATAATATATAACTTCGTTACCGGTCCTATACCGGTATCTAAGTCCAAATGTCCCGTAAATATTTGCGGACCGAAACGGAATGTAAACTTGATCTCAGTAACCCGTAATGGTGGACTGGCATACAGTACATGCCAAAAAGCAGTTTAATAACTATCATTAAGGGTTTAGAAAAAAAGTGTGGGAAACTGATATTTCTGTGAAATTCCAAAGTTCAAAGGGTCCTAACTCTGTAAAAAATTGCGGACCGGAACAACGCGTTAACTTGATCTTTAACTCATCATGGTAAGACTCACATACCAAAAATCAGTTTAAAGTTTAATATCTATATAAAAGGTTTAACAAAAAGTGCGAAAAAGTTATTGTGACAGCGAGACGGCCGGGTCGAACAGACACACAAACGGGCAGACGGAGTGCAAACCTAAAGTCCCCTTCGGCTTTTGTCGGTAGGGGACTGATAAAAACAAAAGTAAGTTTAAAATGTTTAAAACTTTATTTCTGATATTGAAATTCAAGTATTAAAAGGTGCCACAAAAGCCAGGACGAGGACGTGAAAGAGGGAAGCGCCTGACTGGAAAGAACAGGACGAAAAGAAAAGCGTCAGAAGATTCTAGATCCAGCTCTGTCTTTGCTTTGTTTTGTCTTTTCTTCTTGTACTTTTGAGACTGATCATTCTAGTTTCATTTTTTTTAATTTCCTTATCAATTTTTCGAAACTAAAAAGTTATGAATAAAGAATTAATGCGGATACTTGTATCATAAGCTGCTGTCTTGTAAGTTTTCCTCCTGCTGCATTTTAATTATGATGAAAAAAAACAGAGCTATACATGTACTAACTTTTCTTTTTCTAAACGATTTATTGTAACACGCCCCTAACTGAAATGGGTTAATAAATGTCCCTATAAGGCACTTTTGACACGTTATATAATTTTTTACTTCAGAAATCGTACTGCTTTGACCAGTGCCGTGTTTCCATCTCCATGCCATTACTCTATGCCATTACATTAGTTACGACGGATATACGAATACAAAGCGAAGTCTTCGCGACGCCGTGTTTCCTTCGCACCACCTTCGGAGAGCTTCTTGTTTTATTCGTGCCGCCATCGTAAGATAAATTTAGCCGACGACACTTAGAAGGCAACACGAAATCAGAAGATGCTTTCACGAAGGCATTACGATAGAAAGGATGTATTAACGAACACAACACGAACAAGGACCTTCGCACGAACCTTCGGGAGTTTTTTAACATGTTAAAAAATTAGGAAGGCATTACGAAGTTGCTCCCGAAGTTGGAATATTTCAGCCGATGGTGCTACGATGGTAAAAGATGGCAACACGAATAGCGCGATTTGAATACGATCACTCCCGATTTTGAAAATATCCATAATCGTGTTTCCATCGGGGTCAAAATCGGGATAGTGTGACGCCAGCATTACAGTCGGTACAGCTGAAAAGTTGTTCATAGTTACAGTTGGTGCAGATGGAAATTTGGTTGATAGTCACAGATGATACAACTGAAAAATGTAGTTTATAATAACAGCTGGTTAAGATGAAAATGGGTTGGAAAAATTAATACAGCTAATAAGCTTGGATAGGTAACTAACAAAAATATGGCGAACCATTTGCTGATGTGGTACACTCATTTCGGTTGAAAACATTTAAATATGACACACAGATATGACCATTGCGATCTTTATGTCTTCAAAATTTCGTTGCCTTGTTTTGTTTTACATTATTTGACACTGATCATTACTAGCTTGAAAATTTTGTTACCAGTTTTATATTCTACGAACGTCTTAGACTTCTATCTAATATTTATTTTAGTTTACAAAATGAAGAGTCAATATTTTTTTTAAAAACGGTATTGGTTAAACATATGACTGAAATCACTTTCCTTTTGATCAACAACTAGTATTAGCAATACAACACTTAATCACTATGAAAAAATGAAATACTTACTCCCTGTTACAGACAGTGTTGCAGTATTACTTGAGCCAGTACCAAAACCGTTGGTGGCGAAGCAGATGTAACCCCCGGCATCATTTGGTTCAGCATCAGCTATGGTCAGTGATGGGGTGGCGACTGTACTACCGATGTATTTGCTTGGATTGGTCATAGACGTGATTGTGGTTGTTGCATTCCCGAAATATTTCTTCCATGACACAGATTTAACAGTCAAATTAGAGGAGACGCTGCATACAATGGTCACATTCTGATCCACTGACACGGAGTAAGTGATCGGTGAAATAGTTATATTTGGAACAGCTGAAAAATATTTATTTTATTTAGGCAACCTTGACTAAAAAGATTAATAGTAAGTGATTCTGAAAAAGGTTAGGTCTTTCGCTTGAGTCCTTTAAACAGATTCCTAAATGCGTTTTTTTCTTATATCTATGCATATATAAAAGAAAACCCCAAAATGTAACTTTTATTATGAACGACTAAAAGTCTGTTTGGAATGACTCATATCCCTTATAAGTTTTTGCACCTTCAACAATTTTGGTGGCGTGATAAAATGCCGAAAAATGTAGAAGTTTGACATCCTTTTTGCGTCTATACAAATCTTTAAAATTTGCAAAAACCGACCTTTTCTATGTAAATTTTAAATGCATGTATCTCCTCAAAGCAATCCACATCATGATATAATTCATATGTAAATTTGAACTTACTGCCTGTTACTGACAAATTTCCACTGTTACTTGATCCTATACCCAAACCATTTGTGGCGAAGCAAATGTAACTCCCGGCATCATTTGGATCGGTATAAACTATGGTCAGTGATGGGGTGGTGACAGTACCACCGATGTATTTGTTTGGATTGGTCTTGGACGTGATTGTGGTTGTTACATTCCCGAAATATTTCTGCCATGACACCGCAAGAATGGTCAACTCGGAAGAGATGTTACATTGAATTGTCACGTTCTGTTCCACAGGCACGGAGTAAGTGATCGGTGAAATAGTTACACTTGGTTTAGCTAAAAAATATCAACATGTAGGGATTCTTCATTTTGCAACATGACTCAAATATGATTTATAGAATTTGTAACATTTTTGTATCATGGTAATGGTGAATTCTTTGATATCGGACGTGGCTTTCTATTTTTGAGGGCTTTTTTTCTAATATAAAACTTCTAATTAATGACCCACTGTTATATTGTTAGCAGCGACGGGCTTGTTGTCTGGTCAGCAGTCACCATTTGTGCAATCTTTGTGGGGGGTATCACATAGATAAGTGTGGCTGTGCAAAGTATCACAGTAAATCTCGTCGGTGGTTTCAGATGAAAGGATTTTAATAGAAGAGTTAAGGACAACAGACACTAAGTAGCGACAATAGCTCAACTTCGGGTCAGATAAGCTAAAATATAAAGCTTCAATTCCAATATTAATTTTGACCTACCTCCTCTAACACGTAATGTTCCACTGCTACTTGAGCCAGTACCAAAACCGTTTGTGGCGAAGCAAACGTAGCTACCGGCATCCCTGAAGTTAACATCGACTACGGTTAGTGATGGGGTGGTGACAGAACTTCCTCTATACTTGTTTGAATCCGTGATGGCCGAAATATTAAAAGTCTCATTTCCGACATCTTTCTGCCATGACACGGATTTTATTGTCACCTCTGAAGCTATGCTACATTGGATTGTTACATTCTGACCCCAGATCACTGATTGTCTGGTTGGAAATATAGTAACAGTAGGTTTAGCTATTAAAAAAAAAGAAAACTTATTTGCAGTGATACTTTTGGTTACATCAGTTATAAAGATAAACACGATATTTTAATATGTAATGATTTGTATTGTGTTTTTTTTAGAAAGGAAAATAAAATAAAAATGGCAATGAATATATGCGTAAACGAAAAATAAAATGAAATGCAATGAGTAATGTTAAAAAAGAATAAATTTACCATTTAACGAAAAAAAAAGACTTACTCCCTGTAACCGACAAAGTTCCGGTGTTACTTGAGCCAGTACCAACACTGTTTGTGGCAGCGCAAGTATAATTTCCAGCATCCTCAGGTTCGGCATTGGCAATGGTTAGAGATGGGCTAGTGATGGTACTGCCGTTGTATTTGTGGGGGTTGGTTGTCAAGTCGATGTTGGAGTTGGAATCACCGTCCATTTTCTTCCAAGATACAGATGTCATTGGCAAAATGGATGATACACTGCATTGAATAGTAACAGGCTGGCCACCAGACACTGAGTAGTAGCTTGGAAAAACTGATACAGTTGGCTCAGCTGAAAATTTGTCAATCGTAAAAACAATTTGAAATACACATTGTTCAATCTGCATATTAATTAAAGATTACGCGATTTATGATTCTGACAGAGGTAATTCATCAACATATGTATAGACAGTATTTAAACGTTTTTAACAGACTGACCACCAGACACACAAACGTGGTTTGAGGAATAGTAACAGTTGGTTTAGCTGCAATTTGTAAAATGAAATCAAAGGTGCATTATACAGATTGAAACTCAACTGAACTCTCGATTCATTTCTTTCCGTTGAAGATGCATCCTAAATAAAGCATGACATTTTCAAGGATCAGACATTTCGCGTAATCTAAACCTTGCGAATGTATTTCAAAGAGAAACGTCGAACTTTAATGGAAACGTACAGAATATAATATATACAGACGCTGCTATGCCTTAATTACCATATTTTTGTGAAGCTTTTCAAGAGGAATAAAATATTAGTGAAAAGAAATGTTTCCTTGAACTAGGTGTTTGGAACAAAACCTTAAAAATTGTGAGCAATTATTTTGGTTACTTGTACATATAAAAAACCTGTATACTAAGTTCCAAAAACTGGTATCAGTGGCGGAGAATGAAGCAAAGGTGTACCAAAGGGGTATTCAGTATCATAAAACCGTAAAGACAAAAACAAAACCGGCAGACAAAAAATCATCACAACAAAACAACATAAAACACACACACACATAACAACAAAACCGCCTTCAGCAACGCAAACTCAAGTCGAAACGAGAGTGAACTCAGGTGCTCCGGAAGAGTAAGCTAAGCAGTTGAATTTTGTTATTTTTGTGCATCTGCATGTCCTAAGATGTAACTTCATCTGTGTCTATTACAATACTGCAACTTACTTATCAAATTCAAAGAGCCAACGTTACTCGAGCCTGTGCCAACATTGTTAGTTGCAACACAAGTATAATTTCCCGCATCATTAGTGTCAACATTATCGATGGTGAGGGATGGTATTCTGGGAGTGCTGCCTATGTATTTGTTGGGATCGGTAGATGTAATTGGTAAAGTATTTTTCTTCCATAACACAGACGTAACCGTCCCATATGAAGAGACGTGACAATGTATGGTGGTAGACTGACCCCTGATGACCGAGTAGTCTGTTGGTGAAATGGTTACCTTTGGCACAGCTGTCAAAAGGAAACGAAAAATATTTTTTTTTATATTCCCAAAATATTGCAAGTGTTTAAAATCTTTAATACAATCAATTTCATTGAAAATTAAACAGAGTGGGATATAAATAAAATGCATTTCTTGTGTATTTCCAAAGGAACTATCATATATACATTTAAAAATTCTACGTTGTCAAGTCAGATTAAAAACATAAACTTACGTTCTCTTACAAACAGGCTTCCAAGGTTACTTTTGCCAGTACCTTTACTGTTTGTGGCAAAACAAATGTAGCTTCCTGTATCCGTATTATCGACATCTGCGATGGTCAATGATGGAATGGTGACGGTGCTTCCACTGTATTTGTCGGGATTCGTTGTAGTTGTGATGTAAGAAAACGCTTCCCCATAATTCCTCCGCCAGGTCACAGATGTAATGGCCTGATTGGACGACACGCTGCATTGTAAAGTGACAGTCTTGCCCATGGTTACTGAGTAGATATTCGGGAAGATGGTAACTTCTGGTTCTGCCAAAATATTTCAGTCATTATTTCAGTATTCATGTAGTTAAAAGATTACACTGACTAATGCATAATGCTTTATGACTTATAATAAGTATTACATGATCTGAAAGTTAATGAATTTGAAAGAAGCAGGGGTATCAATGGGGTATCCGAATGTCAAAAGGTCAGAAGGACAGAGACAAAACCAGTAATCACCAACAAGAACGGGACAAAAATAGACAACATGCAAAACATGGAAACACAAAAATAACTGAATATCAATCAACAACGCGAAACGAGAGAGAACTCAGGTACTCTGGAAACAAGCAGTTCCTGCTTGTTATAGCACACCCGTCGCGTTGCCAACAGTCAATCAATATGGAATAAAGAACATATAATGAGTGTGTTTCTCGTCCTCTTGTTAGTTTCAACATATTTAAATCATACTGCAATCTATACAAAGCTAAGGACGGAACTATACTTATCTGGACACAAAACAATAAAAATGTATGGCATCATGATAAAAAGCACAAACATATACCCTGAACAAAGCTTTCTGACATAAATGTTTTGAGGTTAAACTAACTATTGTGCCAATTATCTCCATTTATTAACTAATTTCAAAAGTACAAAGTAAAAGGTCATCTTCTTAGCTAGCTGTCAGTAACTGCGAGTGTTCTCGTATAGTGTCTTGTCTCAGGTTCTCTCTTGGTGAATTGAACTTCTATCGATTTGATTTATAGAGTGTGTTATTTTTGTGCTTTGTACAAGATAAGCAAATTGGGGGAAGGTTGGACCCCAAAAAACTAGTTTAACCCCGCCACATTTTATATGTGCCTCTCCTAAGCCAGGAATCCTTGTAAAGCTTTAGTTTGTCTCTGTCATCTACATGTGTCTGTTGTTTGTTCTATGTCCAGAAATGGGATTTCGTTGATAATTTAGGGATTGGTTTTGAATCTTATGTATTGCATTTCTAGTCTTGGGTCAATGCAAGACGGCAAGCAGCAATCTCTGGTCATGTTGAAGACGGCTGACTGTTTTCGATTGTAATTTTTTAAATTGCCGTTTCTTTATGTTAGTTGTGTCGCGTGCACTTATTCCACATTTCTTTATCGTCTAAATAATACATAAATCAACAATAAAAAATGAAACATACACAAAACCCCATGATAACATGTCAACAAATTTTCTAAAAGCATAATTATTTTATCAAGGAACCATAATACATGAGGAATTGGACCTATCTAAATGTCCTGAAAAAAAAAATCTTCAGACTGCAATGCTTACGAACTTAAAACATATACAGAAAGTTTAAGGAAGTAAACTTGAACAGTAATGGTGATAGATATGAACATGTTACTAGGTCTTTTGAAATACCAAAGACTGTTACTAAGTATCCATCAGAAAAATCTGCCAAATACCTGTTCTTATTCGTGTTACTGGTTTTGTCTTTGCCCTTTGAGACTTTTGCCCAATTGAAACCTCTTTGCTTCTTCAATTATGACCTCATATGTGATGTATTTTTTAAAATATATAACATACAAAGTATAAGGGAGATGTAAATAAAACAGATAATTTTTATTTTGGATATGCATATATCAAAGAGAAATTTTTCATCCTTAATCTAAAAATGTGGAACTTCTTACGTATTGACCCAAGTCAATTTAAATGATAAATAAGTGCTAACTCACCACTGCCAAGAAAATATTTCAAGCCTACAGCCCCACCCGCTATAACAAGAAGTACAGCCAACAAAACAACGACGACGTGAAGTCTACGTATTTTACATTTAGACCTATCGCCATTTTTGATGGATGCGTTATCGTTTCTGTCTGTTCCGGCCTTTACGCTCTGTCTTTCTTTAAAACAAAGTTCATCTGCTATGGTAATAAAGTCATAGTGGTTTTCATCTGATTCGGGATTCTGACTTTTCTTTACAAGTCTAGGTGGGTCAATTTCTGCTGTTATCAAAGAATAATTTCTCTCTTCGATTTCAGTAAACTCACTTATACATATGTCAGCACTTAACCTATTTTCTGCTTGACTCGATGGTTCCCCGATCAGTGTTAAATATTTATGGTCACCCGAGTCAGAAGTTTTCAGTCCTATTTGACGGTCGGTTTCGGCACTTTTAGCTTCGTTTGAAAATTGGCCGGTCATTGGTATATATCCACCATCTACGACTGAAGCACTGAGTTCTGCTTTCTTAGACGATTGGCCGGTCATTGGTATATATCCACCATCTACGACTGAAGCACTGAGTTCTGCTTTCTTAGATGATTGGCCGGTCATTGGTATATATCCACTATCTACGACTGAAACACTGAATTCAGCTTTCTTAGACGATTGGCCGGTCATTGGTATATATCCACCATCTACGACTGAAGCACTGAGTTCTGCTTTCTTAGTCGATTGGCCGGTCATTGGTATATATCCACCATCTACGACTGAAGCACTGAGTTCTGCTTTCTTAGTCGATTGGCTGGTCATTGGTATATATCCACCATCTATGGCTGAAGCATTAGGCATTGCTTCTTTTGAAGATTGGCCTGTCATTGGTAAATATCCTCCGTCAACGGCTGAAGCACTGGGTTCTGCTTTCTTAGACGATTGGCCAGTCTTAAGTGTATTTCTACAATCTGCGGTTGTAGTATTGTGTTCTGCATCGGCTCGGGATTTATTGCCAAGTCTCATATATCCATGATCACCCTTGTGTCTGAAGGAACCTAAAGATTGATATCCTGTATCGGATAAATTATTCAACTCGTACTCTTCACATTCCAATAACGCCGGACACACTCTTTCACACGTATTTTTATTATTCTTAGCCATCTTTATAGACCAAATGTTTTTAATGAAAATCCATTTGAACTATGACAATGATAGATCCTTTTTTTTCTTTTTATTGAAGAGGAAACTGGTGATTCAAGTGGACACTAATTATTAAACAGGAAGAATTCTATTTGAACTTAATTTTGTATCAATTTCCCTAACAAATGAAAAGGCAATACTAGCCCTAATCTTGAACGACAAATTGTAACATGTGTAATGCTACATTTGCCGTTAAAAAATAAAAACAGGAGAGAATTCTGGTGGTACGAAATCACTATGGTGGGTAGAACAGGTTTTATATACCAACCATTCTATTGCAGTTTATTGTTCCGGTAATTAATCGATCATAATAAGATCTAATTCAAATGTAAAAAAGACAAGAGAAACAAATGCATAATGGAGAAATTATATAAACAATGGCCCTGCTCTAAATTGCGTCGTTAGTTGCTTTTCAGTTTTTTGTGTTGTCTACATATTCGTGCTGTTTCTCGTTTGTGATATTTGGTTTTGTCTTTGTCTTTTCGGACATACATTCAATTCAAATGTCTCAATAGTACCTATCTGCTTTTTAAGCACACAGCATCTTTTCTTTATCTGTAAGTTTGTTTATATAAAGGACTAAAGCATAAAAACACCTATCTTACAACTTTGACGCAATGGAAACTGTGGTAGAGTGAATGTTTTAAAAAATCAACAACAGCTTTTCTCTATCTGCTATAGTTTTCATTTTACAGGAAAACATTTAAAGGGTTATGTTTTACCTTTAAAGGGTTGTATCTCTAAAAGAGGTCCCCTGATAATTTTCCCCCCAATAGAGTCTTTCATAGAGCTTTTAATTCTTAAGGGCCTTAGATCTATTAGATTCCTCTATCTGTTATGGGTACTGAGCTATGAGCCACGTTTAGGAAATTTACTCAATGTTATATTTCAGTAACAGGAGTCGTGTGTTTCATCGGATCTATTTCAACTGAAGATTGATTTATATTGACAACATTTCATATATCATTCTTCCAAATTCTAAGTAAAATTTATTTATTGTTTTCAGAGGGTATGGACGACGACAACGACGAAGACAGACACAGAAGGATGGCAGGAGCTCTAGTTGCCTTTGGTTAGATGGGTAATGAGCTATATCCTGATGCTTAAAATCCAAATTGACCCTATAAATTGTCAAAAAAAGTTTTGACTACTGACATAATTCAATCAATTTGTCACTGATACTTTTATCTTACTTGTTAGTACTGAAACCGACCACTGGTTTTAGTTAAAAACTTTCTAATAAAAAAAACGGAATAACCTTCCGGAGTTTTGCAAATATCTGAAAAGCTTCTAATCGCCAAAATATTATATAATTATTTTGTATATAAAAGTATTGACACCTAGAGTTAATCTCTCGAAAAATCAAAGACGAACCAATGTGACATTCGGATGTCAAAAGTGCAAATGGGCAATAAAAGTCAAAACCAGTAAACGGAAACGGGAATAGCACAAAGACACAGAAATATAAAACATACAAAAGTGTATTGAAAGCGAACAATAACGCGAACTCAAGTCGTAATGAAAGTGAACATAGTTACTCCGGAAGAGTATGCAGTTTCTGGTTGTCGCGTTGCTAACGGCCAATTTATTGTGTCAGCTACGGTAAAATAGTATAGGTAATCAAGAAACAAAATGTGTGCCGACGTAGCAAATTCAGTGCTAGGATTTCGTATCAAGTTAATCAAGTTAATGACTGATTATGATAATGTGAAGAGCGTGACGATTGAAATCAAACAAAACAAATCTATAATTATCGCTATTTTGTGTAAGTACTCTTTGTTTAGTTAAACGTTCAGAGAAAACCCTTTATCAAATCTGAATTAGGAGTGGAAATGGTATCAAACAATGGATTTTTAATAATAACTGGTGCAAAGCAATCATACATATAGGTCATTGTTTGTGCTACTTCCTTGAGTATATGTAAATCTAAAAATCATTCTTCCTCAACATGCACAAGTGGTTAAATATTTTAATAATCATGATAATGGAAATAATACAATATTTCAATCTCAGTTTCATTTAAAAAAAAACCAAATAATTGTCCTGAGACAATGGATTAGGCTTTTGAATGTCTGTAAGCACCCAAACAGCAAAGGTGTTTGTGTGTAGCAAGAACACTACCATTACATTGATTTTGGAGGGGTTCCATAATTTTGACAATAGAAAAAAATAAATGAATAAATTTGCCATTTTAAATTCGGATTTTTTTGTCCGGTGTCCTCACTAACTTTATTATGCACAAGAGTACCAGTGGGCAACAAATGTCAGAAAAGCATAGAAATAATCAATAGACATCATGTAATAACAAAAACCGAAAAATAAGGAGGGAACACACAGCATTGTAAATTAGACATACAGCAAAATCTACACCTAAAATATATATAAGGCGTATAGTAGGGGTTTTCTTTTTTACTACCAATGAGAATAGTTCTTTATTTGTTCTCATCTGGAACCGTATTTTATCTTCTAAATATTTGTCTTTCTAGTATTATCCATATTTTATATTTTTGGAAGGTTGCCCCAAGGCGATAATGATCTTTAAAGATCGCCACGTTGGATACATGAAAATATTATTTCAATAGATATTGAAAGTACGGAAGCGTATTAGGGCCATGTTTTATTTTTTTATTTTTTTATTTGTCAACTTTAATCTTGGAATTATCAACTTTAATCTTGGAATTATCAACTTTAATCTTGGAAATTCCAACTTTAATCTTGGAATCATCAACTTTAAACTTGGAAATTCCAACTTTAAACTTGGAAATTCCAACTTCAATCATTGAATTGTCAACTTTATTCTTGAAATTCCAACTTTAAATCTTGAAAATTACAACTTCAACTTCAGAAATTCCAATTTCTTGGTTTTACAAACTTTTTTTATTTAACGTCTTTGGTTTATAGGTTCCTAACTAGCGTTATGTTCTGTAAGAGTGATCGTTGCTGTTATTCATCCTTTTACATATTGTTTTCCTTTTTACAACGTTTTCCTGTTTAACTATTTTGTTTTTTATCTTTTGTGGCACCCTATTCATGTCTGATTTACTACCCACGGCAAATGTGTTCCTTCTTGTTTTGAGAAGGGTCAAGTTGATTACTTATTCCTTATTCCTTATTCGACATTCGAATATCGAATACGTAACTAGTTACTTTTTCGACATTCCAATTTTGAATAAGGAATTGGCTACTTATTCGACATTCCACATTTCCATCCACGTTTTAAGATATGCCTTTGACGAAAAGCGAATAAGGAACTAGTTACTTATTTGACATTCTAATTTTGAATTTCAAAACAATTCTTTCTCACTGTGTGGGAGCGAAACCGGAACTTGGTACTAGTTGAAGCGAGGATCACCAGCTGACAAACGTCACTAGGGTCAAGAAATTTTATTTTATTCTTATTTGAACCACCTTTTCAAGTTGGAAAAGGAGTCGTTTGAAGCATAAGATAGTTGAGAAGGTGTGTGTCTTTGAGCTAAATCGTACAAAAGGTTTATATGTTAAAACGAGATGAAAACAGTTGATCTGGTACCGGTGAAAAATGAGATCGACAGATCAAACATCATAAAATTAAATGATTTAACGCTTATCTGATTAAACCAAATGGTAAATTTTGTTTAATCTGTTTAACTATTAATAAAAATATGACAAAGGAGGGTCTTGGGTCTGAAATGCCTCTAAAATCTTGGAAACAAAATCGCATTGGTGTACGGCAGCTTATTGTTTTGTATAAAATTTGATGTACGGCAGCTTGAAAAATAAAGTGTACGGCAGCTTGTTACATGAATAAGTAGAATCTCATCATATTTGCAATTTTCTGGCAATTTAGCCTTTTTTAATACACTGCAGATTAGAAAAAAACACGATAGTACATCTGGGACAAAAGACCCTCACGCAGCAGTCTTGGGTGTTTTTTTTTGTCACGTGTAGTTGACACGACCCAAAAGATGTTACTACAAGTACTCACTTATCCGTGACATGCTGCAGCATATAGAGTTATCTGATACGAAAATGTATGGATGCAAAGTGTTACCAGGTAATACAGGATTCCAACTTGTCTTGAAACAAATATATGTGCAAAAATTTTACATATGAATTTACAATTTCAGCATTCATGTAGATGCGTCTGAACATCTCAGTAAGATTATAGGACTTTTCAGCTTAACATTTACATTAAGAACAGTCCACCCTCATTATTGTTCAATGTTGCCTGTAAAGGGGTCGAGGGTTGGGTAGGTAGATAAGGACTTCGTTGGGCGATGCAACAAAAAATATATATGCGATAATACGAGCAGCTTTTAAAGATTGAAAGAGACTCATCATATCATATAGTAGAGCAATTTATTTGGTGGATGGATGTTTAAATTTTTTTTTTCTCTGGATACGTTTTCAGGAAAAAAAAATATACTGACAATTTCAAGCCAAATGGAGTAAAACAAGTTTACCGAACGTACATTACTCAGCTAGTTCATGGAAGACAAAATCATGCAGGTTTAAGACTAACATAGAATTTTAATCAGCTTTACTTGGTACACATTTTATGCCTCATCTATAAAAGTACGGGGGAATTTAGTGTGTGGGTCTGTTCGTCCATCCGTCCCAAATTAGGTTGAAGTTACTTTACCATGAAGGAAGTTTGGTATCATCGTAAAACTTCATAAACTTTGTACACATATAAATCAGGATATGAACAACCAACAATCATCATAAAAGTGTATGTCTCATCATCTTCATGGTTGACTGATCGTGCACAGAAAAAGCGGGCGTTATACTTAGTCCATCAGCCAGGTCCGAAAAAAAATAATTTGAGTGGATACCCCTGTAGACCGATTTTTTATTGCAGAAATCAAAAGACAAACATGTGAACTTTATTTTGCAACTTGTTATACTTTGCAAAAAGATGTGGAAACTGATATAACAGAGGCCCCTTTAGGGGTACCATAAACTGTCAAAAAATTTCAACCCTTATAAAACATTCTAATATGCTAAGTCTACTACAATATAATGGAAAAGAAAACTTTAAACATATTAAATGTTGTCTAGACAACCAACGGCAGACAAAAGTTTGTTAAATTTTCACTCAAAGAAATCTTAAAGGGAGATAACACAAGGAATGACTAAAATGAGTTTTTTTTTCATTTTCTTTTTCTATTTCCTAAAAAATTCAGATAGCTAGGTGGAATATTTTGTGGAAAGAATCTACTTACAAGATAACAAATCAAATAAATTAATTCCATTAAAGTATTTGTGGTACCGGTTGAAAGTTTTCGGTATTTATGAATGTGGTCCCAGTCATCTGAAATCTATATCATTTCCATGTTAAAATACAAATGATCAAAAAATGTGTTTCATTATATCTTATTTTTTCAATTTTAGTTTAACTATTTGACCTTTTTGAAACAATAGTATCAGAACATAATAACTTTGGTCTTAATTGTCGTTTAAAAGTTGCCATAATAACATGTAAATGTGCATTTTGATCATTTTGCAAGGCAGCATACAACATATATAATTATGGCTCGGCATGTTTAACCATTTGTTATACTTGGTTACTGTAATCGAGGAAATCTGCCAGCCAATTAATTAAGTTTCTATATAGAACTTTTTTTTCAATTTATTTGACGCTTTGTCATGATTGTTGCCTTTTGAAATTGCTACTATAGTATATTTGTAAATACTTTGAAGATCCATATTTAGTTTCTTCATTGTTTGCAGTTGTTTCATTAACCGTCTTCTAAAGAATCTAGATTTTAACGAAATTCAAAGCAATAAGCGTACTTCTAAAACAACAAAAAAGGAAACTCCCATTCCAATCGTAACTATTTTTCTTGTTAAAAAATATTTTGAAAAAGAGGCCTTTCCATTGTGAACTTTTTTATGCTGCTGAGCAATGTCGTAGAGTTTGGTCATTTTTGTCAAATTTTCACAGAAAGAAGTCAAACAAAACGAAATTGAAATCACCCGACCATTGAAGTTAGAGATTGTGCTAACCGACGAATGAATTGAAAGAAGCAAAGAGGCACCTATGTGGCATTCGAGTGTCAAAAGTCCGAAAGGGCAACGACAAAGCCGGTAAACATGAACAAGAACAGCACGAAGAAACACAAAACACAAAATTAACCGAACGGAAATCAACAACGCGAACTCAAGTCGTAACAAGAGTGAACTCAGGTGCTCCGGAAGAGAAAGCAGTTATTGCCTGCTATAGCACGTGTGAACCCGTCGCGTTGCTAATTTCCAATTCAGTGTGTCAAATCCGGTAAAGGAAGACAAAGCAAATTTCTAAGACAAACCAACATCTGCACTCATTTGAAAGATTGTCTTCGAGTGCACGGTGTCTACTGTACAATTTCTTAAGTGAAGAAAGAAACCGTGGAGCAACATAACCCTGTGTTAGCCATTTCTGTGTCAAAAGTGACCCTCTGCCAAGGAAATCGATGTAATTGCCGTAAGCTCTAGAGCCGGGCTCTAGAGTAACGAATATGAACTGTGATTCGAAGACTTCATAAGCCGGAGCGGACGGAATGTTGCTACACAAAAAGCGAAAGTTGACGATTGGAAAGTTGAAGTCATCACGTTTGCATAGAGCTTTATTGAAGTCTTCCTTGAGAGTCAATTACGAGATGCAGACTTCCTAGAATCCTTTGTGTCCCTTATCCCAGGTTCCTGAGGATATACGTGTTCAGTGAAAGGACATTATCAACGGAACTTGAGGTTAAAAGAGCGAGCTAGTCTATTTCTCCACGAGTACAATATGTCCCGTCTTATGCTTCATTCGAAATTTCTAAAAAAAAAATAAAAAAAAAAACTACTTGTCCCGATTTTGTGTTAATATGCGAATGCTGTAAGCTTACTAAGTGTGTGGTTTTTAACTTTTACTGATTTCAGTGTTTACCATTTTTCGTGAAATTACATAAAAAAGAAATAATGGTACACTAATGATATAAGCTTCTGTATAACTAAAATGCTTGTGTCGAACTACTAGTATTCTTTTCGCGTTGCCAGTAACACAAGTCGAAAACAGAAGCGAAATACACAGGCTCACTTTTTGATTGTTCTTCTTCTTGAATCGAGCGTCGCCCTGCAAAGTTATTAAGTATTTCGTCTCAATTTTTATGTTACTAACTCTATATTTCTAAATAGAGTTAAGGAATTACTCAACTACTTCCTGTTAACTGAATACTTTATAGACAAAATACGAAATTCTGACATCGTTCGGGACAAAGTAACTGAGCAAACGGATACGATGGGAACAGACACTTCAAGGTTAAGAGCATATGCAGGTACATGTAGACCCACGCGCCCTTTGCAATAGAATAAGCTTAAGCGCCTATTTCTGTTTATTTAAATACAGCTGACCAGTACCAGTATTGCCTTAGGAACTTTGGTGTACTTTTGCTAAACAACAGCAATCGTCCGAAAAATCCAAATTGTTCGTCTGTGTGTGTGTGGCGGAGTCTTTGGGAAATGATTATAGATGACATTGCTGTTAAATCTTTAAAATGAAATGCAGTATTGTAAAAATCCATCATTAATGAGGACTTCTAGTCTTCTAATACTCTTTTTTATGCGACCGACCATTACCACGAAAAGCTGAGGGGGGGTTGTTTCAATCAGACAATATTTTTCACAAAGGTGTCTAGAGACAAATTTTTGTTTTCATTATTAACATTATTTTATATGGCAGAAATCCTTTTTCAGAATATTTTAGCCTCTGTTACTTAAATATTTTTCATCAAAATTCAGATTCAGAATGTTATTTTAGGAAAACATGCACCAACCCCCCCCCCCCCATCCATTCTTTGATTTAATAACAATAGCATTGGAAAAAAAACAAAATTTAAAGTACGACACCGTTACGTTGTTTTAAGACGACAGCTAAATATAAATTGTTGACTGAAATATAACATAGATAAGTTATAAGTAAAAAGTAATGTAAATATTTCATATAAGTTTAAATAAAAAAGTCAAACGCACCTGACCTATAGTAAAGTCTAACAGACCAAAAACAAGAAAACGTGATTTATTGGTTATAACTTTGTTTTCAATATTGTAAAAAATCACCTTTTCTGTATCATAACTTCTTTTATGTTGGTTTAAAAAAATAATACAATTGAAATGACTTAAAATCATAGAAAATATTGATTCTAAAAATAGAAAAAGTGACCTTCAAATCTAATAATTTTAAAAATAAAACCATATCGGTCAAACCATTACAATCCGCACATGGACATTAAAACTGGATTTTTTTTAAAACGCTGTTTTTATTAAATCCTAGTGGTTTTAATATTTTAATCGTTGACCATTGTTTCTAGGTGAATCTTGTTCAGTAAATTTTACCTGTGATACGTGCGAAGTCATAGGAAGACATTCGCAAATTGTAAAAATATGGAAATTTTTAACGTAATAATTAGCAATTTTGATTCTAAAAAATATCTTTTTTAGACATTGTTATGACGCAAATTCTTTTTCTAAGTCAATAATCCCTATGCATACTATAGATTTATAAAACAGTTATTGATGTTTTCAATCCCATATTCAATTTATTGAAAATAAATGAATGACTACTTTTCTATTGCTCACCAGAGGGTCGAGAAGAATGATTTTTAAGCTATGTTCCGCATATTTTAAACAAGTATAACATTTGGAATTATGAAGTTTAGATGTAATACTTAATTTTTGTACCATAAAAAATCGGTCTACGGGGGTATCCACTCAACTTTTAAATATGACGTCTTTTCAGAGTTGGCTGATGGACTAACTTACATGAAGGAAGAATGGTATCATAAAACTTTAAAAATCATTTATAAAAATCAACTTCACGATTTGGTGATTGTGGGGGGGGGGGGGGGGTCAAATGGTGCCTGATGGGGCATTTTGTCTTTTGGACCTATTTTTGTTGTAAATGTAATGGTGGATTAAACCGGCTTTATGGTGCCAACCTTCCACCTCCAATGCTCAAATCAAATAAAATCGTAGATATCTACGAGAAGAGCCCTATGTAGTCATAAAGCTATCTGATTTTCGCGTTTTTTTTATCGTCTAGACAGGGTAAATCGGTCAAGCAATATTCCTACCAGAGTATCTTTTTATAGATTATTCATCGTGTATGATTATTGTTTCAATGTATTGGATTAGGTTTTCTAAACTAAAAGGTACATCTCTATAATAATTACGATATAAATGTGCACTACATTTCATATATCGATACACCGTCGCCAGTTGATGTACACTTAAACATTGTTGACCTTTTACCTTTGATTCAATCAGTACGTCATAAAAATTCATGTGGTCGGAGCCAAATTACGGATTTCTTAACAACTGCTTAAGTGGATGGAGAAAACAAACAAAATTGATATGTTTCAAGTTGATGAAAAACAGATCGTTCTGTATTTTAGTGCTTGGAGTTAGCTCTGCCTTTTAACGCTTTTAAATTAACGTTTTGAATATTGGTCCATTCGTCAGTCCGTCTGTGATCACAGTTTGTATGCGCAACTCCTCTGAAACTACCTAACAGTTCTTAACAACACTTGGTATGCAAGAAGAATACCACATGTAGTTGTGCATATTATCACATTTTTTTATTTATGAAATTTTAAAGGCTGATCTCAAGGATAGTATGTATAGTCCAATAGTTGAATGCATGGGTATGTAAGTGTGCTCACCGACTTAAGGTTCTTTCATGGAGTATGTTTTTGAATCTAAAAATCTTTTGCATGGGCATAATGAGAAAACACAAAATGAAAACGTTTCTGAAGTGGAAAAAAACATCCAAACAAAAATGAATTTTTAGATATGCAAATATTTTCTGCTGTATTTTGCAATTGTGATTATAAGTTTCATTACTAAGATGACAAAAAAGTTGATTCGGGGTATCACCCAACTATGACACCATATAGCATTGTAAAGGTACAGGATGAGTCATTTAGTTAATGAAAAAAATCTATTTTTGAATAAATACAAAGGCTTAACATTGCTAATCTGTACACACTTATATAAAGGAAGCAAAGGTACCAATGGGGCATCCGAATGTCAAACGTCCGAAAAGACAAAGACAAAACCAGTCAACGTCAACGAGAGCAGAACAAAAAACAGACAACATATAACACAAATATACAAAAATCTTAAAAGCAATCAACAACGCGGATTCAAGTCATACCCAGAGTGAAGGAACGCGCTCCGGAAGAGTAAGCAGTTCCTACTTGCTATAGCACACCCGCCGTGCTTCCAAGTTCTGTCAATTCAGTGTATCAAGTAAAGGAAGGCAAAACAAAAATCTATGACAGACCTATATTTGTCTATGACGGAATGATGTCTACCATACAATTTCTTGAGTGAAGATAGCAAATTAGGAGCAACACAACCCTGTGTAAGCAATTTTTGTGTCGGGCATGACGTTCTGTCAAGGAAATCGATGCAAGTCCTGCAAGCTCGATTATGATACGTAAACGCCATAAGCTGGAGCGGGCGAAATGTTATTACACAAGAATGGAGAGTTGAAGTCTTCACGTTTGTCATAGAGCTTTGTTGAAAGTTTTCCTTGAGAGTATTTCGAGATAGAACCCGTAGTGTCCTTTATCTCAATTCCTAAATGTTTTGAATAGGAATAAAATGTGAAAAAAAGAGGGGGAAAAACAGCGGTATTTTCAAAACATTGCTGTCCCTTTCTTCTGAAACAGTAAAGGCCACAACCTAAAATGCAATGGAAAGCATCCTTTAGCGGATATAAATATCATTTCAAAATTTCATAACAAATGGTTGGACACTACAACTAGTATTTGAGTAAAACTATTTGTCAAGACAAACTTTGTCGTTTTCGGCGTCTCTGACCCCTAATTCGGTGCTTAAATGGTTAGAGATAATGCAAATCTTTATGAAAAGTGCAGACTGGAGAAGGAACTGGGACTTACAAACTGTTATTAGAGAGGTGGATGTGAGCAGAGGACGGTATTTAGGAACTACATACGGCACAAAACTAAATTAAATTACAACCAATTCCTTCAGAGTAGTAAATGGTCTTTTTTCTTGTTATTTACAGACACAATACACTTATTAACAGTTCTTAGTCGTTTTTATATCGTGTATGTCACAATGAATTGCGATACTATAACTAATAACAAAAACTTAAATAGTCATCTTCACAAGTGCCGTACAGAAAAAAATATACAAATCTGCAAGTACCCGTACACTTGTTCCATAAGCTGCCGTACACCAATGCAATTTTGTTTCCAAGATTTTAGAGGCATTTCAGGTCAAAGGGCCTCTTTTCTCATATTTTTATTAATTGTAAAACAGATTAAACAAAATTTACCATTTGGTTCAATCAGATAAGCGTTAAATCATTGAATTTTATAATGTTTGATCTGTCGATCTCATTTTTCGCCGGTACCAGGTCAACTGTTTTCATTTCGTTTTAACATATAAACCTTTTGTACGACTAAGCTCAAAGACACACACCTTCTCAACTATCTTATGCTTCAAACGACTCCTTTTCCAACTTGAAAAGGAGGTTTAAATAAGAATAAAATAAAATTTCTTGACCCCAGTGACGTTTGTCAGTTGGTGATCCTCGCTTCAACTAGTACCAAGTTCCGGTTTCGCTCCCACACAGTGTTTCTATAATTAAATACATATTACCTGCTATCGTTTACCACAGGCAAACTATAGACAGTTAAAACACTCAACCATGTATGTTTATTTTTGACAAAACGGATAAAAGTAGTAGAATAGGTAGACAACAGTCTGGGATTTTGTTCTCTTATTAATTGTCCTTTTTTATTAAAAGAATTGCACAGGTAAATTGTTGGACTGTCCTCGTTTTGCCTTTGTTTACCTTAGCTGGTAATGCCCTTATTTTCTTGTTCTTTTCTGATATACAAAGTCCTCACAGTTATAGTATCCGTCCCTTTCTACCCGTACGCTAATGTGGGCATATGTTTATCGAGATGAATAATTCATCCTTACTAAAGAAAACTTTAAGGTAGTAAACGGGAAATTGAATTTTATGGTAGAGTTTATGTCTTTTTAACAGTCATATATTTATTAGGGCAGTCTAAATACTCATTGTATAAGGCAGAGACGGATCCAGAAATTCTAAAAGAGGGGACCCACTGACTGGCCTAAGAGGGGGCCCGCTTTGGTCACGCTTCAATGATTTCCTATATATTCAACCGAATTTTTCCGCCAAAGGGGGGGGGGACGGCCCCCCAGCCCCCCGGATCCGACTATGTAAGGAGTCATTTTACATACTGTAAAAGGGGATAATTTCGCGTGGTTTAAATTTTGCGTTTTCAGTACCAAAATGCTTTCACGAGGTTTTAATTTCGCGTTTTATTAGATGATGGAATATCAGGTCCTTCTAAATGTAATTTACGCTAGGGGATATTTTCGTGAATTTGTTATGATCGCGAAATTAGCAAAAATAAACCCCTCGTGAAAATTTTCCTTTTAAAAGTATTAGCATTTAAGTAAAGCGGACGGGTGTAGCCCTAGGCAACCACAAAAAGGTAACTTTAAATAAAGAACTAAATTGCATATAGGCGTTAATAAAAATGTATTTCGCGCAATATCCAAAATTCTCTTCCTTTACTGGCTTTATCTATTAAGACTAAAAAGCTTCTTGTTCCTTTGTTTTTGTTTGATTTAAGGGACTTACAATTGGACTTGAATGGGGGGGGGGCTTGGTTTTTCCTAAAGATATTTAGAAAATAGTTTTTTGATGAAAACATATTATGGCAGCCGAAGAAAGATTTCTACTATAATTATAACAATGCTAATAATGTTACAAATATTCTGTCGCGACGCCTTAAAAAAAAAACAAAAACAAAAAACCAAAAACCAAAAAAACCAAGGTCCTCCCCACCTCAAGTTACATACAAACAAGCAATGTTGTTTTTTGCGGACTCAGAGCTGAAAATGCTTCTATACACGCTGCCAGGTACAGAAATAAAATCAGTTCAGTCTTTTAAAGCCAACCCTATTTGTACATATTTTGTATATTCCTAGATCATGTTAAAGCAAAATATTACTTTAAATGTGTTTAAAGACTATATAGTTTGGCATATTTTTGTTATACCCGGTACTGTTTCAAAGTTCTTTATATTCATATAGCATTGGCCTTATCAATCTTTTGGGTAAAGCGCCTTCGATGAGTATTGAATAGACAAAACCACCGTTAAGCGTAGCAAAATTTATTGTGTTGAACTCTGTTGTAAATTACAAACTATCAGCCTCCCTCCACCTTAAAGAGTATAAAAAACTGTTTATTGACGAATATACTTTTTCACAACTTTTATATATCATTCATGTCTAAAATTAATGTTTTGAATTCCTGTATACACGTACTTATCAGGTATAGATGTAATTCATTTGATAGTACAAGCAACTGCTGATGGGTATTTATAGTCGTGATTAGGGGAAATACCAACCGGTATAGACTTGCTTTGTGCCATGGGTCGTCCAGCTCATGACACATCACCGCCAGTGTTAGCTGCTCCTGTCGCTGGAACAGTGCCCGTCTTGCACCACGGGGAGGTACTGGTCGGAATTTGCAAGACAGTACAAGATATAATGAGTTATATCGTTTATACCAGAAAGTTTTAGTGTTACAAAAGGTGCGAAAAGAATGAAAATACTATAACTAAATGAGCATGTACTCCAGTCGTGCCAGTGTAATCTAGTTTAATGCAAAAAAAACTCTCTGATGAAAACAATTTCAAGCCCAATATAAAAACAAAAATAAGTTACAAAAAAGAAATGAAAGTACGATATTAAAAGGGAGGTCATTTTAGCGACATCTGAAAAAGAAGCTTGACACTTGACCAAATAACCTTTGACAAAATACTTCCGGTTCGGCATCCTCAAATTTTTTATAAAAAAAAAGAATCATTAATAATCAAAAAAAACATTGGAACCATGATATCTTTCGAAATAAATAAGATGAATGAAATAATTTTGTTCAAACGACAGTTCAGAATGTTCAGATGAATTAAAAGTCCATATATTTTTAATATTGATAGCTTTTTCTTAAGGATTTTATTTTGCGTAAACTTTCGCACCTATGGTACTATGTGTACCCCCTGCAGAAAAATTTCTATGGATTGTCTGGCTATGGGACCCGGCTAGAATAAAAGTGGGGTCCCTGGGGTCCAAAACCTATATGGTCCTTATTTGGCTAAACTTCCGGTTGTCAACAAATTCAGGTCCGAAAAAGATGTAAAATAGCGCCTATGGTACCCCCTGCAGAAAAATTTCTACGGATTGTCTGGCTATGGGACCCGGCTAGAATAAAAGTGGGGTCCCTGGGGTCCAAAACCTATATGGTCCTTATTTGCCTAAACTTCCGGCTGTCAAGAAATTCAGGTCCGAAAAAGATGTAAAATAGCGTCATGGTACTCCTTGCAGAAAAATTTCTACGGATTGTCTGGCTATGGGACCCGGCTAGAATAAAAGTGGGGTCCCTGGGGTCCAAAACCTATATGGTCCTTATTTGCCTAAACTTCCGGTTGTCAAGAAATTCAGGTCCGAAAAAGATGTAAAATAGCGCCTATGGTACCCCTTGCAGAAAAATTTCTACGGATTGTCTGGCTATGGGACCCGGCTAGAATAAAAGTGGGGTCCCTGGGGTCCAAAACCTATATGGTCCTTATTTGGCTAAACTTCCGGTTGTCAAGAAATTCAGGTCCGAAAAAGATGTAAAATAGCGCCTATGGTACCCCCTGCAGAAAAATTTCTACGGATTGTCTGGCTATGGGACCCGGCTAGAATAAAAGTACAACCCATCACCATATGTATTGGGTAGAGTGCCAGAGCTGAGATATACTGTGGATTCATTTATTTTCGTGGGTACCAATTTTGGTGGTTTTATGAAAAAGGATCAGTTCATGGATTCTTAAATTCGTGGTTTTGAAGACTGCAGCATGCAGATAAATGTAAAATTTGCTTTTCGTGGGGCATCAATTTTCGTGGATTAAGGCCACCAACAAAAACCACGAAAATTGATACCCCACGAATAATAATAAAACCACAGTAGACCACGACCCCAAGGTTTCACGCAGCACACTTTTCCACCCTTCTTGAGGTATAATCTTGACCCTATGGATATTTGGATGGTTGCACTACCCAAACCGCTCAATCATGAATGCATCCACACCCAAAGCAGGTAGCACAGTTTATACTAGCATTGGCCTTCTTTCTGCACGTTATACCTTACCTGCTTTGGAATCATCTCCAAGAACATACCGCCCTTACTGCTCTGCAACAGCTTGTTGATGCACTGGAACTGACGGTGAGTGAGGAGCATTTTATGCCCGACGGATAGGTTGGCATGCAGCAAAATTTGAAAATTGAGACCGGCTCTTGATAATCTATTTATTTTCCAATCTCAGGGAGATGAAAATGGATGGGGAGATTCTCTGCTCGTCTTGATCGGTCAGATACGTCTGCATGCGGTCGATGGTCCTCAGAGTCACGGGTAAGCAGACCAGATTCTTGAGGGTCTGAATGATCTTCATGCCCGGATTGACCCCGGGAAAGAAGTTATAGAAAGTGGACTGCTGGGTGCCGTCTACATAGCTTCCATGGATGATATCACTATTCACCAGGATGCTTTTGATGCTAATGATATTGACGATATGCTCACCCTCTGTGTAGCCGTTTGTGGCTCTGTTGAAGGTATACGTCTTTAATACGCTCGAACCCTAGCACGGTGCTTATGCTATTGGTCCAGGAGCCGTCGAAATCTTCTTAATATTTTCTGGCGAAGGTGAGGGTGGTTCTCAAGGTCGCGCAATTGGCATCGAGAAGGATCTTAGATTCGTGCTTACTGAGCCGCAGTTGCCGCTGGATCTCATCGTTGATATCGTCGAACCTCAACTCGACGGGAAACCAGGTAACATCCTAGATCGGGAAGGAATTATTCCCCGCATGGATTCGGATTCACAAGGACCATCTTGTAGAATTTCTCCTGACGCAGTTGAAGGGGTGGGTTGAAGCGGGTCAAGATCTGGCTATCGTTCCAAGAAACGATGAAGATGAGCCCATGCTTGGGCTCGGTATAAGGTAAAATAGAAGCATCCATTAATCTAACCCCTTAGAAAACGACGCTCATCCTCTGACTATCGGATTCGAATTGAAGGATTCGTTTGGAGATGACCAATGCGAAGGCTTCGAAATTGTCAGGGACGTTGCGCTCGAAATCTGCTCAGATCTGGATATCCACCGTAGACTCTTTCAATCGTTCGGACTGATGGTCCCCGTCAGTGACGAGAAGGGGATAGAGATCGATGAAATCGGAGAGGTTGATGTCACCATTGCTCAGCAGACTTTCCAGGTTATAGAATTTTTGCAAAATTCGGCACCCTCCTTATAGACCCTGGCAACCTTGCACTGGGTGGAGAAGTCTGCGTTGAAATCTTCAGCGGGATTGCGCTCCGCATTGAGGGTGACGTGGATACCGGGTATTTCGAAATCGGCAGTGGTCGAAGACCACGGCATTATGCAATTTAGTCACACTGCCTCTTCCGGAATCCACAATCGATTTTGGTCTTTCTCTGGATTTATTAAGGAGCATCGGCTTCTTTTCGTCGGACGGGATGATAGGGATGAACCAGGAGACTTTGCTCAAGACGTCCTTAGCCACGTCGTTGACGACGGCCGCTCGGAGGATGGCATTTGCGTCCAAATCGCGCACCAGGTAGATGCTTGAATCCATAGACGATTTTATCGTAATCCCTGGTGTCTGAGCGGAAGGGAGAAGGAAGTGAACCCGTATTGGCTGGCTTGGTTATGATATACCCGTGGCGTGCTGCGAATCTGGTATTATCCGCTTCGGCATCGGCCGTTGAATCTTTTAACCAAAACTGGTTGAGCCATGGGATTAGGAGAAGTCGTCAGGATAGGTGAGCATACCAAGCATGGCGGTGGCCACGCCTGGATCGTTCAGGTGCTCATACACCTGGCCGAAGAGTCGGTAGCTGATCCGGCGAAAAAGGAACATCACACTGTTGTGGACAAGGGTCACCAGATCCGCGTCGTCGTGTCGTAGGCGGTGACATTGTTCTTTTGAAGTCTACCTTCGATCAAGAGCTTTCGACGGGGTGGAGGAAGAGATGTTGGGTCTCGATATTAATGCGTATATCTGCACCGGCACAATTCAGCTGAGCCCCGGTTGGAGGTTTGTATTCGTGAACCTGTTACTCCTGAAAATTTTCATCGAAAGTCAGTTAAAATATCGGTCAGGATACCGTAAAGCGGGTTATTTGGTGGTTTAATTTTCGCTTATTTTCGCGGATCAAGGACAATCTAAAAATCTTTTAAAAAAATCTAAAATATTAAATCTAAAGACAGATTTTTTCTTTGGTATGATTTCTATTCTTTTTCATGCTTTATTGATCACTATTCTTTCTCTTAGAAAATTGTGTAAAGCTTTTATACATGTATTTTTATCAATTCTTCAATCAATCTTATATACGCAATCCACAATTATTTCAAAAGATTTAGTACAATGTAGCTCGTACATCTTTGCACGCCTTCTTTTCAACTAATGAGTGAACAATCGGAGACATTTTAAATTTACAATATAAATTTTATTTTCGCAGGACTATATTTTTCGCGAGTTGCAAACTATCGCAAAAAAGCGAAAATTAGATACCCGCGAAAAAAAAATAATTACGGTATAAGGTACTTTCTGCTCCTAAATTCGGGGAAATTTACCCCCGCGAAAATAACCCGCTATACGGTTTATTCTATCGATTGCTCCGGACAAAATCGTAGGTGGTGGCGATGCCCCAACCCGAAAAGAGATTATTGAGACGGGCTTGCTGCTGCGGGATCCTCTCAGTCTTGGTGGGGTGCTGGAGGAAGATTTTTATATTGCGAGTCACTCGATGGATGATGTGGTCCATCGCCTTGCTCGCACCTTTCCCCACGCCTTCAGGTTTGCATTGGAAGTGGCCGGCGCTCACGGCCTTACTACTCAACATCTTTGCAGGGGGAGAGGTCAGCACCTGTCCGGATAGATTGGCGATGTCATCAAATAGCCCACGCCCGCCGACGACATATCTTCGTCGAAAACCGTTATTCACTACATAAGGCATCGTAAATCTAATTGCAGGAGCTTTCGATGCAGCTTTTTGTACTCGTTCCTGCTGATTGGACCGGACTTCCTCTGGGCGTCGAGGAAGACCACGATTTCTTTGCGCACCCCATTATTCCCAGCCTGGTAGACGGCAGCACAAAGGTTGAGACGATCTAACAACTGGTCGAAAAAATAGGGGAGGAAGACGATCTGCACCCCACTCCGATACTTAATTTGCCTGTAGATGTACGAGACGAATTCCTTCCTTTTGTGGCTCTTGTTCGGCTTGGGGAGTCTAGGGAGAATAAAATTTCCTTTGTACCTGACGCTTTCATGATGTCGCCGTAATTTGCAAAGTCCTCGGCGTCGTAGGATTCGGGATCGGGACATTTCTTGACCATGATCTGCCATTAGCCGGGAGTGCCCTTATTGCGCTTACCGTCGACAAAGATGGCATCGTCCTCCACCCGCAATCCAAAGGTATGATCGGCTTTGAGAGTCATACTGAGCTGTGAATAGTGGGTTGCTACAATACTTGCTCGATAGCTGGTTGGTCGTCGTCGTCCTCGGTGGCAGGGGTAGGATGGGGAATGGCAAGCACCTGTGCGGGCAGAGCGAGTGGGATATCTTCGATCGTTTTGGTGATTTGAGTGGTATTCTCCTTTCGCGTCTCGACCACGGGCTTAGAGAGATCGCAGCTGAGTCCAATCTTATTTAGACAACGCTGTATATCGCTAGCCTAGATGCTACGCTTCGTCTCTTGCAAGTTTTTGACCAGCGCCTCACGCTCATCGTAGGAAAGGTCTTCAACGTCCATTTATCAATATAAAATGGGAATGTACTGCTTTAAGTGCAAGAAGAAGACGGCGGAGAATTACCGCGCCGTGATAACGAGCGACGACAGAAGGTGAGGACCTGCGGTGCGCGGAAATTGCAATTCATCAAGACGGAGTGGGGCGTCGGACTCGTGAATCAGCAAATCGATCCGATGCCAGTCGACATGCCTCTGCCCGGTCATAATTTCACTGGTCCGGGGACTAGATTCAGCCAGTGACTGAATTCCGACGGCAAACCCAAATCTTTGTCGATTCCCGTCAATCGAGTCGATGAGGCCGCTTATCATCCCGATCTGTGATATGCTAATCACAAAGATATGGCTAAATACAATTCGATCTGCGATAAGACGATGCTAGCCTCGCTCGTTGCCATCATCAATCCCACAGCGCGCGAGCGCTTCGAGCTTGGTATCGTCAGTCTCATCATCGGCACCAAAACACGATTTGGGCATGGCGTTGAAGGAAAAAAAAATCGCTCGTCGGACGCGCCAGCCGAATAATCTAGGCTTCAAGTACCTCTTGAGCATCATCTGCGTCTTCTCAAAGTACGACTCCACAGTGCCAGATTCCTTCCGGACCGTCTTCAAGGATCGCACGCCCAAGCAGCTATATGGACCGATAAGGGGGCGGCATTTTATAATCGCGCGATGCAAGATCTTGCAATCTGCATCTGCTTAATCTCTGAATCTAGCTCTTCGATGTCATTCATACCGTCTTTCATCTGTTGTTTGATCCAGCGCTACGTCACAGCTTCCGAGCTGTTCTTGAGCAAACCCAAGCTAGTGATTCACTGATCGTTCATATCGAGATCCTTGAACATCCGTCAGATGGGCATAAGCTTCCTCGAGTGAGATCCAAACTTATTCATTTATCTATAGTCCGAGGATCACGTGCAGGAAAAAGTGTCGCCAGACCACGTCGCCGCGCAGCTCATCGTTATCATTTCCAATTTCCGGTCGCAGATAGTCGACCATCTCGTAGGGTGGGAGAAGGCCGAAGAGATCGAAGTAGACTTAGAGTCCTCCACGTTTGTGCCAGCACGTCCAGTCAGTGACGGGGCCATTGCGATCGTCGTGAATCAGGATGCTGCACTCGGTTGGGTGGTAGGGCTTCGCGCATGAATATTCCTCTGAAGCGAGGGATGCCTAGGGTCGTGGTGGCTTCCTCGAGCTACACGTTGGTGAGGGGCTTATGGGGAGAAGGATGCCGTGCACGCGTATGCTGCTCATTTATCCAGGTCACCTTAGTCGCTGGCATGAGCCATTCGATAGCAAGTCCGTGGGCAAGGGTGCTGATGCCATTTGGGAGGATGTGACGCTTATCGTCCTTGGCGGAGAGGGCAATCTTGTTGATCTCCTCGGCATAGATCTGATGGAGATGACTGCGAAGGATGCTCATCAGTCGATGTATCTCCTGCTGAGTCTCGAGGCATCGCTTGATGACGCTCTTGCAATTGGTGACTCCCTTTGCCTTCTTGGTGGTCTGACCGTCGTCCATCTTGAAGGGATAAAGTTTCGCCCGGAGCCCAACGAAGTCGGTCATGGTGTTGCCGCCGAATTCGTTCTTGAACATTCTGATGACTTTCTTATTCACGCCGGTGAGGATGCCGGAGGGATGCTTGGTTGGGTAGTTGGGCGTATCGAACCTGGCCTTCGAGATTTCCAGGATGTACGCTTCCAAGTAGACGGGCTTATCGATCTTGAGCTTAGTCTTCTTCATGTGCACGGCTGCCAGATTCTCAGTGAAGACCATTCGACGATCGAAGTTGGCCTTGGCCACGAGCTTCAGGGGCTGCTTTTCGGTGGTGACCAGTCTTACGTTGAAGCGTTTCCGGATATTTTTCCATGGTCTTGCATAAGACTCAATTATTCATGAGCTTGAACAAGTCCTTCTCGGAAGCAGTCTTGGCCTTGGCGCGGAAATTTGTACTAAGGTCGATAAATTTCTTGAGCGATAGGGATAGGCTGAATCTGACGATGCGATTGACTTTGGTAAGCTTCATTCCCCTCTTTAGATACATCTTAAAATTTCGATAGTGAAACGTATATTTTTCATGCTTGCCCAAATGAGGCACGAGCTTGCGGACTTTTGCGAACTCCACGTTCCCCGGTGCGAGAGGAGTCATTGTTGGCTTCATGAAGATCCTGTGGGTATTCGAAATCGCATTCTACCCGGGCTCCATATTCGTGGTTGTCGATCTTTTCCGGCTTCACCCACTCGAAGTCTCCCGTTAGGAGAAGTTGCGCCATCATAGAGATTATCGGCAACGAGATAGGTCAAATACCTGGTGAGCTGGGTGCTATCGAAGCTGTCCATGTAGGATGAATGATGTCGGAGATGGATAGGCCACACATTGAGAAAGACAAACAACAACAATGTGATCAGGCAAGCTTTATACTGGAATCCACAGGGTCATCGCAGGAGAGGCAGACCAAAGAACAACTGGCGTAGGGACCTTACATCCGACCTACAGAAGATTGGCAAACATGGGGAGAGGCAAAAACAACAGCCAAAAACAGGAAGAAATGGAAAGCAGCAGTGGTCGCCCTATGTTCCCATATGCATGGGACAAAGTTGATTAGGTCAAGTAAGTCAATTTCGTTGAGGACAAGTGTAACGACCAGGCTTGTGATTACACTTACGGACCTCTGGTCCATCAGCGGCGGTTTTCGACCCATTAGTTTCAAAATACAAAGTACCAAATGGGGTTTTAAAGGAACGGCTATTTTGTGGAACTTTCACACTTGACGATCGAACACGGATCTCGGTGTTACGCGTAAAACGTGTTAATTACTACTCCATCGTTTGTCGTCATTTGAGAAAATCTTATCAAAATGATATGTTATCTTCGCAGGCCAAGGGTTACGAACCGCTAGCACTTATTTTCACTTGAAAATGGGAGATAACGGATCGTTACCCTCAATGGCTAGCGAAGATGGAGATCAGTGCGACTCAGAAAAGTTGTATAGAGTTTGAGAGTGTATACATTAAAATTAAAGATCACGATCTAACATGCACTTTTGCGTATGAGGCGAGTGTTTTTCACCAAGATGTCCCTAATCTCAGACTTCGAACACACCTAGTATGTCTTAAGACAAACCGTCTTTACATCGATGCAAAATGGTCAGTATTAGAGAGTACAACGAATGTGTTCAAGTAAGGAACTCGTGTAACTGGAATTTAGATGATAACATGTATATAAATAAGTCTAGTATTATATTGGAGTTTGCGGTTATAATTGAGATTTTAATTCTGAAATGAATGTTTGTATTTCCAAGTTTAAAGTTGGTATTTCCAACATAAAAGTTGGAATTACCAAGATTGAAGTTGGAATTTCCAAGTTTAAAGTTGATAATTTCAAGATTAAAGTTGATAATTCCAAGATTGAAGTTGGAATTTCCAAGATTAAAGTTGATAATTCCAAGATTAAAGTTGGAATTTCCAAGATTTAAGTTGATAATTCCAAGATTAAAGTTGGAATTTCCAAGATTAAAGTTGGAATTTCCAAGATTAAAGTTGACAAATAAAAAAATAAAAAAATAAAACATGGCCCTATTACGCTTCCGTATGAAAGAACTTTGCAATAAAAGGACTTGCAAAGAGTGTTTAAAGAATAAAAATGGTTGAAAAACAACAGATATAGAATAATGAACAAATAAAAATGAAGAATAAAATATAATTGTCCTAAAATATAATATTATGTATCATGCTTGAAATTTATGTGTGAAAATGTTATTTTAATAATATTTTATACAATCATGTTTATTTGTAATGTATGTTTTGCATGCCTGTTCTGGGGCCCCTAGTTTGGCATAATAAACTTTGAAAGAATAAAGAGGAAATTGGCAAAAAAGATTAGGAAAGAAGCAAAGAGGCACCGATTGGGCATTTGAGTGTCAAAAGTGCGAATGGGCAACGACAAAACCGGCAAACTCGAACAAGAAGGGCACGAAGAAACACAAAACAGAAAATCAACCGAACGGAAATCAACAACGCGAACAAGAGTGAACTCATGTGCTCCGGAAGAGTAAGCAGTTCCTGTCTGCTATAGCACACCCGTCGTGCTTCCTCTTAAAAATTTCCAATTCAGTGTATCAAATGAAAAGAAAGATGAAATAAAATTCTACAATAAACCAACATTTTCACTCATTTGAGAGATAGAAATCCCATATTTGTCTACGAGTGCACGATGTCTATCGTAAAATATCTTGAATGAAGACAGCACTGTGAAGCAACATAACCCTGTGTAAGCAATTTCTGTGTCAAACGTGACGCTCTTCCAAGGAAATCGATGTTATTCCTGCAAGCTTTGGAGTAACGAATCAACTGTGATACGATGACTCCATAAGCAGGAGCGGACGGAATGTTGCTACACAAAAAGAAAAGGGACGATTGAAAAGTTGACGTCATCACGTTTGTCATAGAGCTTTGTTGAAAGTCTTCCTTGAGAGTCAATTTCGAGATGTAGATCTTAATATGAAGCAGACTTCCTAGAATCCGTCGTGTCCTTTATCTCAAGTTCCTGAGGATATATGAGATTGAGAAAGTCACCAAATAGAGAATTGTTTAGTGAAAGGACATTATCAATATAACGGAAAGAAAGGTTAAAAGAGAAAGCTAATCTACGATCTTTTTTGTCTAGAAGAGATTGTAAAAAGTTTGCTTCATATGAATGTAGAAACAAATCAGCAAGCAAAGGTGCACAATAAGTGCCCAATTCGAATCCCTATTGTTTGCTGAAAAACACGTCCACCAAACTGAACAAAAATGTTGTCCATAAGAAATTGAGCATGTCGAATATACAAGTAGTTTGATAATTTACGACCCATTGTAAGGCATTTATAAACATGAGCCAAATATAAAATTATTTACTAAATTTGAACGGAAAACAAGCATTGTTTAGTATGTAAGCTTAATATGTACTTAACAGGAATTTTGATGATTGTGATGTGAAAAAGCTTGACGGCGGAAATAGACACGATATATCTATATAAATTTTACTATTTTTGTATCTTATTCTTCCAAGAAAATCATAAATCATTGCCCTTGATAGATATTGAGATTGATATATCTAACAACAGAACAATAGTTACTAGTGCAAAACAAGACGACATGGTTCATTGTTTGTATAATGTATTTCCTTGATCGTGTAAATCTGAAAATCATTCTTCCATTGTGACAAATATCTCCATATATCTATAATTAGTTAGTTAGTTAGTTAGTTATTGCTTTACTCCCAAGCAGCACGATTTCGGCTATATCTGGGAGATGAACATGAAAGTGATGATACAATGAACATGAAATGATGATGAAGTGGAGGAAATGGGGACACAAGGCCAATCGGGGAGGAGAGTTTTGACTGCCACTGGAAAAAGGAGTGATGGGTAGGGACGGGAAATTTCGCCTCCTGCATGGGGATCCTACGGGTCCTACTATTACCGGGACCTGCAGCAGGGTTCTTTAACGTGCGAGGAACATGACATTTTTCCCAACACGGTGCACCACTATGGTTTGCGGTCAGGTTTTCCGCATTATCGCCTGACGACCCCGCATCTCTCGATGTCAGGGCTGCCCCATTCAACCATCTGGGGCACACATCCCAGTCGCTTTGTGGGCAAAGCGGCCTGACCCAATGTCAGGTTTTTGAGCGCTCTTTAGTGGACTTTTACCGACAAGCTTAGCGCTGCTGCGGGCCTATTCGCCACCCGGAACCCGCACGGGTTCCATATATCTATAATAGCATGTATTTGTCCCGAGTTAAGCAATTGTTTAGACTTTTTGATCGTGTCTAAGCACACCAAGCAGCAAAGGTATTTGTTTCATAAGTACATTGATTCGATGGGCAGGGAAATCCAACTTGACTGTGTAGCTTGTCATCAAATAGGTTTTAAAAACTAATTGGGAAATTAGCAGAAAAAGTTAAAATAGCTTACCAAGCAAGAAACATGAAAATTTTGTTACGCTTGAACCTGTTATTAACATATTTACGCATTTATAAAAAACAAACTATGATGCTTTGCATATAAAATGTTATCTACTTATACAAGCAAAGGATGCAATTAACAATTGTACAATTGTAAATTATTACCGATTCATTTGTTTTCTGCTTTTGAAAACCTAAATCAGGTACCACCACGATAATAACAAAATTATTGAACAGGGATAGTCAATTTTAAATGTCGAAAGGAGGAGGTAGTTTTTTTTCTGCTGGAGTATTGACTTGGTAAAGGTTTATAAAAATGCTAAAAAAAACAACTGAGTGTCAGAAGGACTTTAAAATATAATTAAAAAGAAAATATGGAAAATAGACATCATTGCCGAAATATTGCCGCAAGATGGCAATGATTTCCGGAAATATAGCCTAAGGTATACATTTGAGTTTAGTAGGGATTTATTTCTTATGTGTTAATACTGTTGTGTTTCTTTGAATTACGTATGAAGCCAGTGTTTTGGTTCTCATGTCGGAGCGTTATTATAGCTACCAAATAAATCTATTGTCCACACAAAGTGATTTTAAGTACTGTTTTTAACACGGGTCCTAAACTATTGAATAATTTATCCGGCTACTCCGGAACTAAGCCCTCTCGGTGTTGGAAACCGTACAAAACAACCGCTTGAGTCATGACAGGGTAGGACATTTCTTTATTTTTTACTACTAGCAGCTCAAATAGTTCAATGCAAAGTAAGCCTATTCTAAGTAGAACGGTGATAAAATTTGTCCGGTGTAGGCACTTTTTCAAATTGTTGTTTTAAATTTTCGTGAAAAGCGGACAAACGTGGATTTTTACGATGAAATTCTGAACTATGTGTCAAAGTATTTAAAAAACAAATAGATTCCAAGCCCCAAAGTGTCAAATTTATGTATTCATAACACAAAAAGGAACCAATACCGTTACTTACAATCAAGCTGTTTTTTATTTACATTGTTGAAAGTTATTAATTATGACGGTATAAGCAGAAATCTTCTGAGAAATTCTTGGAATAAGCCGCTAAGAATTGGGGAAAGTTATGTATCAAAATACATGTAGTTACGTTTTTGACAGATGTTGCGAAAGATGAGACTAAGCCAAGGTATCGTGATTCATTCCGCTGGCGTCGGCGTTGATAATAGTTAAAGTTTTTGAAGAATTAAGCCTGTTTTATTCAATCAAGTAAATTAATATTGATATAAAATATTTGGTATGCAGTTACATTAGCATAAGAACAGATGAAAATCAATTTTTTATGCTACTGCAGTCACGGTCTACTGGCCCTTGAAACTTTTTGCTGATTCGGCTATTGTTAACCTTTTTCTTAAGTCTTTTAAACATGAAACAGTTATCGGACACAATAAATATTTGGTACTAGTATGATTTTATGCATTTAGCATCATTGCATTCTAATTTCAATAAAAAAAACTTACTCAAACAGAATCTTAACCTATAATTATAAGAACCACCCGAAGATTCATCAATTTAACATCACAACTAATCGAATAACTAAATTACTCATTGAGAATACTCAAAGAATTAGCAAAAGAAATCTAACCAAAACCTATTTCTGCTTATGGATACCAGCAAAGTACCAGCTAACTGGCGCACAGCTTACGTACCACCAGCCTAAATGAAAGGATCTTAAACAACAGCAGAAAATTATACACCCATATCCCTCACACCGATATGCTGTAACACAGCATAGCCAGCAGCATCACAAATCATGGAGAATCCAAAAACCTATTTTACCTTTCTATTACGATTTTAGACACATAAGCCTGATAGAGACCGAACTGATATAATTGGTTGACAACATATTTTAAAATCTACAAGACGAGAAACAACCGAGCATACTCATTGTGTAGACCTCGCAAAGGCATTCGATAAAACTAACACTTGCTTTCTCATACATTTATTTAAGCATTATGACATTGTTAACAAAACCGTTAAAATGGACAAAAAATCTGAATATCAGAAAGTAAACAGCCCGCAGTAATACTAGTAGATGGGGTAACATCCGATCAATGCAGTCAGTAAATAAAGACACTGGTGTCCCCCAGGTTCAGCATTAGGACTAAGACTCTTCACCTACTATATCAACGACCTACAGTCTCGTCTTAGCTCCACAATACGCTTATTCGCTGATGATACGATTGCATTTATACCTGCCAATAGCAAATGCTCAAGATGCAGGAGCAAAACAAGAGGACCTTAATCAACTAGACCAGTGGGAAGAAGACTGATGCATGAAGTTGCACCCTGATAACTACACAGCTCGAATTATCATCAATAAAAGAAAACTTAAATTATAGGGCCAAATAATCAACTTCATTATGGTCATATTTTAAAACTAGAAGCAGTAAAATTAGCAAAATATCTTGGACTCACCTTCACCAACAAACTACTTTGGCAAGAGAACATAAGCAACACCTGTAACAAATCTAACAAAACCATCAGCTTCATATGCAGAAATCTGATATCATTAATTGATATGGAAGAAAATGCATATATTCACTTGACAGAATCCTAATTGAATCAGCCAGTACTGTTTTGACCTATATAAACATTGCAATAAAAAACAAATTGAGTCTTTACAACAACAGTTACAAAGAAAGATCCAGTGTACGCAATATCATACTCACTGTAAAGTGATAACCCCTACAAGACCGTAGAAGGGACTCGAAACTCCTCATAATGTATAAAATTGATCGAGGGCTTGTAGCCATACTTAAACCCAACAGGCTAACATGACACCTGAGAACACTAACAACAATGAACAACAGAGCATATCAAATAGAAAACAGCAGAATCGATACAAATAAGTTAAATTTTTTTTCCATAACAGTTCGTGCTAGCAATGCACTACCACCAGACATTGTAGAACTGGACACTTTTGAAAACATCGAAGCTAAGACTTAGATAGTGTCCATGTGAACAACATGTTTAATGTTCCGATTATGGCTGCAAGATCGCTGACGGGACATTAAACAAACAACAATAAATCAATTAACCGTCAGAATCACCTGTAAATAGTTTTAAACAATTTATTTTTTATATTAACAGTATTGCTGTCTCCAATTTATTCAAGTATAAATCATCCACATGTATAAAAAAAGACCACTTAGTCTATAATTTTTGATTTTTAAGATATGTAGGGCATGCGGATCAGTAAACATTTCATAAGTTTTGAAACGACGAAGGAGGCAATTGAAAGGCAGAAAAAAGCAGATTTAACAACCACATATGATTCAGCAAAATCTGTTGAACGGATTCAAAGCAGATTTGTCTAAAAAAGATGATATACTAAGTCCCTTCGTTGTCGTGCGGCGATAGACCATTTATTAATATAAATCATATAAATCTCACGGTGGTGGAATAGCACATGAATATCCGTTTTCCATGTCCTAAGGGCTGAATATGGCGTTTCCCAAATTTATTATGCTTATGTTGTTTAATTGTTCGATAGATATCATAATATCTATATAATTTGCTTGAAAGCAATCAGCAACCGTCACAAAAATCATTGCATATATAGAATATACCTTAGGCGATTTCAAAAATGATTAATATCTATAAATTTACTTTTAGGTGTGTGTCTCGGAAACCTTTGTGTTTGTTTCACTGTCAGATTTTCCCTGTTTAATCAGTTACTTTTTAGAACTTATTACCTGAAGCTTGCATATATTTTTATTTTCATATGGAACCATTTTCATGCATTTTTTAAAAGCCGAATTAATACGTTTTCCAAAAATTCAAAGCTTAACCAGCCATTTACCAACAAAATAATTCTATCAGTTTCTCCCGCGTGTTTAAAGACATAGAAGCTATCAATTTCGAATTTTTTTACATTGAATATAAAGTACATATATTAAAAATATACTATCTAAAACTTACCTTTACCAAAATAAAAACTCAATGTTTTGCAGTTTTCTATAAAATAATCTTATTTTAATTATTCGCGTTGATTAAGTATTTCCAGTATAAATATTTACTTTTGGTAAACTGGGTACTGTTAAACTGACAAACGAAATGTAACCAAACGAGGCGAAGAGAAAACGAAATCGGTAAATCAAGAAAAACGACTGGTGTCGGCTAAAATCGTTTCAGTTTTCTTTTTTAACCAGTTTCTCTCGATTTCGTTTCCTTTCGTTACAGATTTCGGTTGCTTATTTTACCGTTTACGTTTCCTTCTTTACCGATATCGTTTTAATTCCGCTCGGTTTCGTTTGGTTACTTTTCGTTTCTCAGTTTACCTGCACCCGCAAGTGTTTACATTCTATAATTAGTTTGTCCTTCTATTTTGACACTGTGTTTTTTCTTCAGCTTTCCGTCGAAAAGAATACCTTCTGGTAGGTTTTTGAAAATTTAACAATTTCTTCAAAGGTTTTACAATGTATTCTTCAAATAGTGTGAATTTCATTATTTTTTAAAAAATTGCCAAAATGATAGGTTCTATGTCTTTAAATACTACATTTTTTACTATTAGAGGATTTCACAAGGAGCCGTTGATCTTTGGTTGTTGAGTGCACATTATTATATCACCTGAAAAATGGCCTACAACAATAGAAGATCTAGAATAAAGACCCTAAAATGGAATAATAGAGAATTATTGCCTACATGCCGACAACAACAGAAGAAGAAAGACCCCTAATGGAATAAAAGAGAATAATTGCCTACATGCCTACAACAACAGAAGAAGAAATACCCCAAAAAAGAATAATAGAGAATAAAAGCCACCTTTAAATAATACGAATCACGAGCAAATCTAAAAAAACATTATAAAAAAAGAGAACACTGGCACGAAAATAAAGAATACATAATCAAAGACCCCTACCCTTACCATAATCAAGATTTGAACTGATCAGTTTCATGTAAACATTTATATGATTTAAGTAGTTTGATAATTTACGACCCATTGTAAAGCATTTATAAACATTAGCCAATTATTTACTTCATTTGAACAGAAAATCTAACTGCTATTATATTCTATTCGTTTGTATCAATGTGTGTCTTGTATGTTGCATGTCTGTTGTTTGTTTTAAAATATCCAGTCGTTTAAAGAGATCAACAGAGCTCATGCTTCTGTTATTGTGTATATGATATGACGACTTTAAATAAATATTACTTACTTACTTACTAAAACAAGAATTGTTTAGAATGAAAGTTTAATATGTTCTTAACAGGAATTTTGATGCTTGTTATAATGTTAAAAAGCTTGACGGCAGAAATAAACTCAAAATGTCTATATTTATTACTATTTTGTTTACGTTTCTGTTGTTTAAGTTTTCTAAGAAAATCTTTTTATCAATGGCTTGGAAAATTGATAGGGGGGAGGCTGGGCCCAAAAAACTACTCTAACCCCGCCACATATTATATGTGCCTGTCCTAAGCCAGGGATCTTTGACAAAGCTTTCGTTTGTACTTGTCTTTTTGATGTTTTCTGTTACTTGTTTAAGAAGGGGGTCTATGTATGACTATTTCAAGACTGCATTTTAAATATATGCATTTTATTTAGACCATGTGCCAATTGCATAACCGCGAGCAGGGCCTACTGGCCTCGTTGAAGGCTGCTGACGATTGTCCATTGTGGTTTTTCTGAATTGCCGCTTGATTGTGGGTTGTGTCGCGTACACTTATTCCACATCTCATTATTTTCTTTTTAACTAAGATTGAAATACTTACAGCAGAACAATAGTACTGGTGCCCTAATACTAACGTTTAACATCGGAACATTTCTTTGATTTTTCATTATCGATATGTTATTTTCGAAAGAAAAACTGTTGTGATTTAGTGGAAATATATTATTTTCACATTTATTTAAAACTAATCGATCCCAAGTTGATATTTTGTGATACCAGGCTGGTGTCGGTCTGATCGATATTCAGGATCTTAGTGGAAAAAAAACAAAGTTTATCATTATTCTCTTTCAACTTTTCAACTGAGAAAATTGACTTGTGTTTATTGAGTCATCTTACACGCGCATGCTGATTTTCCCCAGAATTTTTGCTGTATTGTTTTATGCTCTTAATTCATTTTCATATAATTTGGAAAAATAAAATATGTTATGACTTGTTATAGTGTTTATAATCTTTTGGGTAGAACGCCTCTGATGAGACTTGAATAGACGAAACGCGCGTCAGTCGTAGTAAAATTACTAGTAATGTCTAGAACTTAGGTGTAAATTTTGTAATTTTTAACTGTATTATGATGTATTCAGCTATAGCAGGTAGGAACCGCTTACTCTTCCGGAGCACCCGAGTTCACTCTTGTTACAACTTGAGTTCGCGTTGTTGATATCTATTCGGTTGATTTTGTGTTTTGTGTTTCCTCGTGCTGTTCTTGTTCACTTTTACCGGTTTTGTCGTTGCCCTTTCGGACTTTTGACACTCGAATGTCCCATTGAGCCCCTTTGCTTCTTAGGTATATACGCACTGTGTTACATGAAGGTGGTAAAAGATTTCAATTCCATTCCTTCTGTCACTTTCTAAAAAATATTTTCCCCGTAGATTCATGATACTTGAAAGTAAACCCAAACTAACATGCATATGATGAACGTCAACATAATTTATCTTCATCATGTGAGTATCACAATTATGATTGTTCTGTATCCAAAATACCACTGCACTTAACGGATTTATATTTTTATAAAAGGCAACCTAAAGACAAAAAAAAAAAAAACAAACAGAAAAACAATAAATGCACAACACATGTACATGTAGCCGAATAGTGCAATTATCTTATAATTCCTTTTATGGGGTGGTGCAAGGGGGGGGGGTAGGTCTATACATGTAGTTACAAAGGAAAACCGTTGTCTTTTTAGCAATCGTTCATGTTATTCCACTGAAACATGCAGTAAACTTTTCTAATTAAACTCTTTCATATGGTCAAATAAATTTAGCTTATTAAAATTCGTTAGCTGAAATCGTAAGAAGTATATAAAACTATCATGTTTCGTATGTTTTATAACGTTATGGCTCTGTCGCACTATAATGTTCAATCCAACGTGTTCTGAAGTTCGAATTGGCCGAGTCGCTGTAGAAAGTTTTTTTTTCAAAATTTATAGTGATCGAATCCAAAACGTCTGACTGACTACTTACTACGCACGACAACTTTATTCATTACTTATCTTTAGCGCATGACAACGTGGTTCGTGGGTATAAGCAAAATCGATATTTTTTTTTTTTTTTTTGCAGAATTAACTTTCATAAACGAACATTAAAAATGCAAAACAATTGGGGTCACCTACCTTTCTAAAGGTGACCTTGCAAATTAAGTTGGTGACCTCAAGTTTTGTTTTTCAATAGGAAAAGAGTTATTCAACATCATTGTGAGCTGGAGCTGTGTGACAACCGTTATTGTAATAATAACCGTTATTGTAATAAAATTTGTTATATGATTTAAAAGTGGATTTTTTTATTTTACGCGAAGGAATTAATTGTAACTAAGATATTATCACCAATAATAATTAAATATTTTAACTAATTATGAAAATAATTAACATTTAAAAACAGTTTATTACAATAACAGTTGTTATCACAATAACGGTTTGCATGCTCAACCGTTATTGTAATAAACTTTTTTATATCGTAAAATTTAATTTTTTGAATTAATTTTACTTCTAAGTTGAAGTCAAAATATATTTCTGGATTGCTAAATACCGATATCAGTTGTTATTATTACTATTAAAACCAGGAAATGACTTTGAAGTTTTTTATTACAATAACGGTTGACGGCCAAAATCCTTAGTGTAACAACAACCGTTATGGTAATAAACTTTTTCAATCAATCTTACTTCGTCTTTAAAACATCCTAAATAACTTATAGTCGCCGAAAATTGGTATTTAAGTCACTTTTAACAGTTATTTTCTGTATTTTCGAACAAATTTCAGAAATTAATATTTTTTCTTACAATTTTGGCTAATTAGTGTCCGATATGTTCTGAAAATGTGAATATATTGTCTGAAATGGATATAGATGGTCCACTAGTACTTGAATATACTAATTCATTCATATTTATGTCATTTTGAGTCACTTCTTAACAAAATATGTCTTTGAAGTTTTTATTACAATAACGGTTGACGACCGAAATCCTTAGTGTAACAACAACCGTTATGGTAATAAACTTTTTCAATCAATCTTACTTCGTCTTTAAAACATCCTAAATAACTTATAGTCGCCAAAAATTGGTATTTAAGTCACTTTAAACAGTTATTTTCTGTATTTTCGAACAAATTTCAGAAATTAATATTTTTTCTTACAATTTTGGCTAATTAGTGTCCGATATGTTCTGAAAATGTGAATATATTGTCTGAAATGGATATAGATGGTCCACTAGTACTTGAATATACTAATTCATTCATATTTATGTCATTTTGAGTCACTTCTTAACAAAATATGTCTTTGAAGTTTTTATTACAATACAATAACGGTTGACGACCGAAATCCTTATTGTAACAACAACCGTTATGGTAATAAACTTTTTTAATCAATCTTATTTTGTCTTTAAAACATCCTAAATGACTTATAGTCACAGAATATCTGCATTTTAGTCTTTTTAAACAGTTGTCCTTTATTTTCGAACCAATTTAATCAATTAAGATTTTTTTTCTTACAATTTTGACTAAGTGTCCGATATATTCTGAAAAAAATATATATTATCTGAGATGGATATAGATGAACTACGAGTACATGAATATACTAATTGATTCATTTTAAGTTATTATGAGTCCCTTCTAAACAAAATATGTCTTTGAAGTTTTTATTACAATAACGGTTGACGGCCGAAATCCTTATTGTAACAACAACCGTTATGGTAATAAACTTTTTCAATCAATCTTACTTCGTCTTTAAAACATCCTAAATAACTTATAGTCGCCGAAAATTGGTATTTAAGTCACCTTAAACGGTTATTTTCTGTATTTTCGAACAAATTTCAGAAATTAATATTTTTTCTTACAATTTTGGCTAATTAGTGTCCGATATGTTCTGAAAATGTGAATATATTGTCTGAAATGGATATAGATGATCTACTAGTACTTGAATATACTAATTCATTCATATTTATGTCATTTTGAGTCACTTCTTAACAACATATGTCTTTGAAGTTTTTGTTACAATAACGGTTGACGACCGAAATCCTTATTGTTACAACAACCGTTATGGTAATAAACTTTTTCAATCAATCTTACTTCGTCTTTAAAACATCCTAAATAACTTATAGTCGCCGAAAATTGGTATTTAAGTCACTTTAAATAGTTATTTTCTGTATTTTCGAACAAATTTCAGAAATTAATATTTTTTCTTACAATTTTGGCTAATTAGTGTCCGATATGTTCTGAAAATGTGAATATATTGTCTGAAATGGATATAGATGATCTACAAGTACTTGAATATACTAATTCATTCATATTTATGTCATTTTGAGTCACTTCTTAACAAAATATGTCTTTGAAGTTTTTATTACAATAACGGTTGACGACCGAAATCCTTATTGTAACAACAACCGTAATGGTAATAAACTTTTTTAATCAATCTTATTTTGTCTTTAAAACATCCTAAATGACTTATAGTCACGGAATATCTGCATTTTAGTCTTTTTAAACAGTTGTCCTTTATTTTCGAACCAATTTAATCAATTAAGATTTTTTTTCTTACAATTTTGACTAAGTGTCCGATATATTCTGAAAAAAATATATATTATCTGAGATGGATATAGATGAACTACGAGTACATGAATATACTAATTGATTCATTTTAAGATATTATGAGTCACTTCTAAACAAAATATGTCTTTGAAGTTTTTATTACAATAACGGTTGACGGCCGAAATCCTTATTGTAACAACAACCGTTATGGTAATAAACTTTTTCAATCAATCTTACTTCGTCTTTAAAACATCCTAAATAACTTATAGTCGCCGAAAATTGGTATTTAAGTCACTTTAAATAGTTATTTTCTGTATTTTCGAACAAATTTCAGAAATTAATATTTTTTCTTACAATTTTGGCTAATTAGTGTCCGATATGTTCTGAAAATGTGAATATATTGTCTGAAATGGATATAGATGATCTATTAGTACTTGAATATACTAATTCATTCATATTTATGTCATTTTGAGTCACTTCTAAACAAAATATGTCTTTGAAGTTTTTATTACAATAACGGTTGACGACCGAAATCCTTATTGTAACAACAACCGTTATGGTAATAAACTTTTTTAATCAATCTTATTTTGTCTTTAAAACATCCTAAATGACTTATAGTCACGGAAAATCGGCATTTTAATCTTTTTAAACAGTTGTCCTTTATTTTCGAACCAATTCAATAAATATGATTTTTTTTCTTACAATTTTGACTAAATGTCCGATATATTCTGAAAAAAATATATATTATCTGAGATGGATATAGATGATCTACTAGTACTTCAATATACTAACTGATTCATATTTAAGACATTTTGAGTCACTTCTTAACAAAATATGTCTTTCAAGTTTTTATTACAATATCGGTTGACGACCGAAATCCTTATTGTAACAACAGCCGTTATGGTAATAAACTTTTTTAATCAATCTTATTTTGTCTTTATCTTATTTTGTCTTTATCATCATCATTTCAAGTTAATTGTATCACAACTTTCATGTTCATCTCCCGTATATAGCCGAAATCGTGCTGCTTGGGAGTAAAGCTATAACTAACTAACTAACTATTTTGTCTTTAAAACATCCTAAATGACTAATAGTCGCCGAAAATTGGTATTGCAGTCACTTTAAACAGTTAATTTCTATATTTTTGAACAAATTTCAGAAAATAAGATTGTTTCTTACAATTTTGGCTGAGTGTCCGATATGATCTGAAAATATGAATATATTGTCTGAAATGGATATAGATGATCTACTAGTACTTAAATATATTAATTCATTCATATTTAAGTCATTTTGAGTCACTTCTTAACAAAATATGTCTTTGAAGTTGTTATTACAATATCGGTTGACGACCGAAATCCTTATTGTAACAACAACCGTTATGGTAATAAACTTTTTTAAGCAATCTTATTTTGTCTTTAAAACATTCTAAATGACTAATAGTCGCCGAAAATTGGTATTTCAGTCATTTTTAACAGTTATTTTCTATATTTTTGAACAAATTTCAGAAATTAAGATTTTTTCTTACAATTTTGGCTAAGTGTCCGATATGATCGGAAAATATGAATATATTATCTAAAATGGATATAGATGATCTACTAGTACTTAAATATATTAATTCATTCATATCTAAGTCATTTTGAGTCACTTCTTAACAACATATGTCTTTGAAGTTTTTATTACAATAACGGTTGACGACCGAAATCCTTATTGTAACAACAACCGTTATGATAATAAACTTTTTTAATCAATCTTATTTTGTCTTTAAAACATCCTAAATGACTTATAGTCACGGAAAATCAGCATTTTAATCTTTTTAAACATTTTCTGACCAATTTAAGAAATTAAGATTTTTTCTTAAAATTTTGGCTTAGTGTCCAATATATTCTGAAAAAATAAATATTTTATCTGAAATCGATATAGATGATCTACTAGTACTTGAATATACTAATTCATTCATATTAAAGTCATTTTGAGTCACTTCTAAATAAAATTCATCTTTGCAGTTTTTATTACAATAACGGTTGACGACCAAAATCCTTATTGTTACAACAACTGTTACGGTAATAAACTTTTTCAATCAATCTTATTTCGTCTATAAAACATCCTAAATGACTTAAAGTCACGGAAAATCGGCATTTCAGTCTTTTTAAACAGTTTTCTTTTATTTTCGAACTAATTTCAGAAATTCAGATTTTTTCTTACAATTTTGGCTAAGTGTCCTGTACGGTAAGTAAACTTGAAACAAAGTTCACTTCAAGTTCATTTGTGACTGGATATGCTACGGCTTGAACAGACACACAACTGGTTCCAAGTTAACTTCCAAGTAAAGCAGTCAAAATTAAAGGTCTGCTTTTAAAAGCAGTCTCGTTCTTATGACAGATCTGGTCAAGTTAACTTCGTGCTGATGCTAAAGCTTAAACAGTACAAAGTTCATGTTCCACCACCCAAGCTGTCGTCGATATTGCTTTTTTAATGCAATTAAGTTTTTTTTATTAAACCGATTTGTCCGGTTTGAGCAGACCTATTGCAATGTCTGGTCTGGTTAAAGCGGTCACGACTTTGCGACTGATTATTACAAGTAAAAAAAAAAGCTGTCGCCATCCTTTGACCAGTCACGAGTAAACGCAAGTTAACGTAAATGTCTGCTATAGTAGACATGAGTAGACATAGAGAGCAGTCGAACAGTAAACTTTATGTTAACTTTTGCATAGTTTATGTGCGAACCCATCTGTAGCTTATAGTCCAGTCGATTTGTGAAACAAATGAAAAAAAATATAGTAAAAGCACGAAATAAGGCATATTGGTGGAAAAAAGCATACTAATCAATATAAGCTATGGACCCATTTGAAAAGTCAAAATGGCGACCATTTTCAAGATGGCCGCCAGATGGAATATAAAATTCAGAAAAAAATTAAATAAAAATTCATTAAAAATTATCATTTGAAGAGGTCTTATATTTGCATAATGCCTTTATTTATCTTATAGTACCAAATGATGTATAGCAACTTTGTGCATCTACTTGTAGATCGACTAGCGCACATATTAATTTGTTTTATGCGTGAAACAGAACTTTTATTAAGTCACGTCCGATCAGACGGACCATCTTTTAAGTTAAGCTAAACGTTTTCACTTTGAAATTGACTCCATGGTCTTTCCCTAATATTTTTTTCATTCATAAGAACAGAGAAGGGGTATGAAATTAAATGCAACTCTACTTAATTCCGTATTCTTACTTAAATACTCAGACTCAATGTCACAAAAATCATTCTTATGATATACTTTTCTTAAGATGTTGTTTCATTAAGCAATCGTTAATTAACATGGTCTTTATTCTATGCATATTAAATTGACATAAAGTGCACATAATGGCTACGATCGGCACCAAAGTATTACCTTGAACTCCACTTTCCCATAATTAAATTGAGCTAATAACAAAATAACAGAACTTGGGAGATCAATCTCAAATGTCCATGAGAAAAGAAAAAAACAAGGAAGACATACCGGCCAAACCTCTCCCTTTCATTGTGATCTAAATGAATGTCATTCACGCATGACTGTGTTTAATTCTTAAGGTATAAGAAAGCAGCATAAAGATATTTTAGATCACCTGTACCTAAAATTTAAGCTAGCTAGTTTTAAAAGTTAAACACTATATGAATATGATGAGCATAGATAATTGGCCAGAAGGCACCTACTGAGGCTACGATTCTCTGAAAGTCAAAAATAGCGGTTTTGTCATGTTTATAACCCATTGAATATATACCTATTGCAGATTAAGAGGCTTTTCTGTTCCTTGATTAAACTTTAAGCTTATTAAGCTCTTCAAAAATTTCCATTTGGTCGAAGTAATCAGAAGAACCTTTAAAGAAGATGCCTTTCACAGCTTGATGAGGACGGGTAATTGATCCAGACTCCAGTAAGACTCTTGTTTACTAGATGCTAAGCAAACGTTAGTTAGTTAGTGCTTTACTCCCAAGCAGCGCGATTTCGGCTTTATCCTGGAGATGAATATGAAAGTGGTGATACAATGAACTTGAAATGATGATGAAGCGGGGGAAATGGGGACACAAGGCCAATCGGGTATGAGAGTTTTGACTGCCACTAGAAAAAGGAGTGATGGGTAGGGGCGAGCAATTTAGCCTCCTGCATGGGGATCCTACGGATCCTACTCTTTTCGAGACCTGCAGCAGGGTTCTTTAACATGCAAGGAACGTGACATTTTTCCAAGCACGGTGCACCACTGTGGTTTGTGGTCAGGTTTTCCGCATTATCGCCTGACGACCCCGCATCTTTCGATGTCAGGGCTGCTCTATTCAACCACCTGGGTCACACATCCCAGTCGCTTTGTGGGGAAAACGGCCTGACAGGTTTCTGAGCGCTCTTTAGTGGACTTTTAACTACAAGCTTAGCGCTGCTGCGGGCCTTTTCGCCACCCGGGACCCGCAAGGGTGCTAAGCAAAAGAGCGAAACCCCTGTAATGAACATATGTAGTCTTTAATTTTGTGAAACTTTTTTGCAGGGTTATTATTTTACCTAGCACATTAAAACTTTCAAAGTGGCTTTTTTTTGCCGGTATCTAATTTCTCCTTTTTGCAATGGTTTGCATCTCGCAAAAACATTAACCCTCGAAAATAAATTTCGAAATAAGCATGATAATTATATGTACAATCATACTCGAATATAGGTAATCGCTAAAATTGAATTCCGCGAAAAAAAGAACTTCCATTTTTAGCTCACCTGGACCGAAGGTTCATGTAAGCTATTGCCATCACTTGGCGTTCGTCTTCGTCCGTCGTCGTTTACATTTTTCAAACGTTAACTCCTCTAACACCATAAGTCCAATGGCTTTTAAATTTGGCACAGCTGTTTATAAGCATACTAGTAGTATCAAACTAGAGTGGGGATTTTTAATTCGTCGAAAAAAATGGCGCCATGGCTAAAATAGAACATAGGGGTAAATTGCAGTTTTTTGCAAATAGCTTGAAAACGGTTACAGATATCAAAAATTTGGCTACAGTAAAAGTGTTCAACACCTCACGATCTACCTGCTTGGAAATTTTCAGGAAGATCCAACAACCAATGTAGGAGTTATTGCCCTTTTTGCGGATTTTTTTCAAATTTTGCACCTGTTTAGCTCAATTTCTTGAAACTATACAAGACATTTAAGAAATATAATTTGCAGATTGTTCATGTTGTTAAGCACATCGAGATCTACAAAATATGTAATAGGGTCAACGTTATAGGACCTTTCCTTTCAGCAGTTATTGCCCTTAGAACGGCAAAATTGAGCATTTAAAAAGCATTTCCTCATTACATTAAAAACGTTAACTCCTCTGATACTTTAAGTCCAATTGGAACCAAACTTATTATTATTGTTTATTATCATTAGGTGTATAGAACAGATGTGGGGATTTTTGATTGGTTGTAAAACATGGCCGCTGTGGCTAAAAATAGAACATTGGGTTAAACTGCATTTTTTTTGCTAATAACTCAAAAAGGGTGACATATTTTTGAATTTTGATTGAGAACCAAAGTGATCAGCACCTTACGATCCACCATATTGTCAGATGACCGCCTTATTAAACTTATGACACTTTTAATGTCAAATAGATTTTGCCTAAAAACCTTTACTTCAGGCACATATGTCAGGTGAGCGATTCAGATTCCTGGGAGCCTCTTGAATTAGTTCGAAAATAAAGAAAAACTGTTTAAAAAGACTGAAATGCCAATTTTCCGTGACTATAAGTCATTTAGGATTATTTAAGACGAAATAAGATTGATTGAAAAAGTTTATTACCATAACGGTTGTTATTACAGTAAGGATTTCGGTCGTCAACCGTTATTGTAACAAAAACTTCAAAGACATATTTTGTTTAGAAGTGACTCAAAATGACTTATAATCAATTAGTATATTCAAGTACTAGTAGATCATCTATATCCATCTCATATAATATATTCATATTTCCAGAATATATCGGACACTTAGCCAAAATTGTAAGAAAAATCTTAATTTCTGAAATTAGTTCGAAAATATATAAAATAACTGTTAAAAAAACTGAAATGTCGATTTTCCGTGACTGTTAGTCATTTTGGATGATTAAACGACGAAATTAGGTTGATTGAAAAAGTTTATTACAATAACAGTTGTTGTTACAATAAGGATTTCGGTCGTCAACCGTTATTGTAATAAAATTTTTAAAGATGAATTATGTTTAGAAGCGACTCAAAATGACTTAAATATGAATAAATTAGTATATTCAAGTACTAATAGATCATCTATATCCATTCGAGACAATATATTCATATTTTCAGAATGTATCGGACACTTAGCCAAAATTGTAAGAAAAAAAAATTAATTTCTGAAATTAGTTCGAAAATAAAGGAAAACAGTTACTGTTTTAAAAAGACTGCAATGCCAATTTTCCGTGACTATAAGTCATTAAGGATGTTTTAAAGACGAAATAAGATTGATTGAAAAAGTTTATTACCATAACGGTTGTTGTAACAATAAGGATTTCGGTCGTCAACCATTATTGTAATAAAAACTTCAAAGAAGAATTTTGTTTAGAAGTGACTCAAAATGACTTAAATATGAATCAATTAGTATATTCAAGTACTAGTAGATCATCTATATCCATCTCAGATAATATATTCATATTTTCAGAATATATCGGACACTTAGCCAAAATTGTAAGAAAAAATCTTAATTTTATGAAATTAGTTCGAAAATATAGAAAATAACTATTAAAAAAGACTGAAATGCCGATTTTCCGTGACTATTAGTCATTTTGGATGATAAAAAGACAAAATTGGGTTGATTGAAAAAGTTTATTACCATAACGGTTGTTGTTATAATAAGGATTTCGGTCGTCAACCGTTATTGTAATTAAAACTACAGAGATGAATTGCGTTTAGAAGTGACTCAAAATGACTTAAATATGAATAAATTAGTATATTCAAGTACTAATAGATCATCTATATCCATTTCAGACAATATATTCATATTTTCAGAATGTATCGGACACTTAGCAAAAACTGTAAGAAAACATCTTCATTTCTTGAATTAGTTCGAAAATAAAGGACAACTGTTTAAAAAGATTAAAATGCCGATTTTCCGTGACTATAAGTCATTAAGGATGTTTTAAAGACGAAGTTAGATTGATTGAAAAAGTTTATTACCATAACGGTTGTTGTTACAATAAGGATTTCGGCCGTCAACCGTTATTGTAATAAAAACTTCAAAGACATATTTTGTTTAGAAGTGACTCAAAATAACTTTAAAATGAATCAATTAGTATATTCATGTACTAGTAGATCATCTATATCCATTTCAGACAATATATTCATATATTCAGAACATATCAGACACTTAGCCAAAATTGTAAGAAAAAATCTTAATTTCTGAAATTTGTTCGAAAATATAAAAAATGACTGTTTAAAGTGACTGAAATACCAATTTTCGGCGACTATTAGTCATTTAGGATGTTTTAAAGACGAAATAAGATTGATTGAAAAAGTTTATTACCATAACAGTTGTTGTTACACTAAGGATTTCGGCTGTTAACCGTTCTTGTAATAAAAACTTCAAAGTCATTTCTTGGTTTTAAAAGTAATAATAACAACTGATTTCGGTATTTAGCAATCAAGAAATATATTTTGACTTCAACTAAGAAGTTAAATTAATTCAAAAATTTAAATTTAACGATATAAAAAAGTTTATTACAATAACGGTTGAGCATGCCAACCGTTATTGTGATAACAACTGTTATTGTAATAAACTGTTTTTAAATGTTAATTATGTTCATAATTAGTTAAAATATTCAATTATTATTGGTGATAATATCTTAGTTACAAATAAGTCCTTCGCGTAAAATAAAAAAATCCACTTTTAATTCATATAAGAAAATTTATTACAATAACGGTTTTTATTACAATAACGGTTGTTACAGAGCTGGAAATCAATCAGATTTTAGTTATTTTTCACAAGTGACAAGTCATATATACTATCTTCCGAAAAACATTTAAAAAACCTAGGGTCATGGACCTTCCTTTTATATATTTAAAGAAAAACTATTTTCTCCTGCACATTGCTATACAAAATACGTCACAAATTTTCCCGCAAATAATCCCCCTTCCCCCTGAAAATAGAAATTTTTAGAAAATCTTAATTTTCTTTTAAAAATATGTGTTATTTTTATTTCATTAACAAAACAAGATAATTTAAAAGAAGTTTTGCTTGTTTTGTGATATTTTAAGTCATTTTAATTGAAATTCACTCTTAAAATTTGCAAGATGTCCGAAAAAGATACCCAGTTATATAATTATACTCCCGCGAACCAGTCCCCCCCAATAAGTGCGTCCGTTACACTTTTTTTCGTAAAAGACTCGTAGGCTTCCGATATTTGGCTTCCTGTTTAACAAATCAACTAAGAGTTCTTTAAGGATCGAAAAAAAATCTGGACAGGTTTCTTAGCTACTACTTTTTGTTGGCTATCGATATTTGACATATTAGCTGAAGTAGGGGGTCTCATATGGTGGTTATTAGGTTAATACATGTATTGGGTTTTCGATGCCCTCACTTGCCTCAATGGTTGTTTCGGCCTTGGCTCTCGTAACACCTTGTCACCAATATATACATATAACGTGTCCTTTTTTACCCAGAAACCCTCGGTAAGAGTTTGCGTCTCTGAGTTCAGATAATATCATCGATGTCATTGGTTGATTCCAACAAATGTGCCTTGCATCTGTTTACTGCACTTGTTTTACCTTATTGACTACCGATATCACAATGGATGTCCTTAATAGAGACGTATCGCATGCTTTAATGAGTATAGACGTTGGTTTGTCGTAGTATTAGAGTTTTACCCTAAAGTGCCCACCGATGCTATTATTCGCAAGAACTACTTTCCCTACCAGACCATCTGAGTTTATATACCCTTGTTTTATATAAGATTTCACGTTGTTTTCTATGTCTCAGTATATTGTGTTATGTAGATTATATTTTTTTATCTTTCAGGTTTGAATTGTTAAGGTTTTAAGATTGATTTCCTTCTATGTATTTCATTGATACTTATAGAATTTGGGGGTCGATGCGCCCCACGTTAGTTACAATGACATTCTGGGCTGGGCGTTGTTTACACGTTTTAAGCACGCAAAATAGGTTTCTAAGAAGTAAGGAGAACGCTAAAGAGCACAGGTCTTTCGCTAGACAGAGGTTGCACGTTTGTTTCTGCATTTAACTCTTAACTACTTTCCAATTATGACTAAGACTCATTGATAAATTAAGGGAACGGTGAATTATTTATTAGCTGAGGGGGTTGGAGCAAATTAACCAAAATCTGACCTGTGATCCATGACCCCCCAATCGGAGGAGATTTAGGTCCTCGACCCCCCCCCATATGAGTTGAATTTTTTATGTATGACCCTCCGTTCTTAGCGTTATATTTAATTGTTATATGCATAACAGCAAGGAATATAATTCCTTGATAATAGATAGTGAAAAAGATATGCATGTTTCGTTGATATATGGTCCAACCTTGAAGATGGGGTCTATAATTTTAATATTTTTTTAAAGAAAAATATTTTGCAGCAAAGATTGATAAAAAATCTGAAGAAGGATTTCTGCTACATGCATGCATACTCTTAAAGCACTATACAAAGTACTGTAACAATGTATGTTCTCAATGGTATGCAAATGAAAGAATTATTCAACACTGGAATGACACTGATTTTTATAAATTTTAGCACATTCAGGTTCAATCATATATAATGGTCTTTGGACAATAGCATTTAATTAAGATGGAGCCAACGGACTATAGGATTTTAGTGAAAAATGTGTCTGGTGATGAAGTTTGGTAATACAAGTCACATGTCAACACACAAATTGCCTAAAAGTAAAAAATTATGAGCTCAGGTGAAAATCGAAGGACTCCCGTAAATAATGTTTGCGGAACAATTTTACCATATGTGACCCCCCCCCCCTATAATTTGATTTTTTTTTAACGGTGACCTCCCAGGATTCCAAACATTCTGCCCATGACCCTCCCTAAATTGCCCCCCCCCCACCCCCCAGCTGATAAATAATTACCGTTCCCTAATTACAACGTTTCCTTTTTCTTTGTAAATAAAACCAATTTGAATATATAGAAACAATGAGTCCTTTGGTGAAATCATCTAGTTATGATTCCTTTTTTCCAACCTACCACAACAGTATACGAATTCAGATCAATTCAGGAAAAAGTGGATTTGAGGAGAAATGTACCGTTTTTGGCAACATGTTAATATAAAACTTTAATCGCATTAAGATGTGTGTTACACAAATTATATTATATTCAATTTTTTTTTTCATTCTTAACCACCATATGTGACATTTTTTTAACTTAGAACCATTGATCTATTTTTCTCGAAGTATTTTGTTTAAATAGAAAAAAAGTTACGTTTTAAAAACCTTCGGTCCTGTTTCGGGTTTATGTTACACTAATTACCGACACCCGATCGTCACGCCCTCTGTTAGGTCTGTTTTTGAAAACGTCTGCTTGGCTTTTTACAACTGTCTGTTTGTAAACTTTCATGTCTGTTTTTGTATTTTTGTGTCTGTTTTACATAATCGTCTGTCTGATTATAAAATTTACGTCTGTTTTTGTATTTTTTTTGTCTGTTAATAAAATTTCATGTCTGTTTTTTGTGTTTTTGTGTCTGTTTCAAGTTTATTGTCTGTTTCTAATTTTTTTGTTAATTTTTGCCCGAATGGCTGCCCATAAAATGGCCTTATAAATATTTTTGATTCAAACAAATAAAAAATCTAACTTCAGTCAATCCAAACAGAACTAAAAAACAGGGTTTCCGATTGTTTAAAGCAATGTAAACCAAACCTTTTAAACGATTAGAAAAATCGTTTCAATCTTATTGAAATGAAACTCAAAGGAGAACATCTACAATTTTTCATCCCAATTTTTCGTATTGTAAAGTTTTATTTACTAATTGATCCTGCTTATTGATAAAATTTTAACTTTTATGCAGTGTTTATACCATCCTTTTACGTAGTACATTCGATTCATTTTAAGTGTTCATTCAATCGCAAAGACAACGTCTAATAACTTTTTTTCCAAAAAAAATATATATAACAATTACATGCATTTTAAACATGAAAAACTAAAACCGAATACTTATCCTTACAGATGATTAAATATTGATGAATCTGACACTGAAACTAGAGGATTTCTGTTATTTTTTCTTCTTGTTTTAATATGGTACATGTATATTAAATGCTATGATATTCCAAGGTAACACTTTATTTTGGATCTTTGCTTTACATTATCAAGCATTGTACGTCCAGTTTGTATCGTCTCACTTCAAGATGCAGAGAAATCTTGAAAACGTTTTGATTGAAGCAGACGATATCCAGGAGCTTAAAGCTTTGCACGAGATAGATTGCGCGCGAGATTGTAGGTCGGAAATTTATTGTGCTGGGTTTGCATTTCATGATGAACTAAACCGATGCCGATTGTTTGGTGATTTAAAATTGAAAGGGACATATGCCCTTGGATGGATGTTCTACCAAAAAGGTATGTTGAAGCATTTCATTGACTAGACATCATAAGTTCATCAGGTCATCAAAATTTTTGAATCATAACTAATAGTAACCACAATTTGTGTCGAAACTTAAAAAATACCTCAACAAACACCATCTCATTGAAACTCTCAAGTAACATAAATAGATTCTTAGACACTAAAAATTCCACACTGTTTGCAATTTCTATGGCCCGACCACGTATGTGGATTGGCCATATAGTTTTATCCTTGCCCGTCCGTCCGTAACACTTTGGTTAAGTTCTTGGTTAAGATCCATTACTCTGATACTAGATATTGGAGGTTAATAACATTTCACTATCAGATAGGTCATTGTTGGGCCACACCAATCACTTAAAATAGGTCACTGTGACACATATATTACACATGAAGAACTTTGGTAAAGTTCAGGGTTAAGGTCCATAACTTGGATACGAGATGTAGGAGCTCAATGATAAATCATAATTCGATGTGTCTTGGGTAATGTGACACCATCCACTCAAAATTAGATCACTGCGACCTAAATTCTACGCATGAATGACTTTGATTAAGTTCTTTTTTATGGTTCATATCTCGAATACTACATGTTAGGGGTCAATGATATTTTGCTTCTAGATGGGTCTTGGTAAAATGGCGCCACCCAACATAAATTAGGTTACTATTTTATGCATTTACACTTTTGATTAAATTCCTGGTTAAGGTCCATATCCCAGTTAATACACATTGAGGTTCAATGACATTTCAAGAACGATAGGGCTATCCTGTGGCTCATACACACATCTTTTAGTACTACCAAATTTGATCCCTAAGAATATGTTTGAGTATATTTAACGTTACCAGTGATGCATGTTAAGATCTTTTTTCAAAATTTTAGTATGAATAATAAAAAAGTAAAAACTAGAATATACATCGTATTGGCTCGTGAGCGGAAGAAAAGGTTATTCAGGCACATGGAAATAGTTAAAAACACACTTTGAAAAGTGATAAACTGATTGAAAACAAAAGAAGGTGTGTTTGAGTATCATTTTACTATAATACCCATTTCAATCGAACATTAAATGCCATGGCTCACGGAACACTTTAAATAATTCCCTTTCTTAAGATGCAATATATTTCTCCATTGAATGTTCCAGTTGTTTTTCTAGTTAATAAAATGATGTTACAAAAAACATTAACGATATTTTTTTTTCTTATGAAATTTCCCTTGAAAAAATATAATGTGCATACACGTGCTTTTAAGAATATGAAATATATCAAAACACAGAAATTTTATAGGCTTGAATCTTGTTATATAAGTTATGCCCGAAAATAAAGTGACGCCGTCTGAAAAGGTTATCAATCGGTAACGCATATAAAAAAGAGTCAAGAAACAAATGACTGATGCTTGAGGAGATGGTTATAAAACGATTAAACTTCTCAATCCGAAAGAACCAATAACAGCCTGTGTTACTAATCAGTGTCCATGGTGATGACCGTGACTTTCAGGAACAATGTACCACATAAAGTCTACCGGGCATAAAAATACAATTAATATTGAAACTTTATTTAAAGAAAGTCATCTTTGAATTAAAAAGTTGAGAATCATAATTTATGTACAACACGACGGGTGTGCTATAGCAGGCAGGAACCGCTTACTCTTCCGGACCACCTGGGTTCACTCATGTTACGACGTTCGTGTTATTGATTTCAGTTCGGTTTATTTTGTGTTTTGTGTTTCTTCGTGCTGTTCTTGCTCGTGTTTACTGGTTTCGACGTTGCCCTTTCGAACGTTTGACACTCGAATGCCCCATTGATGCCTCTTTGCCTCTTTTATTATCTTTCTTAACATGAACAGCGTCTTTGGCTATTCCGTCAACTATTTCAGTGCGATATAAAGCATATTAAAACATAACATATAAAACCATTTATTACTAATTTTTATCCGATTTATCAACCTCTCAACCAGTTTCTCGGAAAAATAAATGTTATTTCAATCTCTCAGCAAGCCTAGCAATTAAAATACTCAAATTTATTTCCCTTTGAAATTCCATAATCAACTCGATCGCGTCGTAGAAGCAATACATTTCAAATATACGTTTTGGAATATAAAGAATTTATACCATGTCTCTGTGACCCTTGTAAATCGAAGGAAAATTCCTTTGCAACAGTTAGTTTCTATGTCGACCATATTGACTGACATTCAATTCCCTTAACTTACTTTAAAACAACACTGTAAAATTTTGTCAGCACTATGCATCCAACTCAATATATTTCCTTCATTTAAGAAAGAAGCAAAAAGGCACCAATGGGACATTCAAGTGTCAAAAGTCGAAACCGGTAAACACGAACAATTAAAAACAGCACGAAGAAACACAAAACACAAAATCAACCGAACGGAAATCAAGAATTAAAGAGTACATTTTTTTTTCAGGTAAAATACCATTGATCATATTCGAACAAAAAGATTTCGCTTAATGATAAAATAAAGCTTTCAATTCAGTCACTAAATTGCCCCGTACATGTATTACAAAAGAGATATATTTCTTAATTGATAGACGCATTAATTTTATAATTTAAAAAAGTCGTTTTTTTCTTAACTGGTAGTTTGTAGAAATTAAGCTATGTAGTATAATTTTAAATTCGTTTACCAGTCTTTCAAATTAACTTTATACACCAAACTGTTTCAAGAAACTCCTGTCCATGATATTGGTAATTAAAATTATAGCCATAAGTTTACATCAAGTTTTATTGGAAAACAGGGCTAATTAAGACAAGCAAATACTTCAAATACTACGCGTGCTATCGGTTTTTTTGAAAGTTAAATTTATTTTCAAAACAGTAACACATATTTATGTAAAGATGTATGTATAAAGATTGGTATTCCATGTCGTTGTTTGTGCCTCATTTATATGCAATATTTGATTAAAAATGATGGTACAAGAGGAAAAAAAGCAACTATGCAACATATTACACTTTATTTGCATTATTATGTTACAATAAATAACGCAATGACCCTTTTTACCTTTCTCACGTAACCTTTTCGTCCTGCGTTATCGGTGTATCGGCATTTACAAGCAATATATGAATAAATGAGTACATATATCATGTTTACAGATTGCATATGATATGATTGCTCTAAAAATGATAACATGTTTGAGGAGAAATGTGTGTAAGATTACAAACACCAAAACGCGGGTATAAACGGTTAATTTGGATATGCCATATATCAAAATTTCAAGGAGTAACCTCTCATCAGTAGCATTTAAATCAAAACATTGGAAGGTCAAACCCAAACGGTTGAAAACGAAAAGTACTCAAAACCACAACGTTCGAACAAGGAAGCCAAATCCAGCACCGAGGATATCGACCATGTGCATTACAAGGAAAGAAACCTGGTGTTTTAAACAATTTAGAATTTAAAAATCGGAAATTTTAGCAACAAAAATATTAGAAATTTTATGATAAATCGTGTCAGACAAGTCTGACGACCAGGCTTGTGATTACCGTCGGGAACCTCTGGTCCATCAGCAGCGGTTATCGCCCAGTGGTTTCAAAATTACAAATACCAAAACGCGGGTATAAACGGTTAATTTGGATATGCCATAAATCGATATTTCAAGGACTAACCTCTCATCAGTAGCATTTAAATCAAAACATTGGAAGGTCAAATCCAAACTGTTGAAAACGAAAAGTACTCAAAACAAAAACATTCGAACAAGGAAGCCAAATCAAGCACCGAGTATATCGACCATGTGCATTACAAGGAAAGAAACCTGGTGTTTTAAACAATTTAGAATTTAAAAATCGGAAATTTCAGCAACAAAAATATTAGAAATTTTATGGTAAATCATCTCAGACAAGTCTGACGACCAGGCTTGTGATTACCCTCGGGGACCTCAAAACTTGTTTTGTGAATGAGCTTATATTTCAAAAGCAGTTTTGATTTTTTTAAGAGGTTGTGGAACAAATCGTTCAAAAATAAATAATAATGCCATCAAAATAAAACACCTTAAGATATTAGGTGTTCCGTGTAATAGCTTTTTTTCTATATAAGAATTGCTCAAGGGCTTATTATAGACCTTTTTGAAGACATATGTGCTTTTTTGAAAATTTCATCTTTTCAAAGTGCGTGATTAACTGTTTTCTCCGCCCACCAGTCCATACGGTGATATATATCAAACATGATGACAATTGATGTCTTATTGTAAATCTTCCTCTTTCTCTAGTGCCGACTTGCGGATGTACATGTAGTGTATTTTACAGAAGTAACCGTAAAATCTGGTTATACTAAACTTTTTTTTTGAAATGCAAGTATAAAGTCAGCCGTATGGTCCAAGCTAGGTAGCTGGCTACATACCGTAGTCCATGATTTTTTTTCATTGCTCTTAGGCAGCTGGCTTAATATTGTACATTATATATTTATTACAGATGGACTGCATTGCTGTAGGGTAGCTGGCTACATATTATATTCTATATATTTTTCCAGAATGACTGCATTGCTCTAAGTCAGCTGGTTCTGATACAAATGTACTTTACTCCATATATTTGTTTCAGATAGACTGCATATCTTTAAAACAGCTGGCTATATACTGTACTCTATATGTTTGTTTCAGAAGGACCACATTGCTCTAAGACGGCTGGCAAATAACTTTTCGTTATATCTTTTTGTTTCATAGGCACCACATTGCTCTAAAACAGCTGGCTACATATTTTACTTTATATTTGTTTAATTATTTCAGAGGGACCGCATTGCTCTAAGGCAGCTGGCTATACACTGTACTCTAGCCTTTCTCTGTGTCTGAAGTTCTATGGAAACCAAACTGATTATCTCTCCTCAGTAGAACAGTGTCGCTCGGATGGGGCTGCTCTGATAAGAATTGATAATGATCAAACACAGAACATCGCATACACATTTCTACAGAGTAGGTAGATTTAGGGACCGACCATTTGATTTTTATGGGGGGGGGGGGGGGGGCTATGGTGAAATTTGAAATAAAAAGGCAGGATGGCAAAAATCCAAAAATAAAAAGGCAGGACAGTGCTTTGAATTAAAAAAAATGCAGGAGGGTAGTTTTGGCTGAAATTTCTATAATAGCTTTAGAAATAAAAAAAAATGGCGCGCGCAAGAGCGCAAAAAAAAATCCAGGCTCAGCTTTTTCCAAAAATGAAAAGGCAGGACGAGGAAAATATCCATAGCCCCCCATAAAAATCTAATGGTTGCTCCCTTAGAAAGCAACGAAAGAGGTCATATTTCAATCAAGCCAGCAAACACGATATCTATATACGATAATACCGCAACATAATCAATAAACTGTAACCAGAAACGTATGATGGATTAAAACAGTAGGTTAACCAGGTACATGTAACATAGTTTGTGTTTCGGAGGAGCTATTTCCTACTTGTTACAAACAGTGTTGATGATTTTACTGCTCTTTTCAAATTGCTACACCGAATAAAATCCCTCATTTTAAAACGTAGTGCAAATCGCTGTAGGGTCATGTAGCCTCAGACGATAGTTTACTAGCGTTTCAAAATTCAAACTCCAGAATACGATAAAATCAACGACAAAAATCCGACTAAATACATATAATCTTTTCACACCGGAAGCAAGAAATAGCAAGAGCTGCAAAGGCGGATTAAGAAATGGCATGCCGGGCACGCGCCTTCCCGTTTAATAGGAAAATTTAGTTTGGAACTCTATGAAACAAGATGTGTTTTAATTGCGCCGTCCCGTTTGAAAATTTCTGGATCTTCCAGCCACAGAGCTGCTTGTTACAATTTACAATTACAAAAAAATATAATTATCATTCTTAATGTTTAAGATAAAATACAGTTACATGGTTAAAGTACAAGTGTTTTTTGTTGTTGTTGTTGTTCTCAGTTAAAAATAGGTAAGCTGTTCATTTCTTGTTAAAAGTGCTCTGCATTTCTATCGTTTCTTGTGAAATACAATAACTGGGTAGAGTGTTATTTCTTGTTAAAGGTGAAATGCAGTACCAAGGTTTTGTGTTTATACAAGGTCAGAGAGATCCTGGAAACCTTAACGACTGGTTGTTAGATGATGGATCTTTGTTGGGTTATCTCCCATGGAATAGCGGTCAGCCGGATACAACCAGTCAAGAAGTCCTTGTCATGAACACTAGAGCAGGAGGATTGTGGCACGATGCTCATTTGACTCAAGTATTCGCTTTCCTTTGTGAAATTCAACTCGATATGTAATGTTGATTCTATCAATATATTAATTAATTTCAATCAAGATCAATCTAAATGCTTCAAATCTGTTATTATATAAAACATGAAATAAAACATTGAAGTGATATGTGATTCATATAAAATGGCCACAATACTTTTTCTGTCTATTCGAAATAACATTAAAAAAATCTCATTTCTTCATAGAGTGAGAAAAACTATTGTGGCCATTCTTAATAATCTACAGTATTTAAGTTTAGTAAAGCCATATCGAATCAAAGTAACTTATCTATAATACTAAAATAACGAAGCGATTTTTGTTAGCCGGGTTGCAGCCTAAACTGCAAATGCTACGACTAAGCTTCATATATCAAAAATAGGGGATGATTGTGCCCTTTGAAAATTTCATTAGCACATATGCAATTATGTCTGCAGTTTGCTAATTAATCTAATTAATTGATCCAGAAACGCTATGGCCGTCATCGTTCCGGAATTACCCCCTGCTTTTTTTTAGAAATGTTTGAAATTATCTCTCCTGTTTTCAGACAATTACAAAAAAAAAAGCCACAAAAATTTTCCATTAATTATGTCATATATTTAAAAGATTTTATATATATATATATTATATTGGTAAGTTTACTTTAAAAATGTATGCAAAAATGTTTTACCGTCAAAAATTGTAACTTGATACAAAAATGAAAACTATTTTAAAAGTTTTTTTCCTACGTTTAAAATTTGGGAAGAAATTTTCCGGAGAATCTGCCACTGGACATTTGTTTAATTAACAGGTGGAATAACAAACAATAAAAGACAATAAACTAACCGTAGAATATTTAATTTGCGATTACCACAACCATTTAAGGTCATGCTAATGCAATGCTTTTAATATTGTGTGGTCTATATTTTTTTAAAGCAACGCAACAATATTGAGATTTTCCCGCGAATTCGCGGGTTTTACCTAGTATTATTTTAAAAACGTAGAAGAACTTAAATGTAGTTTATACTTTCATATAGTATAAGAATTTTCATAAATTTATGTACATATTTACCGGAACTTTGGTAATTTCAAGCAGAAAGCAAGAACAACAACGGGTCATTTAGTCCTATCATCAGAGTCATTGTACGAACAAAAGTTTTTTTCACAATTAAATAAAATAGAAATTCTGATGACAAGGAACATCGTTCGTTTAGGTTAACGCTATAATCAATGGGTAAAGGAAGTGCGGCGAATAAGGGAATATTTCATAAAAGTTTTGGGAGATTTTTTAACTATATTTTGGGCAATTTTGTTCAAGTTTCTTGATGTTCGACTACATTTGTACCTAGTGAAAGTTAACACAGAAGAATTTAAGAAATGGTTAATAGCAAAGTTAAAGATTTATGTAAATTCGCCAGTAGAATAGATTAAATATTCATTTAGGTTAACAGTTTTAGTTCCAATAGAACGTTTACGAGTTACTATCAAATTATCAATAATTCTACCAAAAAATCACCAAATTTAAAGATTTTACTAATATAACTTCCTACTTGTATCCTTTCTTTAGTAAGTTTTTAAGCCAAATCATGGTACGTCAAGATGATTGTTTTTGAATTTACGTGCCTTATAATCTACATTTCCATAGAATTCGGGATGTAATATTCCTTTTACAATAAAAAAAACCGACGTGTACAGTTAAGTTTTCCAACAAGAAACCCATATTTATGATTGAATTTAGTAAAAGATTTGACTAATTTGTGGTATCGATAACTTTGTTTGAGTAATTTTTCAGTAATGAAACGGTTTTTTGTCATTAAAATCAGAAACACCACTGCAAATTCGAGCATATCTTACTTACTGTGAAATGTGCACTCCGTAAGAGGGAGCTAGAGGTACATAACCTTCAAGAAGTTTTGTTTTGTCTTCTTCTTGTTGTCATAGGGTTATGTTGCTCCACGGTTGATGTCTTCACTCAAGAAATTTTACAGTAGACACCGTGCACCGTAGACAAATATGGGGTTTCTATCCCTCAAATGAGTGCAGATGTTGGTTTGTCGTAGAAATTAGTTTTGTCTTCCTTTACCGAATTACACACAATGAATTGGAAATAAGCAGCGCGACGAGTGTGCTATAGCAGGCAGGCACTCTTCTGTAGCTCCTTAGTTGACTCTTGTTACGACTTGAGTATGTGTTGTTGATTTCTGTTTGGTTTATTTTGTTTTTTGTGTTTCCTTGTGCTTGCTGTGCTGTTCTTGTTCATGTTTACCGGTTCTGTCGTTGCCCTTTCAGACTTTTGACAATCTAATGCCCCTTTGGTTTCCTTTGCTTCTTTTTTTTACGAAGTCTGAAAATAACACAAAAATCGAACTATACGGCGTTAACACTGGGAGAATAGGAACTTTAAGTCCTTTGGAGGGCGTACATAATTGTCACTTATGAAGCTAAGCACGACCGGAGATAAACATGACGACCTCGATAAAATAAAAGTGGTAAACGATAATGTGGAGAAAAAATACATGTACATACAGATTTTAGCTATATAGATTATTATTCATTTACTTAATACATTATCAAATATAGAAGTCCAAAGTCGAAAGTGAAAGCAAACGGGGTAAAAGTTTGGATTCAGATGCACCAAATGGCCATTTCGAGAATTTATCTCATCTTTAGTGAAGCTAGGATCTAATTAGGATCTAGCTAAGATTAAAAATATTTGACGAAGGATGCTCTGTACTTTTGGAATACTTTATAGATTTTGAAAATGTTGAATCCCATTGCACTGTTGGTAAGTGTTGAATTAAAAATGGTAAAACATTAAAGATCTTAATCACTGACACACAAATTAAAAGCAATTTAACCAATATATCATATAACATCAACACTTTACAGTTGCGATGTTTCTAATTGCACATCTTCCTACGGACTCAAATGCATTCTATGTGGATTGATCTGTGTTGGAAAGACCAACGAAAGACTAAATGCTTGAATGTGTGGTCACAGGTCAGGTGTCAACAACGACAATTTTCCTTGTGTCTACTAGCATTTTAAGCATCTATGCCATTCCATTTTGTCCCTAAAAGTCCGCATTCTAGAAAAAAATTACCATCCAATAACCAATCCCATTTTGAGTACACCTTTTCGTGAGTAAAGAGAAAAGTTATGGACAACTGGGAACCACACAACCTACCTTTACCGAATATGAAATACTGAATTGGTAATTTTCAAAGCGACAGGTCGGGTTTGCTATAGCTAGCAGGAACCGCTTTCTCCTCCGGAGCACCTGAGTTCACTCTCGTTACGACTTTAGATCACGTTGTTGATTTCTGTTCGGTTAATTTTTTTTGTGTTTCCTCGTGCTGTTCTCGTTACTGATTTTGTCGTTGTCCTTTAGGAATTTTGATATTCAAATGCTTCATCGGTGCTGCATTGATTCTTTCTTAAAGGGGTAGAATCCATATTAAATTTTGAATGTTAAATTAGTGACTACACCCACCTTTGATGGACAAAGTTTATCTTGCCTTGAGATTTTTGATTTTTCCGGAAAACAAACCCGGCTCCAACAAAAAGTAATCATGCGAAAGTCCACAAATGCGATATGAGGTTACCAATTGAGCACTCGGATATCACAAGTCAAAAACAATCAACAAATGAGGGGGAAAGTTTCAAAGAAATGATGGGTTGAACCAGGTTTCATGGTGCCAAACCTCTCTTCCATTGCAATCTTAGGGTCCGGTTACACAAAGCTCAACACGGCCGTGAGGTTTAATAAGGATGAAGAGGTGATCATCTTAGTGAAGTTAGTTGCGCTTGAAGGGTGAACAGTTCTTGTTTGTTATATTATACCGGTCATGGCCAACATTCAATTTGGGTAATATCCGGATAACCATACACATATTAATTAGAAACTTTTATGACAATTAGGTCTCCTGCAGGGGATCAGACGGAAAGTGCTATTACCAAAAGCTGCATTAGTGCTCTTAAGCCTGCAAGTAACGTGGAATCCCCATCTACACGCATAGTGCACTATTATGGTTTGAAGTTGTGGTTTTCTCCATTAAGAACTGACAGCCAGCATAGCAACCAATTTAGGCTTTTTCAACCACACAGAGCTCACATCCCAGTCAATGTATGAGAATATTGGCCTGACCCGACGCTAGGTTCTACGTGCTCTTAACAAATGCAAGCCTACTAGCACAAGGATAAACATGTAATGAATAAACATACATACTTAGGTAAGCATAAAAAGTGTCCTAAAACTTAAATACAATAAATAAAATATATTCTAAATACATAGTTAAAGAGAGAGAGACCAGATATCTATAATATCAAGTGAATAAGTATTGATAAATTCGACAATTCAACATTACGAAAGAAAGAGGTCTTAACACCAAGGGGGCTGCAAATTCGATAATGATTTGTTCAAATATTTGAAATATCAGTTGATTCAGTCCCGGGGATTCAGTATTGATCAATTCGACATTTTTACGAGGAGGTTATGTAAGATAAGTATGATCCTACTAACAGCTTAATCTTCAATGCTGTTACAAATTTTACAGTGCGTTGTATCTAGATCTTTCATTTCGAACCAGTTTTTATTATGCATCAGTATACACAAGAAATAACGCTTTTTAATTAAAAAAAATCGTATTTGTTAGCATGCATATATGATTGATGATTTTTTTAAATAATAGATGTTTTAAGTTTTAACAATATATACTCTTCGAAAAAAGTTACGCATAGATAGAAAATTGCCCGTAGGTTTAATGCAAATCGAAACAAGTTCAAAACATTATTGCCAAGCTGTTCTGCAACCGATTTTCACGAAATAAAATCCAGTAAAAAGAAAACAAAATGAAGATTGTTTGATTAAAAGAAGCAGAGGTACCAATGGGGTATCCGAATATCAAAAGTCCGAAAGGGCAGAGACAAAACCAGTAAACACCAACAAGAACGGGACAAAAACAGACAACATGTAAAACATGGAAACACAAAATAACTGAATATCAATCAACAACGCGAACTCCAGTCGAAACAAGAGTGAACTCAGGTGCTCCGGAAGAGTAAGCAGTTCCTGCTTGCTATAGCACACCCATCGCGTTGCCAATAGTCCATTCAGCGTGTCAAATCCGGTAAAGGAAGACAAAACAACACCCTATGACAAACCAACATCTGCACTCATCTGAGAGATCGAAATCCCATATTTGTCTATAAGTGCATGATGTCTTCCGTAAAATTTCTTGAGTGAAGACAGCAACCGAGGAGCAACATAACCCTGTGTGAGCAATTTTTGCGTCAGACGTGTCGCTCTGCTATGGAAATCGATGTACGTCCCGCACGCTCTGGAGTAACGAATCAATTGAGATACGTAGACTCCATAAGCTGGAGTCTTATTTTTAGACCAAAATCCTAACTTCAATGGTTTTTAAGACATTTTGAGTAGAACATGACTAGTGTTTTTCACGGAACATTTTGCATTGGTTTAAACGGGAAATTGAATCGTAAAATGTACACTTGAGTTCTACTTGCAATATCTTTAAAAGCAGCGATGTTACAATTTTACCCAAAATTAAACAAACAATCTCTATTTTGTTTTCTTTTTACTGGATTTTATTTCGTGAAAATTGAAGAGTATAATTATGTTCATATTTTATCCTGGGTCGAGAAACTAATGCAAGCTTTATGCTCCTTTAAACATGTTAAATCTTCTTCAGATTGCAGTTTGTGAGTGTCGCCTTCGTAGCGGCCTCAATTGTGTATTTCACTGAACTCTTAAAAGAGGTCTTTAATCTTTGAGGGGAATTGGTATTTTTATACAAAGTATATCCTTTTTATCCTCCCGAACGAATACTCGTTCCTTAAGTTCCTCCTTTCAAACCGTGCCAAGAGAGAGTTCGAAATATGGTCCATGAAATTTTCAACCACTGTTACACCGGCTCTTTCAACGTATTAATTTACTGAGTTATTGTTTTCCCCAAGCAGTGTCTTTCAGTTATATCAGAAAAAATAAACGTGATATGAATGATAAAATGAGTATGAAATGGTGATTACATGTAGGTAATTATCGTAATGAGAAACAAGCTTAAGGTTGATAGAGTCTTAAAGGCCTAAGGAAAACAGTGGGGGCTTAGGAAAGGTCAATTTAGCCTTCTGCAAGTTATCCTACGGTTCATACTCTTACCAAGATCTGCGACAGGGTTCTTGAACGTAAGAGAAACATACATGAACCAAATAACCCCACACGACCGTTCACCAATATAGTTTGAGATACGGTTTTGTCAGACTTCCCATTCGATCTGTGGTCAAAACGGCCTGACTCGACGTCAGATTCTGGTAATCTTTATCAGGACTTTTACCGACAAACATAATGCCGCGGCAGTCCTAATCGAACAGAGATCAGTGTATTAGATCTATTCATTGATATATATATATTTTATATTAACTGTCATGTTAATTGTTTGAATAAACATTTGCATGATTTTGTATTAATAGTGTAAGGTCACATTAACAGAGCCTTTGTTAACCGTAAAGACAATTGATAAGATATAAATAATGGAGAAAGATCAAGCTAAGCGCTAATAAGAAAAAAAGCAAAGGGTGTACCATTGGTTAGATCGAATTTCATGAGTTCGAAAAGTCAAACACAAAACCTGTATACATAAAAAAATCACAGAAACAACAAAAAATACTCAACATTAAAAACACATTATTACAATCAAACTGCAATCAGCACCATTAACTCAAGTCACATAAAAGCGGATCCATGTGCTCATGAACTCATAACCACATTATCTAACAAAAGATAGAAATCTATAAATGTCCTTTACTCAATGTTTACTGCTAAAACGCCAAGGGAGCTAAAGATTTGATAATGTCTTGGTCAAATATTTATAATATCAAATGATTTAGTATTGATAAATCCAATATATTCACGAGGTTATGCAAGAAAGACAACAACCTACTTTTAGAAACTTCATGCTACAAGCTTGAGCACCATGGATGTTAGATATTCTACAAAGTCATGGATCATGATCTTGTATCTCCAAGCATTTTGCATCCAAGCTAAAATTTCTTTATCGAAATTCAAGATGCAGGAAAATCTTGTTAACGTTTTGATTGCAGCAAATAACATCCAGGAACTTAAAACATCGAATGAGGTCGATTGCGCGCGAAAATGTTTGTCCAACCAATATTGTGCTGGGTTTGCCTATCATAATGAGTGGAGACAATGCCGATTGTTTGATGATTCCAATTTTACAGGGACTTATGAATTTGGATGGTTGGTTTACCAGAAAGGTATGTTTGGAGATTTTACATAATCGCTCTTAATTAAATGTCAGGTTTAAGGTACAATAAGCTACCTTTAAAGGCTCATAACCACTATAAAATGGGGAATTAAGCAACTTTACCTAAATACTTGAAATGTAGAGCTATATGAACAGAATGTTAGGGGTAAATAACGTTTTTTTCTGTGTCGACTTGATAAGTTATGAACATAAAAAAACTCTATTGTGCAGTTTTAGTATAGTCGTCTTGAATTTTGTTAAAATTGTTTGCATTTGAAAAGGTTAGTTCACAAAATTTTATCATGATTTCTACTACATATTTTTTCTTAGATGGTCATCTCAGTACTAAAATGAACGACAAAAGTAACACTTTTAACTTCTCACAATTGCATGTGTCGTGTTTTCTGTTACATGTACCACTTGATAAACCCAACAGAAGAAAAAGTGCAATACTATTGTATTCTGTTTAAGGAGACGGATTTGTATAAGACTTGAAGTCTTGTTTCCGAATCCTTTTATTCATTTGTATATTTGCATCATCTGTTATGTCGCTTCGATTATTAGAATATGTCTCCACTAAAACTTTTGAAAACTAACCATTACCTTTGAAATACATGTATCAAACTGAGATTCTCTGGTATGCTTTCACTTTGTTTAGTTTGTTCACCTTAACAAAGTTAGGATAATCGCGATGACTTGTGTTATTATTTCATTATTTTGTCCGAATAACATCAATAACATGTTATGAATGATAAAAATCACAGCTAACTTCCAATCAATAAATTTTGCTTACGCGTATTTCGTCTATTCAGGATGCACGAGAGGAGCTCTTTGGTTTATTAATCCAAAGAGCTCCTCTCGTGCATCATGAATTATATTTTATTATTATTATTATTTATTATTACAGGGCTTATATAGCGCCTAAATAATTGAACAACTACTCTAAGCGCTTTTCATAAGTAAATTTAAAGTAAAATCACAATGCAAAATGCAGATAGAAAGTTAATAAAACTATAAACAAAAAAATAAAAAGATAAAAAAAGAAGATAAAAAAGATTATCAGGGATACTAAAACATTTTACTGCAAAAGTTAAAAAATCTGTCAAAGTCAAAAATGGCCGGATTTCGTTAAACAGGAAGTAGGTGAGCGACAGACCTAAAATCAGTTCCCACGTTATGGGACCCCACCCTGATGCTGTATACCAAATATCAAGTGGCTGTGATTAGGAGTTGCTGAGAAAACTGTTACGAAAATTTTTCCCCGCCCGCACGTGGAATTGAAGTCATCACGTTTGTCATAGAGTGTTGTACAACGCCTTCCTTGTGTGTCAATTTTTAGAAATAAATCCAAATATGAAGCAGACCTCTTGGAATCTGTAGTGTTGTTTATCTCAAGTTATTTGTGATATATGAGATGTTAATAGTCACCAAAATGAGGATTACTTAGTGAAAGAACATCATCAATAAAACGAAATTTGAGATTGAAGGATAAAGCAAGTCTGCAGTCCTTTTCGTCTAAAAGTGAGTTTAAGAAATTCGCTTCATATAAATGAAAAAACTAATCGTCAAGCAATGGTGCAGAATATGTAAAATAAAATAAAACACCGAATTTGCATAGGTTTTTCAATTATGCAACGGTAAAAGAGCTCGTTTCTTTTGTTTAGCTATATTATGGGGTTTGATTTCCTTTGTGAAAAAAATCAAACTTAAAAAAAAAATATATCCACCAGAAAGAACTTCAGTCTTTCTAATACCCGTCACTATAGCTATACTGATAAGATATATGTTCAACATTGGGCTAATATAACCACCTTTCTAAATATAGAAATTTCATATTTTATAATAAATAAACATTAAAAGACTGAATCTCAAACCCAGCTAAAAATTGCAAATGTCCTCTCGACTTGCTTTAATACTTTTCTTAAATTCTGCAATACAAAATGCCTAAACTGGTAAAGCTGTTTGTCACGTTTATAGACTTCCGTTTATTCCTTAGAGTTAATAAATTCTTTTTTCCAGATGGACCACATTGTTCTAAAGCAGCTGGTTATACACTGTACTCAGGTCTTTCTTTGTGTCTGAAGTTCTATGGGAACACAACTGATTACCATACCTCAGTAGAACAGTGTCGCTCGGATGGAGCTGTCTTGATAAGAATCGACAATGAACATACACAGAACATCGTATACACATTTATAAACAGTATGTGGATTTCAAAAGCAACGAAAAAGTACCACGAGAAATTCAAATCAGCTGATCTGAGATCACTGACGACAACAATACTTAGAAATAAAGAATTATGTCCCTAAGGGGCTAGCCTGATACTTACAGTGATGAGATTGATCTAAAAACAAAATGTCCTTTATTTCTTTCATCGGCAGTTAATGCATGACCAGCTTCACATTTCATTTCATTTCAATTTCAAATTTAATTTTTTGCAGAATATATCTCAGCAAAGGCGGTTAAAAGCTCACATTTACAGTGCGACTTTTTAATTAGTGTGTTATGTAGCCTTAAAAGTGAAAAGTATAGTTCGGCGGAATTCCAACTTCAATATATGATAAAATCAACAAATAAACCCATATATTTTTGTCGTTGTTTGTTATAATAACTATTTATAAAAAAAAACATTTCCTCAGGCTCTTGTTAAAGTGAAATGCAGGTAAAGTGTTTCTTTCATTTTCATGGAGACATGAAGTACTAAGTGTAAAAGTTTATATTAAAATGCAGTACCAAGGAATAATGTTTATATCTCGTTTAAGGAGAAACGCTGTAAAGGTGACTAGGTTAAGTGTTCATTTCCTGTAGAAGGTTAAATACAGTACCGAAGTCAATTATTAATTTATTATTGTGTAAGTGATATGCAGCACTGAGGAAAAGTGCCGATTATCATATATTTTTTGCTTAAGGAGAATCAAAGCACCGGCTTTGTTTTTTTTCTTGTTTGAGGTGAATGCTGTATTAAGGTTAAGGGTTTATTTTTTGGTCAAGCTGAAATTCAATACCTTGTAAAGTAAAGTATATATTTTATGTTGAAGATAACATGCATTGACAAGACAGTTTTCGTTTTTGCTCTTAGATGAAAAAGGTTTAGTGTTTATCTCTTGTTTAAGGCAAATGTAGTATATCAAGTAAGAGTGTTATATCTTTTTATAGTTGAATCGCAGCATATGGGTTAAGTATATTTGTTGTTTTCACCAAAATGCAGTACTTCAGTAAAGTGGTCATGTCTTTTTTAAACTTGTTTAAGGTTAAGTAATACATGTAGTCTAGTCTGTCTATCGTTCAAATCTAAACAAATTGCAACAGAAATGGTTTCGGGCGTTTTATGATGTATGACGTTAGTTTATTAACATAGAAAAAGTCTAATAAAATCGTACGGTCGGAAATCGGAAAATTTTCGATAACGAAAAAAGTGGCGATGGACCCCTGATTTATGTCCGAAATGGACCTCCATATCAACAAAGGGAGATTACTCGTTCAATGGAACTTTTCGAAACACATTAAAAGATGATGTACTTGTGATAGAATTGAACAAAAGTGAACAAAAAATGAACAAATAAACTTATTTTACTCCATCAGGTATTGGTAAGTATTGTTTTTACATAAATGTCCGTAGTTTTTTAAGATTCCGTCCTTGTAAACAAACCAGAAAAAACCCTTACAAAACAAAATACAAAAAGGTGCAGATGAATCCTTTACAAATGTTTAATGCTATAATTTTAGTGTTTTGTGTAATGTTTTGCATAAATACAAATGCTTCAATAAAATAGAATGCAAAAATTCCCATAATATAAAAAGAAATCACTATGCATACACGTCGCGTCGCTAAAAACAGCCAAAAAGTACGGAACGCTAAAGGTGCCAAAATACGTTTTTTTCTATGCGCGTTTTTTGTATATTTCGATTGCCGTTAGGTACACAATATTTTAGTTCACACATTTTTCAACCGACCGACCATTTTACTTTAATAAGGAAGAGGGTCTTGGTCCTTTAAATTTTTTTCTGATCAGAATTTTTTTCCTCCATGAGCGTGGATAAAATATTTTATTTAAAAGCACCACGACAAGAGTTTTTTCATTATTAGCATTAATTTATTTTATATTTCATAAATCCTTCTTCGTAATTTATTTTATCTTATTAACCTCTGCTGCCAAAAAATCGTAAATCAAATTCACAAAATATTTGTCAGTAAAACACCATGCCCCCTGTGTGTATGGAGGCGAATTTTCTGTTTTCATTCTTATCAAAAGGTAATATTTATTTTTTTCAGATTTCTTCTCGTCGATGTCTTCAATTATCCAGACGATTTTCCATTCAAGGATGACTGATTAAAGAGGTATTAAATCTTATTTCTTTTCATTTCGACTAAACCGTATACACAAACATGAAAATGTAATTGTAAAGTGATGTAATATTCAGCATACAAATACAGCTGAAAAAATAAATACAGTGAAATACAGCAAAATATTTGTGTACAATTGTAAATAAAATTAATATTATTACATGTACAACATATTGCATTCTAAATTGCTAACAAAAAATATTGTAATGAATATACAAATGAATACACAAAAAAAGCTATGAATGATTTTCGTATGGAGCATCTGAGTTCACTCTTGTTTCGACTGGAGTTCGCGCTATTGTTGATTGATATTCAGTAATTTTGTGTTTCCATGTTTTACATGTCTGTTTTTGTCCCGTTCTTGTTGGTGTTAACTGGTGTTGTCTCTGCCCTTTCGGACTTTTGACATTAGGATATCCCATTTGTACCTCTGCTTGTTTTATCAATTAAAAAAAAATATATGTACATAATCTTGGGGTATTAAGAATTCGCCAAAATGACATAACACAAATTGTATCTGTATCCTCTTTTTTATTTCAGCAAAACTGAGGATCATGGAGAAGTGCGTTGTTTGTCTGAAAGAAGACCTACCAACATCAATGGTACAGCTACGACAAAAGGGATATCTTGGAATCATCAAGGCCAGCCAAGAGAGAGAAGACTGTTTGACTGTAGAAGTGGGTAATTTTGTCCATCAATCATGCAGAAAAACATATACCAATCCAAATGACATCAAGAAGTATAAAAAACAGAAAAACATTCTTCAAGAAGTGAGCACAAATACCCCGCTTAAATTAAGATCCAAGGCCTACTTTGACTTCAAACATCACTGTTTATTTTGTGGAAACGAAGCTACAGATGCAAAGAAAAAAGACAAAAGCGTATTTCCAGTTCGAACTGACGACTTTGATTCAAGAATCCTACAGGCTTGTGATAAACGCAACGATGAGTGGGCAGCTGAGGTACGTGGAAGACTGGAAAGCGTTAGTGACCTCCATGCAGCAGATGCTATCTATCATCAGGCATGCAGTGTGAATTTTCGAACTTCAAAGAACATTCCTGTCTTTCGCTCACCAATATCACCAGATTCTAAACCTGTAACAAAGAGAGGAAGACCAGCTTTGCAAGAGGAAGGTTTCTACATGATCGTAGACTTCTTAAAGCATCACGACGACGATCAAGTATCGATTGCAGATCTTGTAGAAAAGATGAATGAAATGTGTGAAGGAAAAGCCTTTAGTCATGTTTATATGAAAAAAAGACTGAAACAACATTTTGGTGACGAAATATTGATTACAGATATTCCGAGCAAAAAGAGTATCGTAACTTTACGAGAAACAGCTACTTGTATCCTCCAAGACTATTATCAGAGACCAAGTAATCTAAATCCAGACGACGAAAAGAGAGCCTTAATTAAAGCAGCTGCTAAGCTCTTGAAAAGTGACATTCGTTCAATTGATACCAATAAGACGAACTATCCAACTCCAAGCGACCTTGCGTCTGTAGATTCAAACTTGGCCTATCTCCCCGAGAGTCTGCTGTTATTACTTTCTACTTTGTTTGCTGAAAAGGACTCATCTGTGAAACAAGCTGCTATAGGACAAGCACTAATGCAAGCTTCGAGGCCACGATCAATAATTGCACCGCTGCAACTTGGTTTGGGAGTTCAAGCTCATCACAATTTTGCCTCTAGATTTTTGGTCTCAACTTTAAACAACCTGGGATTTTGCTCATCGTATTACGAGGTTCAGAAATTTGAGTCTAGTGCTGCAGCTGTGCAAGGGCTAGACCTTCCAGGGGATGTAAGCAACAGTTTTGTACAGTTTGTAGCCGATAATGTTGATCACAACACCAGAACATTAGACGGTCTTAATACTTTTCATGGAATGGGAATTATAGCTGGCATTACTCCTGGTACCAAAAGAACACAACCAATCCCAAGGATAACAGTCTCTGCAGAAGAATTAAAGGCATTGGCAAAGATAGAAATCAAGTACTACAAACCACAGACAGACAATATGTCAAAGTTGACGTACGCAGAATTGAAGATCTTACGAACACTAGATGAAACGTTACGAATTGATTTGTTATCCGTAGTTGCTTGGCCTCTCAAGTATCCAATTCCAATGTGGTCAGGTCTAATGCAGATGGTTCAAACAGGAGAACACCCTGGCAAATCTTCAGTTTCATTTCTTCCAATGATAGATTTGAATGCCTCAGACATGACATGCATTTACTCCACACTGAATTTCGTCTCAACTCAGGCAAAACGTTATGACATCACCCCGATACTGACTTTCGACCAGCCGCTCTATTGGAAGGCCCTCTCGATTGTTAAAAATGAACATCCTGGAAGTCATTTGAAATCTTTAGTTTTACGACTAGGACCATTCCACACGGAGATGAGTTTCTTTGGATCTATTGGAAATTTGATGTCCAACAGTGGTCTGAAAGAGATGCTGGAACTTATATATGCACCCAATGCTGTGACACATATACTCAACGGAAAGGCTGTAGCCAGGGCATTTAGAGGACATATGTTGGTGGATGTTGCACTTCATTGCTTACTGGTGTCAGAGATGTTTGATATTGATGTTGCTAATATCGTGGATGGAAACGAACCAATTGAAGTTCCTGGGCTGAATGACATTGGTGAATTGTATTCTCAACTGACGTCCGGCGATGTAACCATCCAGGAAGCTTGTAACTCTGATGCGTTACAACACCTTGAGGTAAATGTCAAAAGAAAGCTAGCAACATTGAAGCAAAGCCGAACAGCTAAACTATGGATGCAGTACTCAGAAATGATTAACATTCTAAAGCAATTTATAAAATCCGAGAGAACAGGAAATTGGCATCTCCACTTACAGAGCATTTTCGACATGTTGCCTTTTTTGGCTTCCTCTGGACATAACCTTTACACCAAAACAGCATATGTGTACTTGATGGAGATGCAAGAACTAGAGAACGACCATCCAAATGTTTACGACATGTTTACACATGGTCATCATGTCATACGACGAAGCGACAGATACTGGGCTGGAATTTCAACTGATTTATTAATCGAACAGGTCCTTATGAGAAGCCCAAAGATCCCTTTGGCTATTGTCCATGCCAGCATGCGCCGATGTTAACCAAGCAATGCAAGATCTGTCAGGAGTTGGATATTATACCAGTGACCAGCACAAAGACGAAACCAAGGCTAGACAAAAGAAAGACACAGAGGACATTAAAACTCTCCTCACATTTTTGAAAAGTAGAAACCCGTTTGTTGTAGGTGATGGTAAACTACGAAACATTGAAACCGGAGAAGAAGCGGACAAGAGCGTAAATGTAGATGACGCCAGACAGATCGGCACTAGCATTGTACGAGAATTAGTCGGAAAGAATATAGGTGACTATTCCTTTAAGAGAAAGAAACAGGCTGTAACTCTCGGAAATAAAATCCACACGAAGATAGACGGAGAGCCTATACAAGTAGACCCACAGCTTCTATTCCAGAGATGTACAACTGCTGCAAATGGTATTTTTGATGACATTTCCGAGATCTTTCAGTTTGAGTTGTGTGGAGTACCCTCGTCGATGTTTGAAAGCTCGGGTCTTCCAAGGGAGCCACAAAAGTCCAACCTTGCGGAATATATATGGAATTTAGTCGACATCAAACAAGATAATCCTATAAGTACAGACACAAGTTACGTTTTGGATGGCGGGTCTTTATTACATCGTTTGTCTTGGTCGAAAGGAGCTACAGTAGAACACATCTGCAAGTCGTACGTCAATTATGTCAACTCGCATTATAAAACTGCAACTGTTGTGTTCGACGGATATCCAGCAATACCAACTACAAAAGATGTAACTCACATAAGACGTACCAGAGGTATAAGGTCACCTAAGATCAACTTCGATGACGACACACCAATCAGAACTAAAAAAGATGAATTTCTATCAAACCCAGAAAATAAGCAGCTGTTCATCAACAGCCTCGGATCAAAACTTCAGGCAAGCGACGTTGAAGTTTTTCATGCAGAACAAGATGCTGACCTAAGTATTGTATTAACAGCAGTCGAAAAGTCAAAACACACAACTGTAACTGTCATAGGAGAAGACACGGATTTGTTAGTATTGCTATGCTACCATGCCAAAAACACAACAAACAAGATCTTCTTCAAGTCTGAACCTAAACAAACAACCACAAAAATAAAGATATGGGACATTACGGAGACAAGAAACAAATTGGGCCAATCTGTTTGTGACATTTTGCCATTTGTCCATGCTTTCAGCGGATGTGACACAACCTCCAGAATCTTTGGTCATGGGAAAGGGTCAGTACTGAAAAAGGTATGTGGAAGCAGCCAACTTAAAGACCTTGCGTCCGTCTTTAGCCAACGATCCAGTAAGGAAAGAGTTCGTGCAGCTGGTGAAAAAAATCTTCGTTTCTCTGTATGGAGGGTTAGCAGACGTCGAAACATTAGACACTTTGAGATACCGAATGTTTGCCTCAAAAGTTTGTGTAGGAAACATCTTTGTACAGGTACATACATTGCCGCCAACATCTGATGCTGCAAAGTTACATTGCTTGAGGGTCTACCATCAAACCCAAGTGTGGATCGGAAACGGTGAAAGTCTTGACCCGGCTGATTGGGGTTGGCACGTTGAAGACAATAAGTTACTACCTATACGAGCAACACTTCCACCTGCTCCTGAAAAACTTCTAAAGATCATTAAATGCAACTGTAGACAGAATTGTGATTCCAAACGGTGTTCATGTCGTAAGGATGGTATTGACTGTTCCCCAGCATGTGGTGAATGTAGAGGAATTAACTGTTCTATCCCACAAACTGATGAATTAGATGATGTGTAAAAAACGATAATTTTACCAAAAGATGAATTATGTGTAATGTTGCAATTTTGGAGGTCGAACATATGTTTTTTCTTTTAGTTTTGATCAAATTGATCATTAATGTATGATGAAAATGAAACCAGAATTCGCCAAATGATGATTCTTATCATAAACAGTCCATCTAAATATCTTATACATTTTTCACAATTTTTATCGATTTTTCATCCAATTTTTGTTTTTTTACCCAAAAATATTGGTATTTAAGAATGAAAACATAGTTTGAAAATGAAATACACGTCAGATATTGTTTATTATTTCGTATCAATTCATTTTGGCTATCATAGTTGGCATTAGATATCTATTAGAAAAACATACAAATTTATTGCAGTTTTTGGCGATTTTTGAATAAAATCATTATTTTTAACCCAAAAATTAAAATTTTCCGACCGTACGATTTTTCTAGACTTTTGTTATATGATTGTTTCATGTTTTTACAATACAAAATCGTTGAAATCATTTCTGTTGCAATTTGTTTAGATACAAGCCAAATACGGCACAGGTTGACTAGACTAATGGTAAGCGTTTGTTTCTTTCAGGTGAAATATGTCACCGGGGTAAAGTGCTGATGGTTTAGTGTGTTCGTTTCTGGCTTAGAAGGAATTATCATAGCTTGGTAAATAGATTTATTTCTTGTTTTAGGTGAGATGCAATTCCAAGGTAAAGTGTTTATACAAGGTCACCGAGATCCTGGAAATCTTAACAACTGGTTGTTGGATGATGGATCTTTGTTGAAATATCTCCCATGGAATAACGGTCAACCTGAAAGTACAAGTCAGGACGTTCTATTAGTAAACACTGAAGCTGGAGGCTTGTGGCACGATGCTGAAAGAACTCAACCATTCGCTTTCCTTTGCCAAATTCAACTGGATATGTAAAGACCGAATATAGTGATTTGACATTCACGATAAAAACGTGCGTATTCAATGTAATTACAGTTGTGACGTCATGCCATTGTTAATGCAGTACTTCTTTTTACCGATAAGTACTGTTTAGTCTTAATATTGGATTGTTTTCTACTCAATATTGGATTGCTTTTATCTAATATTGGACGGCCAGTAATAGTATTTTAGCGACTTAAACATTTTCGAAGCCAATGATTGAAGGGAAAAATGCAGCCAGTATAAAATTCGACACATTTGTGACAATTTATTGCATGCCTGGATTCAAACCCCCAATCTTTCTCTCCTCAGGCAATGACATTAAGCCTGTGGCTACCGATTCATGCGATTGCTTGATTCAAAAGTGTCTAATTGGGGTATTTAAATCATTCTGATTATATAAACGTGTATATTAAATCTAAATCGATAACAAAAATTGTTTGTCCATAGCTGGAATCGAACCCGTAGTCTCTCCCACCATAGTCCCCAACGCTAACCATTCAGCTATGGGAGACTAGACAAACCAGTGTTCACGTAGAGTATTTATATGATCTGATAGTATTAACGTACATAACATCACATATATAATATTTGGCTTATGAGTAATGAAGATAGAGATATCATTCTTAAACTATTTGAAATGTTAAAAGAGCTATTTATGAAAAGAGATTCTTTATTATCTAGTACTAATTAAATATCATGAATGTCATTAATATCATAGACATGAATATGTAATCAATATCTATGATAATATATAATACAAGTTATCATGGTTATATATATATATATAATATAATACATTATTTTCATATTAGAAGAGCTGTCTCCTCCAACAAAAATTCTATTCCAGGCAGAGGCTAGTTTATCTATAGCTATCAAATGTGTTTTTTTTCTTTCATTGTTATTGAAGACTAATCAGTTAAATCATAAATTTATATATTTTATTTCATTCATTTTATTTTGTTATGAATAATTGTACTGCCTCTCACGGGGCTCCATGATTGGATCTAAATAAAATATGTCTATGTCTATGTCTATGTCACGGATAAAAAATATATTTTTGATCGTGTTATACTTGAATATAAAAACTTGTATGGATAAACTGTGTTTTAAGTAAGATATAAGCCCAAAACAGTCCATTGGGAAAAATATAGGACAGTTCTTCGGCTGCGCCTCAGACCAGTCCATTATTTTACCGAATAGACTGTTTACGGCTTTAAATATATCCTTTACTTCCTGAGACCGTCTTCTCGAGGATAAGGATAGCACCAGGGATTTAATTTATACAGTATATACTTTAAGCGGTCGTTTTTGTACTTGGAAGTTACATGTTACTTGTTAGTGTGGCAATCGGGTGATAATAAATTTGATTTCCCCTAGGACGTGCTACGCAGTGCAAGCGTACGTGTATTTGACTTTAAGTCAAAATTCCCTGTAAAAATTTTCATTATATTTTGTGTAAAATTATGAATTCGACTCTCAATCAAAATATGTTCAGTTAAATACTCTTTTCTTTGTCCACTTGTTTTCAGAATTGTATGTAAGTTACACTACTCGAAAACAACAAATTTCTCAGGACCTAATTGGAACTTCGTTTTTCAAATCAGTATATCCTAATTTCAAGTTGACATTACTGTTTGTTTGTCATTTTCGTCCCTAAAATGATGTAGACGTTACAAAACGAAATCCCTACTACTCAAAAATTTCTTCCAAAAGCAGCTTTCTATACTTTGCCGCCATTATCGATTCCTTCACTAGACTACACATAAAAATGTTGGTCTACAAATAGACGTATAATTTGGTGTCTTAACATTGACCCTACTAATTTACCCGTTCCGCCGAAGTATACGAAGACGGATAGGGCTTAAATTATTCGAGTTAGTATTATGCCTGTATAAAATATGTTCAGAATCATCAAAATTCTTTATATTCCACTTTGAGCCTCCATAATGTCTATTTAATTGATAAAATTCCAATGGTAAGCATGAGGTGATATTCTCATATGTTTGCAGATTTATTATTAGAAATTCATTGGCTTTTGTTTCCTTCATACAAATTTCATTATTTATGCAAAATTGAGTGCATGGTCAATCCTAAACAACATAAATGGCGGGAATTTTACGTCACTGATTTGACCTTTTTTCTAAGACCAAGCAATCTGATAAGGAATAACTCCTCCCGCTTCAAGATTATCTCTTAGATAGGCAGAACAGCTGATGATAATTGATAATTAAATGTAATATTTACTTGCATACAGAATTAATTAATATTAGAGATACTTCTGTGTAATTGTCCTTAATAGAATAAATAAATAAATAAGCCCTATTTTGGATATTGAAAAGTTAATCTTAATACACTTAAACAACCTCAACCTTTCTTGCTTTCAATGGAAAAGGACAACGAATTCTGTTCCAAAATCACCAAAAACTAATTCCCCGAGGGCATTGCAACTTGGTAGCTTTTTTAGCAATCATGAAAAATTACAAAATTCAGAACTCGATGCCGGCTAGGACGTCTCCCGGATTACCAAGGTCCTCCTTTGCTACCTCTAGGAACAAGGTAGCAAATGAAGTTGTTGTTCCTATGAATATCCTTAAGGATACCACCAATTTGACTTTTGTTCAGCCAGAGGGTAACTATTATTTCAAAACATCAGATTCATTTCAAATTATCAAACCATGTTCTGTTAAACTCAATGACGTTCTAAAATCATCCGCTATTCCTACTATTTCGACATGCAGATCTAAAACCGGCAAAAAATCAACTTGCAAGACTTGTGATATGCTAATTATTTCTCCTGAATTTACCAGTAACTTAAACGGTAAAGTTTACCAAACCCTTTCTCACGACCCTCTGGACTGTTCTACCGGAAATGTCATTTACGGAATTGAGTGTACTTTATGTGGACTGTTGTATGTCGGTGAAACCAAAAATTCATTGCGTTCTCGCATGAATGGTCATAGGTATGACACCAAAAATTCTGATTATCGGGTTTTGTATAACCACTTTAATCAACCTAACCATGACCAATGTTTGAACATGAAAGTCCGGTTTATCGAAAAGATTTACCACGACACCAACAGTCCAAATCTTAGTACACCTCACCGTAAAAAACGAGAGCTTCACTGGATAAAAACTTTAGGTACTGCAATGCCTTATGGATGTAATGATAACATCAAAGGAGTAGGAAATCTTTCTAGCCCTCAATGTAGTGAGGTGAATGTTATGAAACTGTTTGACCCTAATGGTAGACACAAACGTAGTCATGGTCACAAACGATACAAACCAAGATCTGGTGCCAGTCAAACTGACAACAGATCTCTTTCAGACACGTTTGATGATCTGGTTACAAGTCTACAACAACCATTGGGAGTCCATCATGTTCGTACCATTCTCTATTCACTACGAGTCACGAAACTTAAAGACCTACGTGATCTTGGGTTAGAAAAAGCAGGTACTGATCCATTTACTCCTTCTTACAGGCTTACTAGCATTATTTGCGACGTCGCTCTTTTCCGTCTTTTTAAGCCTGTAAGAAGTGAGCCTCTTACTACTGAGGATAGGAAATTTCTCCATATTCCATTTAAGAACAAAGGGATAGATGCTATAAACATTAGCAATATTTTAAATCGTAAGGAAGTTACATCTCAAATTCCTCAATATTTCAAAAATCAGTCAACACCAATTGTTTCCTACCGCTACACTAAAACCATAAGTAGTAAAATTTTCAACCACAAAAAGGCATTGCAGGACCTAAACATTGAAGAATATCTAAAGTCCCCTCTGACATGTGATTGCTATGCTTCTCCCTTTGTCTATGGTCCATCTGGTCATGTCATCACGGGTGATCTTAAGATAATTGAAAATGATTTATTACGTAATGTGGTTTCCCATGGACCAAAATTCAGGGAACCGCAACGTATAAATTGGAATCATAACTTTAAGATCATCATGGACGCTGTTGAGGACTATGCTAGAGCCTGGATAAAGAGGGAAAAGGACCAAGAACCAGAGCTTGAATCACTGTCGGACTGGGTAAGGACTATTCGATCTCTTGTACGAAGCCAAATAGACAAACTTCGCAAATGTGTGAACCCCCGGCCTTCTTCTGTATTTAGAGATCGTGAAGCTCTCAATTGTCTCTCTTCCTTACATGACAGGTATGTTGTCACGCCAGCAGACAAGGCTTCCAATAATATAGTTTTTGTATGTAAAGCACATTATTACAATTGTCTAATAAAAGAACTAGGCATTGATGGTAATACTTCCGCTAGTGCTACATACACACGGACTACATTTAACAAAGATGAAATCATAGCCAACCATAGCTCTTTTATGTCCTCTTTCAATATTCCAATGAAAGAGGAACATAAAGAGTTACCATATTTGTACTGGATACCTAAACTTCACAAAAATCCGTACAAAGAAAGGTATATAGCTGGATCTTCATCATGTTCAACTACAGAGCTGTCCGTTCATTTAACTAAAATCTTGTCTGCTGTCAAAGAAGGTCAACAAGCATACTGCGACACTATTTATAATCGTAGTGGAATTAACCATATGTGGATTTTGAAAAACTCAAAAGATTTGTTAGATCATTTTAAATCTAGATCATTTTCTGAGGTTCACTCTTTGAAAACGTTCGATTTTTCAACTTTATACACTACCTTGCCACACGAAAAACTAAAATGTCGCCTGAAAAAACTTCTCGAAAAAGCCTTTTCAAACTCAAGGAATTTTGTTGTTTTGGGTTATAATTCTACATTCTTTTCCAAAACATCTTTCAAAGATAAAATTTGTTACACACTGGAACAAGTTTGCAGTATGCTTGATTTCCTCATTGACAACATATTTGTCACCTTCGGAGGAGAGATTTTTCAACAACAAATCGGCATTCCAATGGGCACAAACTGTGCTCCTCTCCTCGACGATTTGTTTTTATACTCTTACGAGACTGAATTTCTTCAGGGACTCGTAAAGAACAAGAAGATGAAAGAGGCAAGGTCATTTAATCTTACATTTAGATATATTGATGATGTCCTTTCTGTCAATAACACTTCATTTGGTAGTTGGATTCCTTCAATATATCCTCCGGAATTGGAGATTAAAGAGACCACTGAATCTAATTGCTTCACGTCTTTCTTGGATTTGCACCTCGAATTTGACCCAGGTGGTCATCTCAGTACAAAAATTTACGATAAACGAGACGATTTTAATTTTCAAATTATTAATTTTCCTAATCTACAGAGCAATATACCTACTTCTCCTGCATACGGTGTTTATATTTCTCAACTTATTCGATATGCCAGAGCTTGCACACATTTCACAGATTTTTTGATCAGACACCGGTTTCTTCGTGACCGACTTTTGAAGCAGGGCTATAAGAAAATACTTCTCATACGATCACTAAAAAAATTCTTTCTTCGTTATCAGCCACTAGTAGAAAAGTTCAAAATTGAGTTAAAAGATATGATAGTTAATTGTTTTAATTAGTGTTTGACTGGTCTGCTGTACTGAGATGATCACCTCAATATCCCTATTGTGTCTCACAACTATGTTGTGTTCTATGGTCATTACCGGATCCTAAGATCGCAATGGAAGAGGGAGGTTTGGCGCCATAAAACCTGGTTTAACCCACCATTTCGTTTGAAATGCCTGTACCAAGTCAGGACCATTGCGATCCACCAGTTCTCCGGTATGACTGATTCGTTTTTGTCATTTTCTCTGGACTATGAGATTGATCATTCAAGTTCGGTAGTTTTGTTATTACCTTTATTGCCTTTGAAATCTAAACTAAACACTTCAATAAAAATGCCTGAAGTTCCTAATTGAAGATATAAATGTATGTTCACAATTTTATTCCAAAAGAAAGAAGAGAGCTATTGAAAAATTAACTATAAACGTCGAGTTTTTAGCGAAAAGGAAAAATGTCATCCCGATTTTTACGGTAATATTATCTATAAAGCAAACAAATTCAAAGAGAATTCTTTGGTACTGAAAAACTGACTTAAAACTTTATCAAGTTAACGTTATGAAATGAACCGTTTGATATAGTCTTTTAGGTAGAAATATTGATAATGTGATACTATCTTAGAAATGTTAATTGCCTTTTTATAATTGTGTTGTTTTTAGCATAATAGCGACCAAGTTTATCGTTTGTGTAATGATACATTACCAAATAATTAACTATCAATCTAAACAAAACTATATGAACAGGATTTTCCGATTGTTCTAAAACAATGTAAATCAAACTTTTAAACATGTTTAAAAGTTTGAAAAATCGATTCAATCTCATAGATATGAAACTATTGAAATATACAGTTTTTCATCCTTATTTATCGTATTCCAATTGATTCGTGTATTGATAAATTTCAACGTATAATATATAATGTTGTGTATACATTACTTTTAAGAGTAGTACTAAGTGTTCATTCAATCTGAAAGATAACGTCTTGTAACTTGTTTTTTTTTTCTAAAAAAATAATTATTATAATTATATGCATTTTCAGTATAAAAAAAGTAAAACCGAACGCTTATCCTTATAGGTATATTTGACACTTATACTAAAGGATTTCTGTTATTTTGATTCTTGTTTTTTTAATACAATAAATTAAGCGCTATGAGATTCCAATGTAACTCCGTATATTGGATTGTTATCTTACATTATCAAGTTATGTTTATCCGGTTTGTATCGTCTAACTTCAAAATGCAGAGAAATCTTGAAAACGTTTTGATTGAAGCAGACGATATCCGGGAGCTTAAAGCGTGGCACGAGATCGACTGCGCGCGAGATTGTTTGTCGGAACTATATTGTGCTGGGTTTGCATTTCACGATGAACAAAAACGATGCCGATTGTTTGGTGATTTAAAATTGAAAGGGACATATGAACTTGGATGGATATTCTACCAAAAAGGTATGTTGAAGCATTTCATTAACTTGACGTCACCAGTTCAGGCGAGTCTGGCACGAATTTCCGAACGATCACTTACAATCATACTTTGTGTCGAAACTTCAAAAAGCCCTACACAAACACATGCACCAGCTGATTGAAACTTTAGATAAAACACAGACGACATTTTTTTTTCACAGAACAATCCCACTAATTTTATCACTAAGAATTTACCTTGAATAAGTATAACGTTACCAGTTACCTGTTTTCAAAATTAAATTTAATTTGAATGATTGAAAAATAGACACTAAAATATATAACAAACGTGACGACTTTTCAATCCTTATTGTTAATTCTGTTATTTCACAAGCGCCGTTTGCAACGGTAATATATTTCACAGAGGGAGCCATAAAATCTGGTTTAATTTTCTTTTGAAATGCCTGTAACGAGTCAGGACCTTCATGATCTTCATTTTCTCCAATATGACTGCCTCAGTTTTGTCTTTTCTCTTTGGGCATTTGAAATTGATCCTCCGATTTCGCCAGTTTTGTTATAATGTTTACTGTAAACAAACTAATTCTGCGAGCGATTATTTTCTCGTATTTCTCGAGGTACAGAAATTCACAATAAAAAGATCGTCACAAACAGACCCATTTTATAGTTATACAATAGGTTCAACGAAATATCGCGAAAATAGATAACCGCGAAATCACCCTCTGACATAAACACGCAAAATAAAATATTCGCGAAAATTAGTTGGTTTAGAGTATATTGCCCGGTTGTTAAGGCATGATTTAAACGAAGAAGTCCAAAATGATTGAACCTTGATAAACCTGATAAATAAAATAGAGTAATACTTTAGTTAAAGACATAAAACCTAACAATTTCGCATTAAAAAAACCTGAATGAAATACACACATATGAAAAATATAGATAATAGAGTGGCATGCAGCTTGATATGCAAAGGAAATAGATGATAGATATGGTAGTGTACATATGCTGACTGGAACATGTGTTATGTCTATTTCCTATGTTTATCAAGCTGCATGGCACTCTATCATCTCTATTATACATTTACCATATGTACAATCATGGCATACCACAATATCTTGTGTATCTTCGAGTCCGCCAAGGAATGAAATCGATTGACCAACACCTATTTTAACGGTGTCTGTGGTCGTGTGGAATCCTCGATGGGCTGGAGACTGCTAGCTATATAGGCGACAGGTACCGCAGAGGTTTGGGTTCAAATCCGGCTCACACCCTGTTGAATGTTTTAATGTTATTTGCAGTATAAAGACTTGATGTCATAGTGTTAAAATACAAATGACAACAAAGTTCCAGACAATAAATTTTGCTACGCCTGACGCGCGTTTCGTCTATTCAAGACTCATCAGAGGCGCTCTACCAAAAATATTGAAAATGCCAAACACTGTATGAATATGAAGAGCATAGAACAGTATAACCAAAAATACCAAACTGGGGAACCAAATTATTACTAAGATATTCAACCTATGTCTGGGGTAGGAAGAACCTTAGGATTTAGACAGTTTTGAAATTTAGACGGATAATTTAAAGCTTTGATGTATTCTCCAACTCAAAAGTGTTGGTGCCGGAGCGGGCTAGCCTCGGGGAATTTACACTCCACCAGCAGTGCTAACCTTCACGTGTGTTCGAAATACAAATGACAACAAAGTTCCAGACAATAAATTTTGCTACGCCTAACATAACACAGGTTCCAATCAGCAGCTGTGAACTACCATATCCATCATCGAGGATATCGACCATGTGCATTACAATGAAGGAAACCTGGTGTTTTAAACAATTTTGAATTGAAAAATCGGAAATTTCAGCGACAATATTAAAAATTTAATGGTAAATCGTGTCAGACAAGTCTGACGACTAGGCTTGTGATTACCCTCGGCGAACTTTGGTCAACCAGCAGCGGTTATCGCCTAGTGGCGATAATTCAAAAAAAAAATTATTCATGTAACAAAAAACGTTAGCTGGGCAGCTTATGTTTCATTTAATGATGGTTGAAATCAGTAGAAATTTACTATGAAGGTCTATGAAAAAACTTTTTTGTTTATAAGCTAATTTAGATGAAGATATGTATTTGTAACTGATTTTCAATTATGTAATTACTTTTTGCATAATCGAATCTTGTTTTTAATTTATTATTTTCCCTGGTAAACAGCTGTCAAACAGACTATATTTTTATGTCATTTAAAATCATAAATATGAAAATGAACAATTTTGGTGTGTTGATAAATAAAAATAATCGATATGATTTTATTACAAAAAGCAAATCTACGAAAACACGATAACCAGGTATTCTTTGAAAGATCAAATGTTAAAGTACAAAATGCCTTATTTAGGTAACATCGCAAAAATACCAGTTTAACATTTTATAATTAGCTTGTCCTCTTTTTTGACACTGCATTTTTTCTGCAGTTTTCTCTGGTATTTTTTTTAATTTGAACAGTTTCTTCAGAGGTTATACATTACATGTATATATATTTCATACAATGTGAATTTTATCATTTTTTAAATTTAGAGAAAAAGAATGGTTCTTTGTCTTTGCATTACATACTGTAGCCTATTTTGTTGCTTCAGAAGGACTGCATTGCTCTAAGTGAGATGGGTACATACAGAACTCTACAAATTTGTTTCAGAGAGACCACATTGCTCTAAGATAGCTTGCCACATATTGTACTTTTTTTCAGAGGGACGATATCGCTCTAATGCAGATGGCTACATACTGTACTCTTTAAAGTTGATTTAGAAGGACCACATAGCACTTAGGCAGCTGTCTACTCACTGTAAATTTCATATTGGTTTGAGAGTGACCGTATTGCTCTAAGACAGCTCGCTACATACTATACTCTATATATTTGTTTCAGAGAGACTACATCGCTCTAAGACAGCTGGATACATACTGTACTCTATATATTTGTTTCAGAGGGACCGCATTGCTCTCAGTCAGCTGGCTACATACTGTTCTCTATTTATTTGTTTCAGAGTGACCACATTGCTCTAAAGCAGCTGACTACATACTTTACTTTTTTTTTATTTCAGAGGGACCGCATTGTTCTAAGGCAGCTGGTTATACACTGTACTCAAGTCTTCCTTTGTGTCTGAAGTTTTATGGAAACTTAACTGATTATAACTCTTCTGTAGAACAGTGTGGCTTGGATGGAGCAGCCTTGATAAGAATTGGCGATGAACAGACACAGAACATCGTATACACCTTTTTACACAGTAAGTGCATAAATAAAGCCACCGAAGAGCTAATAGAGTAATGAGACAGTTAAAATGTCAGCAGACACGAAATGGCCATTCAGCTCATAAAAATTAATGCAGTTGGAGTTAACATATCTGTTGTGGTTTCATGTTCATTTACTCCATGTTCTTTCATAAATTACGATATCAATACGATGACACCGCATCATTGCCAATAAAACTAACCTGTAAAAACCAACGTATAATTTGTAAAAAGGTACATGTTTGTTTGGCAAGCCTTTTTACTATTTATTATAACTTAAAGATATCCCATGCAATATGTAGAATATATCATAAAGTTTATGAGTTATCTTATTTTAATTTATACTTTACAAAATATCTCATATAATTTCTTAATAAGATATATTTTTCACTATATAAGATATCCCATAAAGTATATAAGATATTTTATAAGCTATGAAAGATATTTTATAAACTACCTGAAATATCTTCTAAAATATATAAGAAATCTTATATAAAAAACTTTACTGATATAAGATATCTTATAAATTATATGAGATATCTGATATACTTTATAAGATATCTTATTTGACATAGACATAGACATATAAATTTTATCTAAAGTCGATATTATATTAAGCTCTGTAGAGCTTTTTATAAGATATCTTATATACCTTATATGACATCTTTTAAAGTTGATAAAATATTTAATAAATTATATGAGATATCTAATATATTTTATAGGATATATTATATTCTTTATCGTATACAAATATATATACTACGTTTATACTGATAAAAAGATAACAAGAACTGTTAATACAAAAAGAAGCATATTCATTGTTTAATATGAAATGTAGTTATATTACAAGGTAAAGTGGTTATATCTTGTTTAAGATGAAATGTAGCTACAAGGTAAAGTGTTTATATCGTGTTTAAGATTAAATGCAGTTATAAGGTAAAGTGTTTATATCTTGTTTAAGATTAAATGCAGTTACAAGGTAAAGAGTTTATATCTTGTTTAAGATGAAATGTAGTTACAAGGTAAAGTGTTTATATCTTGTTTAAGATTAAATGCAGTTATAGGGTAAAGTGTTTATATCTTGTTTAAGATTAAATGCAGTTACAAGGTAAAGAGTTTATATCTTGTTTAAGATGAAATGTAGTTACAAGGTAAAGTTTTTATATCTTGTTTAAGATGAACTGTAGATACATGGTAAAGTGTTCATATCTGGTTGAATATGTAATGTAGTTACAAGGTAAAGTGTTAATATCTTGTTTATCTTGAACTGTAAATACATGGTAAAGTGTTTGTATCATGTTTAAGATGAAATGAAGTTACAAGGTAAAGTGTTCATATCTTCTTTAACGTGAACTGTAGATACATGGTAAAGTGTTTATTTCTGGTTAAATATGTACTGTAGTTGCAAGGTAAAGTGTTTATATCTTGTCTAAAATGAAATTTAGTTTCAAGGTAAAGTGATCATATCTTGTTTAACGTGAACTGTAGATACAATGTTCAGTGTTTATATCTGGTTCAAGATGAAATGCAGTTAATAGGTTAAATAAGTGTTATTTCTTGTTTTCGTTAAAAAGTAAAACTTTGGTAAACTGTTCATTTCTTGTGAAAAGTGCACGGCAGTTCTAAGCTTTAGTGGTCATTTTTTGTGAAATGCAGAATCGTTGTAAAGTCTGTGTTTATTTCTGGTTGAAGGTGAAATGCAGTACCAAGATCAAGTGCTTATACAAGGTCAAAGAGATCTGGGGAACCTTAACAACTGGCTGTTAGATGATGGATCTTTGTTGATATATCTCCCATGGAATAGCGGTCAACCCGAGAGTACCAGCCAGGAAGTCCTAGTAATGCACGCTGGAGAAGACGGACTTTGGCACGATGCTGATCGGACTCAACTGTTCGCGTTCCTTTGTCAAATTCAACACGATGCGTATTTAGGATGATGCTATCGATATTAATCTAGTTTTTTTTATACATGTACTTATCTAAACGTATCAAATAAAGCATCAAATTTTAATTTACCCACCCCCACCTCCACCTAAAACAAGGATGTACAGACAGGTTACATGTAATCAAGCAGAAAACAAGAACAATAAGGGGGCACGCAGTCCTATCATTATTGTCATATTGTTAACAAAGTTTCACTTTTAATTATTTTTTGACCATTTAAAAATGTAACTCTGATAACCAGCAGCCTAGGAAGCTTGCCCTGGCGATGCTCCGGGCAATTCAGGGTCAACTTCCCAGCCTACATCAGTACTTTTGTGTTATAGACCACATCAAAGCTATAATCGTCCATGTAGACTTAAAATTGTTTAAACCCTAATATTAACTTGGGTTCCAGTGTGTCATGTTTTTTGTTTCTTCTTTTTATGCCCTTCATATTTACCGGTATATAATGCTTGGTTAACCACATTAGATAACAAAAGTTATAGGACCTATATAAAATATTATGTACGTTCCATTTTGGAAACTATCTAGGTGAGTTCAGGCGAGCAAGATGGAGGGAGTTTGATATGAGACTAGATGTAGATAGTTTCGAAATGGAGAGGATATAATATTCTTTTTATCGGTAATTCAAAACGAAAAACACATTTAACAACTTTTTCAATGGAATAACGTCACAATATGTCGTAAATTAGGTCGTATTACATCACATAACGTCAAAATATTCAATTGCCCCACCTGATATTTTTAGTATCACTGACTGTCTATAATGCAAACAAATATCATGCAGATGAGATCCCAGGGGAAAGCCGCTAATTACCTATTAAAATCTAAGATTGTCCTTTAATCTATGTTATTAGCTAAAGAACCACGGAAGCTACAGTTTTGATAATGTATAAGTCAAATATGTTATGTTATCAAATGATTCAGTATTGATAAATTCGATATATTGACGAAGTTATGCCAGAAAAGACAATAACCTACTTACTTCGAGCTAACTGTTTATTTCCCACTCTACAATTTGTAAATTGGATCGATCTGATCTTCCAATCAATTTGTACCTATAGAGGTAGTGAAAAAGGACAAGCTGTATATTCAAAATAGATAATCAAAGAATTCCCCGTTTGCCTATTGATGCAGATGATTTGATGCTTCTACATGATACAATAAATGGTCTCCCAAAAAAATGGATTTATCGAATGAGTGATTTTGTCTACAAATAAATTTTACTAAATCTTAAATTATGGAAGCATTCAATAATAATAGAAAAGTTGTAAAAGACAGTTTCATATGGCCCCTAAAATTTTCTTCCTTTGTTATCAGCCACTAGTGGAAAATTCAAAATAATGTTGAACGTTATGGTTAGTGATTGTTTTGATAAGGGTTTTGCTGAATGTTGTACTGAGATGATCATCTTATTATCCCTATTATGTCTTCACAACCATGTTGTGTTTTGTGTCACTACCGGACACTAAGATCGCAATGGAGGAGGGAGGGTTTTCGTGCCATAAAACCTGGTTTAACCCACCATTTCATTTGAAATACCTGTGACAATCTTGAAGAATGTAGTAAAGTATATAAATATCATTGGCAATGATTGAAAACACAGGGGTATAAGGTGAAAACAAATTGATCAGAACAGTACAACAAACATATGTGTTTTGAAATGTATAGTGGTATAAAATCTGCAAGCTCTAATTTTTGTATTGAGCTTACTTTTGTGTTGTAAAAACTGGGATGTTGTAAATGTAACTAAAAAATTCTTTACCATTGTATGACATTTTTAAAGATTGAAATACATTAAATCTTAATATAAAGTATTTCAGTATGTTTTAGCGGTTCCAAAGCAATTTACAATTTAAGATTGGTGTACTTGGGAGTATACATGTACACCTTTATAAATGCACTCGTATATACATTGTATCAAATGTTTAATGTATTCTCATAAGAAAGAAAATAATCCCATTGAGTTATTACAAACTACACACAATAAGTATAAAAACAACCTTAAGTCTGGAAGTGGCAGACATGTAGCAAGACAAACTTTATTTCTGGAAAAAAACCATGAGACTAGACAGAATTTGCTTATATTGTAACACAAGAAATTCTAGATTAAAAATTGAATTTTAAAACATTTTACAAAGTAAATTTGCTTCATTGATACCGCTTGAAACTAATAGTTTGTTGCTTTTTTTTTTTTTTTTTTTTTTTTTGAGGGGGAGGTATGACAAATGAATGTCATGATTTCAACTGGGAACAGCAAAATATTATTAAATGGACAGAATATATACAGGCCTAGGGTTCCTTGTCTTGCTTCCATAATCATATGATTGCAATTCACACGATATTTGGTTGAGATCGTGTCCAAGTCTAATTGAATACATGGAATTATGTATTCTTAAATCCAAACTACTGTAAACTAATTAATTTTTGCGACTTAAGTATTTCGCGTTTTAGTGTCATAATACGGTTTCGCACCTAACACAAGTGATTTTCCTTTTCGTTTTTCGTTTTTCAAAATTTTTATGAATGTAGATAACATATATGGTACATACATATAAAACCATTTTCCTTTTCGTTATTCATTTTCCTTTTCGTTTTTCATTTTCCTTTTCGATTTTGAATACAAAAATGGCCTATTTTCCTTTTCGTTCGTCATTTTCCTTTTCAATTTTTTTTTTTCAAATTTTTTTTTGATTTTTTTTTTTTTTTTTGAATAGGAATATGACCCATTTTTTTCGTTTTTCATTTTCCTTTTCGATTTTGAATAGGAAAATGACTCATTTTCATATTCGTTATTCATTTTCCTTTTCGTTTTCATTTACCTTTACGATTTTGAATAGGAAAATGGCCCATTTTCCTTTTCGTTATTCATTTTCTTTTCAATTTTTTTTTTCAAAATTTTTTTTTCGAAATTTTTTTTTAATTTATTTTGAATAGGAAAATGATCCGTTTTCCTTTTCATTTTTCATTTTCCTTTTCGATTTTGAATATGAAAATGATTCATTTTCCTTTTCGTTATTCATTTTCCTTTTCAAATTTATTTTTCAAATTTTTCTCATTTTCCTATTCAAAATAAAAAAAAAATTGAGAAGGAAAATGAAAAACGAAAAGGAAAATGAAAAACGAAAAGTATTCTGGCTCTGATTTATGGCAAAAAAAAGTCTGGCCACCTTATGGGGCGAAAAAAATAATCTGGCCCTCATTTTGTGCATTAGAAAAAATAGATTATGTGAACAAAATTTTCTAGCTTTAAATATTAAATAAAACTCCCGGCTCGGGTAAAAATCTCAGGCCCCCCAGAAAATCAAATGGTCGGTGCCTAAGCACTAAAAATAAAGAACGATCTGTGTTTCATAAAATTGACACATAGAATATCAGTTTTGTTTGTGTCCTCCGCACACTTACACATTTGTTAAGAGCTGTAATTTAGCTCCGCCCACTTGATCAAAGGTCAAAGGTCAACAATGCGTAAGTAAACGTCAACGAGTATTGATACACGATATGTAGTGCACATTTATATCGCATTTATGTTGGGGTATAAATATGTACCTTTTATTTTAGACAATCTGTATAACATTTATATACATTACACGATTAATGTTCTGTACTAGATCCTCTGGTAGCAATATTTGACTGACCGATTTACCCTGTCTAGACGAAAAAAAACCCGCAAAAATCAGATAGCTATATGACTCTATAAGACTCTGCCTAAAAAACGAATAGGAAAATGGGAAAATTTTCCTACTCAAAATAAAAAATAAAAAAAATATTTGAAAAAAAAATTGAAAAGGAAAATGAATAATGGAAAGGAAAATGGGCCATTTTTCTATTCAGAATCGAAAAGAAAAATGAAAAACGAAAAGGAAAATGAATAACGAAAAGTAAAATGAGTCATTTTCCTATTCAAAATCGAAAAGGAAAATGAAAAACGAAAAGGAAAATGGGTCATTTTCCTATTCAAAAGCAAAAAAAAATCGAAAAAATTTTTTTTGAAAAAAAAAAAAAATTGAAAAGAAAATGAATAACGAAAAAGAAAATGGGCCATTTTCTTATTCAAAATCGAAAAGGAAAATGAAAAACGAAAAGGAAAATGAATAACGAAAAGGAAAATGAGTCATTTTTCTATTTAAAATCGAAAAGGAAATTAAAAAACGAAGAAAAAATGGGTCATATTCCTATTCAAATTAAAAAAAAAAAGAAATCGAAAAAAAAATTGAAAAAAAAATTGAAAAGGAAAATGGTTTTTATATGTATGTATCCATATATGTTAGCTGTATTCATAAACATTTTGAAAAACGAAAAACGTAAAACGAAAAGGAAAATCACTTGTGTTAGGTCTTTTTCGCGGCTATCTATTTTCGCTATTTGTCGTAAAATAAGCAATTACCTTACGATGATTTATTTTCGCGAATTTTTGTTCCTCGTGAAAGCCGCTAATTTAAATCGCTCGCGAAAATAAGTTGGTTAACAGTATTTTTCCAAAATGCCAGAATTATTTGGAGTAAACTGCTTATGAGAATATACTGGCACAAATCCATAGAAAAGGCACTTGCTTAGAAAGGGCTCGTAAGTGAATCAGTACTACAATGAAAAATAATATGTTATCCGAGGTCCTGTTTGAAATACGATACCCGAACATTAGAGCCAGAGAAATATCATTATATCGTTGCGACTGTCTTCATTCGTCGGATCTGGGGAACGATGCATTCTTGAACAACATTCAGGCAGCCTTGAAAACCTTTAAAGCTTCGGCTAACATATCCGTTCTTTCCCAGTAAAATCTTATTCTTCAACGTTTAAATGGGGGTTAGTGTGTGTGAGTGTGTGTGTGTTAAGGATAATTATATGATCGTGTATAGACACGACCATTTGGAAGAATATGGAAAGATAAGGTGACACTATCCCTTCCTTAATTTTACGTCGGATCATTTTAATTTTAACTTTCCAACGCTTTAACGTTGGAAGGTGGTTTAGACCATCTCATGCCTCTATGGGGGGTCGGTTTTTATCGGAAGCCGAGATTGAATTTGGCCAGTGTAAAACTAAATTCAAATCAATATCAAATAACAATGTTGTTTAATTTCACATCGATGTTTTACTGTATCAAATGTAATTGCTACCATGAGGTGACAAAATATGGGCTGGTGTACCTTGAAATTTGTGTCCCTCGTTTTCTTAAGGATTTATGAATAAGAGCACACATTGCCTCCCAGTGGTGCACAGATTTGTCCGTACATTCCTGTGATTTGCATTCTGTTTCCCTATCTTGTCAATTCCTCTCTTGCTATATATCTTGTGGCCGTTAATAGCCATTTATTACACATTTAATTTTACTAGCCCAAAATTGATTCTTTGGTTAATTGTTAGATGACTTTTTAGTTAAAACTTTTCAAGAAATGGTGTTTTTCGTTTTCTATGTTGCTGTTCTAACTCAAAAGGATTTTTGAAAGAGATGTGCTTTACTTGTTTGGTCTTACACAGGATGACCTCTTGTCCAAATTGTTTTATGTAACGAAACAATTCATTGAAATTCAATTCATTCATCACCTTAGTCAAGTAGCTTGTAATGACGAATTTGTATGAATTAAATTTGTTTACGTCCATAATTATTGAAGGCTTCATCTGTTTAAGTTTTATGTACAAATGTTTGTAATCCTCTTTTTGTCAGTTTGCATCCTATTACATTTGTGTACTTTTAAAGCTCTAACCGTGCTGTATCTGAAAAGACAAAAAGACAATATGAAATATTTATCTTATAGAAATCATTCACGGCCATGAGTTTATCAATCTGGGTTTGTATTGTTGTCCTAATGTAACCACTGTATTGTTGCTCGAACTAAACCATTTAATGGACAAATACACATCTCTACTGGTATGACGATACCTTTCAATCGATTAAAGTGGCCCCGCTGATTTAGTATGCTTAGTTGCAGAAAATAACGGATATACTAAATTATTTTTGGAACGTAAATAATTCTCTTGATGTTATGGACAAGCTTCGTACATTTGAAAATAGTTGCCATACCGTTGATAGTAACGAGTTTTCTACTTTATATATCAACCTACCGCAAAATCTTATTAAAAAGAAATTTGAATATTTGGTTAAATGGTGATTTGATAAATCAAAAAATGATTATATCTGTTCTAGAGTTTGTTTGGTACAGGCATTTCAAATGAAATGGTGGGTTAAACCAGGTTTAAAATGTTTCTTTTAGTTTACTATTGTTAAAATTTAAATTGCTAAAAAATTCTGTTTCCCTTGTACAATGTAACGCACATGGTCGATATCTTCATTGCAAATTCTCACTTCACGTCTTTTTTTCAAACGCCTTGCGTTTTAGATCTTTCAATTCTCTTGATTCAAATGCTGATGATAAGAGGTTATTTCTTGGAATAATCATACACAGAATACCCTAATTAACAGATTATGTGACACCTACTTCAGTGCAATTTACAAAAAAAAACGTACTTCAACGATTTTAAGATTCCAGCCAAATTCACCAATAAATACTTAATTTTATTAATTTCATACATACTATCTCTTTTCGCGGCTTTTTGATTTTGCTAAAGATCGTAGCAGGATCGCTCAATACATCGCAAAAACTAGTATGCTCTTTGGTATTTTCAAATGATCACTGATACTAACTTTCAACAGTATGTGTTACTATTTGTGATGTACTGTCTATTGCTGTCTTTAATTCAGTTTCCATTGTTTCATTACACTTTATCGAGTCTGATTCTTCCCCATTACTCTCTCTTTTCTCTGTTTCTGGATTACTCTTTGGTTTATCTGGATCAAACAAATGTCAATTATTTTGGAAGTCTCGCACCCAAACTGATACAGGTCTGGGATTCTGGAAAACACCTAATGATTTTGCGTACCTACAATACAGCGACCGCTTAACCTTTGAACCTTTATCTCGTGTGTTTATGACGTGGTTTGCATACCAGATTCATTTTGATATCAAATGATCATAAACACACCCTGAAAACTCCAGGATTTTTGGTTTTTGATAACTGGTTAGTTGAATTAACGACTAGGTTGGTCACACATACAAGGTTCTGCGATCAAGTATGACCATTTTTTTGACTCCCAATAAACCTAAACAAGTTTACAAATCAGGAAGACGTCCGACAGTATGACTGTACGATATATAAAACTATTATTTTATTGTTTAGAAAACCAAAATATGATAAAATATAAAATTGAAGAGCTATCACAAAACAGTATGGCATTTCATTATAAGAGAACATCTCACAATGAGTTGAGACGTTATTTTTCTATTGAATTTGCATAAAATCACTAAAAACATAGACAAAGAAAGCTGAACCTATGGATGAGTGTTTTTTTCAAATACTATGATAAGCCAGAAAGTAGTCTAAACCTAAACAAGTAGGTAATAGGCCCGATCCTTACGATCATTACATGTATATATTGAAATCGCCTGAGTGATCGAGACTATAAAATGTGCAAATGAAAGATGATGATGATGATGATGTAAACTTCCTTGAGTGACGGCAACAACGTCAGAGGTGATACTACACCAAGGAAATTGCACAAGCTCTAGAACAACGAATGAGTTTTGATATGTAAACTCTATGAGCAGGAGACGACGGATTGTTGGTTGACAAAACAAAAGAAACATGACGATTTGATTTTTACTGTGTGTTGTTTTTTAAAGATTATAAAGAGGGAAATTGTGCCCCAAAAACTAATATGTGCCTGTCCTTAGCCTGCTTTAAATTGTATACATTTCTTTTTGACCTTTGGCCAATCACAAAATACCTTGCAGCACCTAATGGTCTCGTTGAAGGCTGTTGGCTGTTTTAAAATGTAGGTTTTTAAATAGATTTTCGCTAGCTCATTCGGGCTGAGTGGCGTACACTTCTCATTATTCTTTATATGTATGTGTGTATGATATAGAAGTAAAGAACGTCTTGATGCTGTTATAAGATGAAACTGGTTTAGAGTTAAGAATCTCAATCAGTTCTTTTGATATTTTTAAGATAATAACAACAATTAAAATATTATAATTTGTTAAATAGTGCAATAAAGAATATTATTACTGTTTAAAAAAATAAAATGTTAATATAATAATTAAACATGCATTTTACAATGTATGACGAACATCTGATAAACATATGTTGAAATTTATCCTGTGGTAATAATAACAAACCCATCGAATAGCACTAATCAATCTAATATATTGAAGAGGAAAAGACAAAACAAGACAATGATACACCATAGAAAGGATGCAATGACTTGTTGGATTAACCAAATATGCAAATTTGTAAAACATCTTAATATTCAGTTTTTATGGATCGGGCAAATGACTGATTCTGGGCACAATTTTTAACTTACCGCATGTTGTAAAACCTATGACTGCTGCCTCTGAACTCTGCCCGGCATAATTCTTTGAGATTATCCCAACATCATATTGAGTGTTGGGGATCAGTTCTGTTAACTCGACAAAAGTCTCGGTAACACTTAACTAAAACGAAAATAAAACATAAAGCATGAAAAGGATTTCAAGAGAAAGGTAATGAAAAAAAATATCATCAACTATATGGAAAAAACAGTGTTCAAACATGCGTAATGCATAATAAATGGATCTGAGTTTTCGAATCGTACACTCGAGTCGTACATTCTAAGATCTGGCAAGTAACAAAATACAGATACATGTATTTATTACATAATTATGTTTAGAAAATGCCCCCCAAAAATGTACATGTACACTGGGTCGATAACCGCTGCTGGTGGGCCGGAGGTCCCCGAGGGTACTCACAAGCATGGTCGTCAGACATGTCTGACACGAATTTACCATTAAATTTCTAATATTTTTATTGAAATTCCCGATTGTTAAATTCTAAATTATTTACAATACCAGGTTTCTTAATGTACTGCACATGGTCGATATCCTAGGTGCTGGATTTGACTTCCCTGTTCGAACCTTTCAGCTTTGAGTACTTTTAATTCTATGCTTTTGGTTTTTTGACCTTCCAAAGTTTTGATTCAAATGCTGCTGATAATAGGTTACTCGTTGAAGTATCGATAAACAGCATAACAAATTAACCGTTTTACACCCGTTTTTTGTATTTTATTTTGATCTAGCCGACAATCATTTTTGTAGATCTCTGTGGGCTTCACAAATCTGCAATACTGACTTTTCTTCTGGTGTTAAAACCAAAATAAATAGGATTTGACAAATCTTTGTTTATAACCTCTTTGTGACATAATAAAGACATTGATAAAAAGGAAAAAGGGGGTTCCTGGGCAAAAAAATTAACCCTATTTCTGGTAAAAATCAGAGGATTCTGGAAAATGGCAGAAATACTCAAAAAGACCAGCCAGCATCCTTTAGGGAAAACACTGCAACTATTTACACATAAACAGTCCGACAAAAGTTGAGCACCACCCATTTTAAATGGCACCCTTCTTTTTATATTTTATTGAAATATTCTGATCTTTTGCACACAAGAACCTTAGGGTATTAGAGCAATTTGCATCCTACGAAACTTGAAAATAAAGAAAGATTTTCAGAATATTGGTACATAGTATTGTTTGAATTTACCCGATACTGAATTCAAGTTTGGGATATCGATAGAAGAAGCAGAGAATGAAAGCAAAACTTTTTTTCAAAGAACTTTTCACATGACACTTCCTTAATTTGTCGCGTTGTCAATCACATCAAACGACAAATATTAGTTTTTAATGGGTTTTTCAGGTTGTTGGGGCCTACTTAAAAATGTCTGCTTTTTCCCGACTTTGTGGCCATGTTTATTTCCAAATGCTAATTTTTCTTTTTAAACCACATGGAAATGAAACGTTTGCTTTTCGATGATGATTAAATAAGGTTGTTTAAAAAGGTTTATCAAAGATTTAAGGCAAAAAATCTTTTTTGCATGGTTTTTCAGAAATGTCTTTTTTTCGTTAAACTCCAAAAATGGGCTAAAACTGTTTCCAGAAAGACACTTCAGTCGTAAAAATTGTGTGATCATACCACTTATTAAGTAACAGTCTTGTGTTGAGAAGGATAAACACGTCGGTGAACTTTTATAGTGGTGAAAGGACATTTTTTCTTTCAAAAATGGATTTTACAGAAAATGAGATTTTAGAAAAGTGATGTTTTGCACAGAGAACAAACACCATCGCTCGCACAAATTAATACGACATTACTTTTTGAATTTTTCTGACGCAAAAAGTGTTCATACCAATTCCATTTTTAAGGGCAGCATCCTTTTTTCAGTTTGTGGCCTAAAATTTGACCAGAACAAATTTATCCCCCTTTTTAACAATTTGTGCTGGGTTTTGTTTTATCATTTTAATGAATATGTTTTAACAATATGTTTTACTGTAAGACATCAAGCCAACTTAAAGAACACACAACTTAAACTGGACAAAATTTGAATTTTTCGTCAAAGTTTTTCTAAGAAACATTTAAGACGTTAAATCATGTTCTGTTTGAAGTGTCTTTTCACTCAAGATTTTTATCACTGGCGAATACCCTTTGGTGTAACATAACTTCGAAATGTGTGTTTTAGGAATACACATTTAAAATATATCATATCATTAACTGGCGTTTGCATTTTAACTTTGAAATTGTACTTATAAAAATATATTGGGTGGTGCTTAACTTATGGCGGAGTGTATATTTTGGGAGCTTTTAATGCTTAAAAAGAAAGATTGCTTCGGATTTCTCTATCTAATATATACGTTTCTAAATGAAAGCCAAAAACGATGGTCTAACTCCCTGTTTTGTTTTTTTTGTTTTTTGCATCGGCGGCCATGTTGGTTGGTCAACGTGCATAATTTCACTTGGTAGATGACGTGCACAAAGTTTGAAAGCGATCACTTAATAATTGTGGAGATCTTTGAAGAAAAGTAAATAAAGGTAATAACAAAATTACCGAACTTGGAGGATCAGACGAATTACGTTCGACGGAATAACGGACTGATGCCTGAAGGTGAAAATAGCTCACAGGACCTTAATTTTATTTTTTGTATATAAACCAATGTGCACAATTACGTGTATTTATTGAATGTATATCAACGGGTAAGCAACTCTCTAACAAAGCATAACCTGTGCTTGTAATTACTTGTACGATAATCGCTCCTGGCGGACAAGAGGTCCCCGAGGGTAGCAGCAAGGCTGACCGACAGACAGACAGACTTGTCTGACTGGTGCGAGAGTCATGTTAACCAATATTTCTTTTTAAATTCAACAGAGATGCAATTGGCTTCCATGTTACATTTTTTGTAAAACCTCAAGGGTACGAAGACTGTTTATCAATCTTATTAGCTTTTTTTTTATTTTTAAAAACCAATGTATTTAAAAAATTACTGCTAACGAGAGGGTACTCATTGAAATATGCGTATACAGCATTACCAAAACTAAAACAGCCATATAATTTGGTGTTCTGAGATCATGATAAAAACATGAGTTGACTTTTTTGTGTGTCTTTAAGTGTTTTACTAAACAGTCCGCCACAAGTTAAGCACTACCACATTTTTACATGGCATCCTCGTTTTATATTTCATTTAGATAATCTTATCTTTTGCACATAATAACCTTTGGATATAAGAACAATTTGGCATCCTACAAAAATTGAAAATAAAGTAACAAATTAAAAAATATGGGTACATCGTATTGTGTGATTTGACCCGACACTTAACTTAAATTTCGGAGAGCAATAGAAGAAGCAGAAATACAACCAAACCTTGGTTTCAAAGATTCTTACGCATGACACTTTTTAAAAATGTTGTGTTGCCAATCACATCAAATGGCAAACATGAGTTTTTAATGGGTTTTGCAGTTTTTGAGACCTGTTTAAAAAGTTTGCTTTTCCTGACTTTCTGACCTGGTTTATTTTCAAATGATTATTTCTCCTTAAAACCACATGGACATAAAAATGTTACTTTTTGATGATGATTGAGTTCGGTTTGTTTAAAAATTCTTATGATAGAAATGATCCAAAAAATCTTATTACATTTTTTTTTCAGAAAATGTTTCCAGAAAGACATTTCTGTCCATTTCTTTCAATCTTGTTTTTTTAAAGAAAATTAAATTTCAGGAAAGTGGCGTGTCGGACAGAGAACAAATACCATTGCTCACAAAAATTAATGTGTCATTAAAATTTGAAGTTTCTGATGCAACAAAATTTCCATACCACTTTCATTTAATTTTGTTGTAGTTTATATCCCTAAAGGCAGCATCCTTCTTCCAGTTTTGGGGCCTTAGTTTTACAAGAAAAGATTAATCACCCTTTTTAACCATTTCGTAAGGTAATGAAAATGTTTTAACAATGTGTTTCACTGCAAGACACCAAGCCAACCGAATTAACACAGAAGTTTTACTGAAAAAAACTTGAATTTTTCGTCAAAGTTTTTCTGAGAAACATTTTAGACGTTAAATCATGTTCTGTTTGAAGTGTCTTTTCCATTTAGATTTCTATCTCTGGTGCATACCCTTTTGTGTAACAAAACATAGAAAAAGTGTGCGTTTTAAGGAAACGCCTTTCAAACCTATCTTGAAGATAAATGGCGTATGCATCTTGACTTTGAATTTGTAGTAGGTGGTGCTTGTCTTGTGGCGGACTGCATATAATACTTTTAATTTACTTTGACATTGCATCTTGGTTGTTGGTACATATTTAACAAAAAAACATTTCTTTCTTTCAAATTTATTTCTGAACTTTAACAATTGAAAACAGTAGGACAATGTTGCTTATACTGATTTGTCAAAAAACAAACAAGTTTTTTTTTAAACACCTTATTAATTCAAATAAAGTTTTATCCATTTGGATATACGCCATCTTTTTCAGAGAGGCTTATTTCAGAAAGAGTTATAATTAAAAATTCCTTCAGAAAGCTCTTTTTTTCAATCGCTGTCAATTATTTACAATCTAAACATATGGTCTATTTGATCAATGACATATTCTTAATTATACAGTTTTATAACAATTATGTGTTAAGATTCTACTGCCATTTAATTTTCGTTAAAATATGGTTATAAAGATAAATGATAAAATCTGAAAACCAATACCTGCTGTGGGGTTTTTCTATTAGCATGCATATGTTCAACATACAGCACTATATACTTCGTAGCATTATCTAGAGATTTTGGTGGCTGCCAGTCGAGAGTGGCTGTGTTATCAGTCACTCTTGACAAAGATACATCCTGCGGAGGACCTAAAAACAGATACACTTATTAAACATCATGTACATGTAATTTCAATCTGTCAAAACATAAGATCTTACTTCCTAAGACATAGGCTAATTTTAGTCATATTTTGTTTTTAAGTTCAGCATTTTGGTTTATTGCTCAATGTTCTTTAAATTCATTAATTTTTGGGAATTTCAAACGTTCGGAAGAGCGCCTCTGAGAAATTCTGTATATACGTAACTCGAGTCAGACGTAATAAAATTGAACTCGAAACAACAGTAGAAAAAGAATGGAAAGACCTTAGATGGGAGGCATGGCAAAACTCTTAATCTGTGGAAAATAAAAGACAGAGATGGCCTAAGATGTTGGTCGACCACATGTACATGAGTCCAAAATAGCCATTTGAGGATCTATATATTACCCCACGGTTGTTGATATAACTTACTGTTCATGAGGCTTATTACTAGTATATAGATCGTTGGGAACTTGACAGTTGTGTTGTAGCAAGCAGGAAATCACTAGTTTTACCAGTTGCTTAAAATTATTATGAAACATATTATTTAACACTTATTGATACTTTATATGATTTTTTGACAAGCTGTCTTGTAATGGGTTTAGACTCCCTGGACGTACATGGGTTCAAAACCTACAATAGTCTATCAGCCAACCCTCAAAAATATCATTTTGAATGTCTACCCCGGGAACAGCAGTTTTTCGGTGGTTTTATATAGTTTAACATCTAAACTTTCAAATTTACCTTGTTATACCGGAATATAAGTGTCCAAACAGGGTATAACATGCGCCATTTTGAATGCACCCATTTTGACAGACACAAATCATGTTGAAAGCATTGAATTAAAATTGCTGTCAAATTTTTACAATGCGATGGAATATGATTCTGTAAGGTGTTATGTAATCAGTATAATATAAATAAAAATATGACGTATTATATTTATCGATAAGTATCGATGAAATACCGATATCGGGGCTCCTCTAAACACTCTGTATACGTGGCTTTTTTCGCTTAATTTTTGTCATTCTTTCGTCGCTGTAGTCATATTTGCAATGTATGTTTGCTTTCAATGACCATAAATCGTTCATTGATATGTATTCTTATCATAACAGTCGATGGGTACTTAGAAAGTTACACTAATGGGCAGATAATCGAGCCACAATACTTCCTATGCATATTTGAGCTAAAACCTTAGTACAAAAACGATGCATTTAACATTCTGTTACATGATATCTATTTGATAAAAAATATGTTTTTATTTCAAATGTGTGGTAATATACATATACATATCGATATACTCATCAAGAACCAAATTTGCACAATGCTTTTTTTAGTAAAAAAGGTGGGTCTAAGTAGATGCTTTTAAAGTATTAAGTATCACAATATTTTGTTCTTTAGTACGAAATAAAATGCACAAAATGGTTCAAACATGTTAAACATTATCATTAGACAGATTTACAATATCTGAAAGCTTAATTTTCTTGTTTACGTTGATGTGCTATATGCCCATTTATAGTGCATTTGTTAACACCAGCTCTGAAAAAAAAACCGATGAACCTATCTCTCTTTGGAAGATAAGGATTTGGCAGCATAAAACCTGGTTGTACCAAATCAGGACGATTTCTCTGGTATGTCATGCGTTGTCTTAGATATATGAGAATGATCATCCCAGTTCGGTAGCTTTGTTGTTACCTAAATTGACAAAGCACCAAATAACATCATTTTTGTGTGCAAGAAACACGATATTGACTGTTTGACAGCTGAATTGGGGGTTGGTTTTACCAGCAATAGCACCACATACACGGCTACAACACTGTCTAAGGAGGAAATCATTGACAATCACAAATCTGTCCATTTTCTCCTTCGGCCTTTCTGTTGGTGGCAATAATGATGACATTCCATCCCTGTATTGGATTCCTAAATTATATAATAATCCATACAAACAGCGCTTCATTGCAGGGTCATCCAATTGTACAACTTAGCCTCTTTCAGTTCTGTTGACTTCAATACTTACGGTAATAAAATCCGGCCTCCAGAAATATTACGATTGTTGTTATTCTAGAAATGGTGTCAATCAAATGTGGATCCTGAAGAATTCGAAAGAACTGATGGAGATTCTTAACTCTAATTCAGTTTCATCTTGTAACAGCATCAAAACATTCGATTTCTCCACACTTTACACTTCTATTCCACATGAAAACGCAGCTTTTTCAAAAAGAATGGAAAACGCAGTTACAAATATCTAGTAGTCGATTATACCAAGACTTTCTTTGTCATAAATGAGACCAAATAATCGACATGCTCAACTTTCTTATTGACAACATATTTGTTCAGTTTGGCGGACGTGTTTTTCAGCAATCAATAGGGATTCCAATGGGCACTAATTGTGCACCTTTGCTTGCTGATTTGTTTATTCATTCATATGAAGTAAACTTCTTACAATCTCTTCTAGACAAAAAAGATCGTTGACTGGCTCTCTCTTTCAACCTCACGTTCCGTTATATTGATAATGTCCTTTCACTAAACAATTCTCGATTTGGTGACTTTCTCCATCTCATATATCCCCAGGAGCTTGAGATAAAGGACACAACGGATTCTAGGAAGTCTGCTTCATGTTTAGATCTACATCTCGAAATTGATTCTCAAGGAAGACTTTCAACAGGGCTCTATGACAAAAACGTGATGACTTCAACTTTCCAATCGTCAACTTTCCCTTCGTGTGTAGCAACATTCCGTCCGCTCCAGCTTATCAGCTTATGGAGTTTACGTATCTCAATTAATTCGTTACTCCAGAGCGTGCGGGACTTACATCGATTTCCTTAGCAGAGCGACACGTCTGGCGCAAAAATTGCTCACACAGGGTAATGTTGCTCCTCGGTTGCTGTCTTCACTCAAGAAATTTTACGAAAGACATCATGCACTTATAGACAAATATGGGATGTTGGTCTCTCAGATGAGAGCAGATGTTGGTTTGTCATAGGGTTTTGTTTTGTCTTCCTTTACCGGATTTGACACGCTGAATGGACTATTGGCAATGCGACGGGTGTGCTATAGCAAGCAGGAACTGCTTACTCTTCCGGAGCACCTGAGTTCATTCTTGTTTCGACTGGAGTTCGTGTTGTTGATTGATATTCAGTTATTTTGTGTTTCCATGTTTTACATGTTGTCTGTTTTTGTCCCGTTCTTGTTGGTGTTGACTGGTTTTGTCTATTGTTATATTAAAGTTACTGTCGGAAACAGCAAAGCCACTACCCCGAACACTTATCAAATGATGCAAAGACATTTCATTGATGTAAAAACCTTTTGCTATGAAATGCCAGGAAGCACATCGATGGTATGAGATATAAACCATATTTTACGTCTTAAAAGTTTACAGAAATTTATTAGAGCAAAACTATCAAACAAGTTCGAATTGTATTTACTAGTATGGCTGTTCTTGTTTTTTAACATGTAGAAGTTTAAATATACATGGCCAGAGGATAACATGACTCTGACTGTTATGTAAGGACACCAAAACTAACCTTTCAATAACCACTGTTTTGTTAAACACATGCTGTACATTTAAGACTAACTCAAAAGCATTTAAGATGTACCTCCTTAACGTAAATTTGATGTTTAAACAAAAGGCAAGGTAACCCCAAAAAAAGATTATTTCTACTTATTGAACAGTTTATATTATTTTTTTAAAATCTAAAATTGTATATAAAAATAGATCATATCACATTCTAGTAAACAGGAAAACATGTGCGTCTTACATTTATGTTATTGGTGCCGAGATACAACAAACTTTTCCCCAACAAGTACACGACTTAACGCTTTTGCAACATATGTCCTAAATGATTTCTGTAGTGACGGCTTTAATATTTCAATGCATTTCATTACCTCCATTAAAAGGTAGTTTTCAAACAATACACTTTTAGATTAGCCCCCCTTTTTTCGACAATGTAATTATTGAAATAAAAAAACTATACCGATTTATATCAAACGGTTATTGTTTTATTGATGGAGGAAAATACTTTCATTTAGTGACATTTCTTTAAAATGGGATGTAGCTTATTCGTCCTAGAACTTACGAATACATATACTCAAATTTTGTAATTTGCACATCAAATATTTTATGAAAGGATATGGAAATAACAAAGTAAACAAGAAAAATAAGCAATTATATATTGTACATATATTCAATTATACTATTTTTTTACATGTTTGAATCGTTTTGTGCAAATCATTTGGTATCAGAGAAAAAAACATTGTCTTAATAAGTACTTCAGAAGCATGTACAAAGACCCCCCCCCCTTTTACTAAAAAAGCATTATGCAAATTTGGTTCTTGATGAGTATATTGATGTGTATTTGTATATTACCACACATTTGAAATAAAAACATATTTTTCATCGAATAGATATCATGTAACAGAATGTTAAATGCATCGTTTCTGTACAAAGGTTTTAGCTGAAATATGCATAGGAAGTATTGAGGCCCTATTATCTGTCCATTGGTGTAACTTTCTAAGTACCCATCGACTGTTATGATAAGAATACATATCAATGAACGATTTATGGTCATTGAAAGCAAACATACATTGCAAATATGACTACAGCGACGAAAAAATGACAAAAATTAAGCGAAAAAGGCCACGTATACAGAGTGTTTTAAAGAGCCCCGATATCGGTACTTCTTCGATACTTATCGATAAGTATTATACGCTATAGTTTTATTTATATTATACTGATTACATAACACCTTACACAATTATATTCCATCGCATTGTAAAAATTTGACAGCAATATGAATTCAATGCTTTCAAAATGAGTTGTGTCTGTCAAAATGGGTACATTCAAAATGGCGCATGTTATACCCTGTTTGGACACTTTTTGTACGGTATAACAAGGTAAATTTGAAAGTTTAGATGTTAAACTATACCAAACCACCAAAAAACTGCTGTTCCCAGGGGTAGACATTCATCTCGAAAACTAGAGGCTTTTTTCGATTTGGCTGATAGACTACAACACTAACCCGATCGCCGAGGGAAGGAAATAATAATTTGACAGAGGTTCTGGGGTCGCTAAAGTAACAACGGTAATGTTTGTTTGTCGGCAGATGACACTTAAAAGATTACAAGTCATGTACATGGTGGGGCAACGAAGTCATTGGTTTCAATGAAGATTTAAAAAAACGAACGGGCGCCAAATAATACAGATTTAGAAATTTTCTTAACGGAAAAATAATGATAACTATACTTGTGTGTTTGGTATTGTTTAAAAAATTAAATGTAAACTAGGCATTTATACCTGGATGATCTGGTTCCAAAACGATTGGCAGTTTTGCAAGTTCTTCAAGCGCCGGGTCTACCTGATATACTTCCATTTCTTTCGATATAGTTTCTCCATGATGAAAAAGAAATGAAATACAAAAGCCTGGACATGACTTCTTTCGCCTTTTTGTGTTGCCCTTTGTGCCAGTTTCTTGTTTTTCAATGCCATTTGCAGAGCTTTTGGTAGCATGAGGTTTTTTCTTTACAATAATTTCTAATCCTGTTGGGATTTTAAAGTCTATATAATTTTTGATGTCTTGTTTTGTTGCAACATCTTTTATGGATTTTTTTGCACTATCTTCTATGGTATTTGTGGTGGCATTTTCTTTGGTTATTGTGGTAATATCCTCTATGGTGTTTGTGGTGGCATTTTCTTTGGTGAATGTGGTGATACCATCTATGATATTTCTGGTGGCATTTTCTTTGGAAACTTTGGTGATACCCTCTATGGTGTTTGTTGTGGCATTTTCGTTGGTTAATTCGGTGATACCCTCCATGGTGTTTGTGGTGGTATTTTCTTTGGTTATTGTGGTGATACCCTCTATGGTATTTATGGTGGAATTTTCGTGGGTAAATTTGGTGATACCTTCTGTGGTGTTCGTGATGCTATCAGTTTCTCTTATTATCCTTTCATCCTCTGTATTGTTTGAGGTGGTATCACCTTTTATGTGATTGGTAGAATGTTCTATCTTATACTTCAATTGAAAGATTTTATAACAACTATCTTTACCGGAGTAGAATTCAAATGTAGTTTGAGATTGTCCAAAATAATTTAATGATTCTGGTGAAATAATCTAAAACAGAAGAAAACATTAGTTTCATTAATATTAATATCTGTATTTAAAAAGATTATCATTTAGATCTAGAATGTTGTCTCGGACCAATGTTTTAAGAAAATAAGTCTCACCCAGTCTATTAAAAAAATTTCTGTTAATATCAGCCACTGGAAGCAAAATTCAAATTATGTAAAATGAAATGATTCGTGATTGGTTTATTTAATAAGTGACAGTTTGTTGTACTGAGATGATGAGACGAAGTTTGAATACATTTTCTAAAACGTTGGCACACGTTGTAAGTCACTGTAAAAAGCTTGAAATATTTGAATATTTTTCTTACGTCAGACGAACTACCTACAACACAAGAAAAGCTCATTAATAACTTTTCTATAGCGATATCAAAATGTACCCGAAACGGCTGTACAGCGTACTTGACGATAGCTTAATGCACGGTGGACGATTGGTGAACGCATACATAACGTTGGTCTGACTGATACTACGTAGAGGAAGCAAAATAAAATTACAATAATAAAAATTAACATCGAAACATATGTTGTGAACCAGAGCCCAAAGCTTTATTATAAATTAAAAGAAGTGAATAAATTCCTTTTATTTATGTTTTATGTCATTAGTTTTTTTGTGTAAGTTTTGTTTTTGTTTTGGAAGGGATGTGCATTGTTTTGTTATACTCGGAGGATCAATCTCAAAAGTAAAATGGGTTCAAATAAGGAACTCGAGTATTTGGAATTTAGAATGTACATAATTGAGATTTTATATATTTGAATTTCCAAGTTTAAAGTTGGTATTTCCAAGTTTGCACTGTATCATGTTTTGTAGTATTATGATACACAATTAAACAATATAGATGTACATGTAGTGTCTTTCTGACTATTTGTTCTTAATTAATGGATAAAAATACATGTACAAATCATGCAATTCATCATTAGAATAAAGGTATTCGGAGTTCTCGTTACTAAATTTTCAGGAAAGAAAGAACAGGAGAAAGGAAATGACGTTTTGTCGGAGTGGGTTAAAGATGTCAGGTCATTGATTTTGAAAAGAATCAAATTTTTGAAGGGCTCAATGAGCATTAAAGTAACATCTATATTTAGCAACACTGATGTTGCAGAAACTCTGTCCATCTTACATGACAAAAATGTTGTTGTACCTGTAGACAAAGCACCAAATAACATCATTTGTGTGTGCAAGAAATACTATATTAAATGCTTGGCAATTGAATTAGGGGTTGGTTGTACCAGCAATAGCACCACATTCACAGCTACAACACTGTCGAATGAGGAAATTATTGACAATCACAAATCCGCCATTTCTTCTTGGTGATGACAATGATGACATTCAATATCTGTATTGGATTTTTAAATTACATGAAAATCCATACAAACAGCATATCGTTACAGGGTCATCAAAATGTACCACTAAACCTCTTTCAGTTCTGTTGACTTTAATACTAAGGGCAATAAAATCTGGCCTCCAGAAATATTACGATTGTTGTTATTTTTGAAATTGTGTCGATCAAATGTGGATCCTGAAGAATTCGAAAGAACTATTTGAGATGAAATTCTCAGCTTAAAATCAGTTTCATCTTGCAACAGCATCAAACCTTTCTCTACTCTTTACACTTCTATTAATATTCCGCATGAACAGCTCAAATAACAATTGTCACGGCTGATAAAACGCCAAAATTACAAAAAGAATGGAAACCGCAGGTACAAAAATCTGGTAGAAACAGTAGGACTTACTTTGTCATCAATGAGTCGACAACATATTTGTTCAGTTTGTGTTTTTCAGCAAACAATAGAGATTCCAATGTGCACTAATTGTGCACCTTTGTTTGCTGATTTGTTTCTTCATTCATATGAATATACGATATTGAGATGTGGAATAAGTGTACGCGACACAACAAACATAAACAAACAACAATTCAAAAAATCACAACGGAAAACAGCAAGCAGTCTTCAACATGACCATAGGTCACTGCTTACCGTCTTGCATTGGCCCAAGACTTATAATACAATACAAAAGTATCAAAACCAATCCCTAAATCATCAACGAAAGACTCAATTCTTGACATAAAACATTTAACATAGAATGACAAGGACAAACAAAGGCTTTGGCAAAGTTTCCTGGCTTAGGACAGGCACATATAAAATGTGGCGGGGTTAAACTAGTTTTTTGGATCCAACCTTCCCCCTATTGATAAGCTTGCACAAAGCTACATATAAAACACACTGTAAAACTCAATCGACAAAAGTTCAATTCAGCAAGAAAGAACCTAAGACAAAATACTGTACGAAAACAACAAGACAAGGAGAAACTCACTTGAGAACACTCGAAGTTACTGACAACTAGCTAAGAAACATTTATCGATTGATGTAAAAGAATCAAACACATCAGTTCTAAATCCGACACCCCACGTCAAAACAATGAATGATTAAGAGTTGTATCACCATACAGAACCGACATACTTGATCGCTGTGGTGCTTATAAATAATACAGTGGATACAAAGTGAAAATTTAACGTTTTAAAGTTACTATCAAGCTATCAATATTTCTGCCAAAACATACCAAATGCAAAGATTTTACTAAAACATTGAATTCGTATCCTTTTTTCAAAAGGTTTTTAAGCCAGTTTTTAATTTCCATAAGGTTGCTTTTGAATTTTTGTGCTTTATAAACTACATTACTATAAAAGTCAGGATGAGATATTCCTTTAACAATCAGAAATCTACGTGTACAATCAAATTTGTCGGTGAGATGTCCATATTTATGTGCAAATTTTGTAAAAGATTTGACTAATTTGTGGTAACGGTAACCTTGTTTTAGCAATTTTTCTGTAATAAAACGGTTTTTATCATTAAAAATCAGACACATCACTGCAAATGCGAGCATACCTGACTAATTGTGAAATGTATACCCCGTAAGCTGGAGCTAATGGTACGTCTCCTTCAAGAAACGGAAAATTAACTATTGGGAATGAAAAGTCATCCCGTTTATCATATACTTTAGTGTGTAATCTACCATTGATAATGCTTAAGTCCAAATCTAGAAATGGACATCTACTGTCGGTTGAGTTTGCTTTATTTAGGGTTAATTCTTTAGGATATATATCATTTATAAAATTTGAGAATGTGGGGTTGTTTAGAGCAAGTATGTCATCTAAGTACCTATATGTATTGTTAAAAGTTTCGATAAGGTGGTTTTTGTTTGGGTCTTTCTGTAGCTTGGCCATAAACTGTGATTCGTAACAATATAAAAACAGATCAGCTATGAGTGGAGCACAATTGGTTCCCATTGGAATTCCAATGACTTGGCGATATATTTGTTTACCGAACCGGATGTAAATATTATCTAAAAGAAAGTTTAATGCAGTAATAACTTCTATGTCGGTCCAATAAAACATAACCTTTGTGGGTTTCGTTACTAAAAAACGATTTTCTAAATACTTGTGACACTTTAGAACAGATGTAGTCACTTTTAGATTTGTCAAAGCACCATTTAATTAAATATTCAAATTTCTTTTTGATATGATTGTGAGGTAGATTAGTATATAAAGTGGAAGAGTCATAGCTGTCTACGGATTGAAAAGTATTTTCAAATGCTCGAAGTTTGTCTAAAACATCAAGAGAATTTTTAACACTCCAAAAATGATTTATTCCACTATTTTCGAAAATTTTATCACAGTATCGGATGATAAATTCTTTCATTGTAGTTAAAGCAAGAGACAAGACTTTAGAAATATTGGTTAAGGAACATTTACTTGATGCAGAAACTAAACGGGATTTATATCGGTTTTTGTGTAATTTAGGTATCCAGTACATAGTAGGTAATTTATTGTATGTAGGGGCTGCTCGAAGTGCTGTGGTTGCTATGACATGATCGTCAATAATACTGGTTTCTGTAGCTTGCACGGGAACGAAAGTACATGAGCCTTTAATTTCGTGATAATATTTACGACATACCACAACAACATTGTTAGCCGCTTTATCCGCAGGAACAAAAACATATCGTGAACCTAATAATTGTAGTTTTGATTTAATTCTGTTTATATAAGTTTGGGGTCGATATTCTACAAAGGTGTTTTGAAAATGGCTTATTCGTAATTTTACAATGGATATGAATTTATTCTTAAACTTGTCTAAAGATTTGGAATCTGCTCCTTCTCGTCTAATCCAGGTTTACACAATCAAAACAAGAATTCCAATTAATTTTCGAAGGAGGTCTGAATTTTGGTCCCTTTTTCAAGAATTTAATAACATTTGGGTCATCGACAATGTTTAGGTCGCCAGTAACAATATGGCCACAAGGAACATATCTAAAGTCCGAATTAGCACAGTCGCATGATACAGGAATATTCGAGTCTAGGTCTTCATCTGTAGTGATGGACGTATAGTTAAAAATAATGTTACTTGTTGGTTTTTTATATTTATAAGATATGATTGGAGGTTCAGTATTTGTAAAATATGGTGGTATTAACTCTTTAATAGAAGGATCCATAAAAAAACTAGAAATGTTTATGAAGTCTAGTCCTCTGTTGATGTACGTTCATTTTATAAAATGTCGAATGTGGTCTACAGGACTATCAATTGGGGGGAAAGTTTAAAGTAACACAAGAGGCTCCCAGGAGCCTGAATCGCTCACCTGACATATGTGCCTGATGTAAAGGTTATAAGGCAAAATCTATTTAACGTTGAAAGGGTCATAAGATTAATAAGGGGGTCATCTGACAATATGGTGGATCTAAAGGTGCTGATCACTGTTGTTCTCAATCAAAATCTAAAAATCTGTCACCCTTTTTGAGTTATTTGCAAAAAAATGCAGTTTAACCTAATGTTCTATTTTTAGCCACAGCGGCCATGTTTTACAACCAATCAAAAATCCCCACAACAGTTCTATACACCTAATAATAATAAACAATAATACCAAGTTTGGTTCCATTTGGACTTAAAGTGTCAGAGGAGTTAACATTAACAATATAAGGAAATGCAGTTAAAATGCTCAATTTTGACGTTCCAAGGGCAATAACTTCTCAAAGGAAAGGTCCTACAACGTTGACCCTGTTACAAATTTTGTAGATCTTGATGCGCTTAACAATATGCAATTTAAATTTCTCAAATATCTTGTATAGTTTTCAAGATATTGAGCTAAACAGGTGCAAAATTTGCAAAAAATCCACAAAAAGGGCAATAACTCCTACATGGGTTGCTGGATTTTCTTAAAAATTTCAGAGCTGGTAGATCTTGAGGTGCTGACCACTTTTGTTTCCAATCAAAATTTTGAAATCTGTCACCGTTTTAGAGTTATTTGCAAAAAACTGCCATTTACCTCTATGTTCTATTTTTAGCCACAGCGGCCATGTTTTACGACCAATCAAAAATCCCCACATCAGTTCTATACACCTAATGCTAATAAACAACTATACCAAGTTTGGTTCCATTTGGACTTAAAGTGTCAGAGGAGTTAACGTTTTCATTAACAATATAAGGAAATGCTGTTAAAATGCTAAATTTTGACGTTCTAAGGGCAATAACTCCTAAAAGGAAAGGTCCTACAACGTTGACCCTTTACATATTTTGTAGATCTTGATGTGCTTAACAATATGCAATTTAAATTTCTTAAATATCTAGTATAGTTTTAAAGATATTGAGCTAAACAGGTGCAAAATTTGCAAAAAATCCACAAAAAGGGCAATAACTCCTACATGGGTCATTGGATTTTCTTCAAAATTTCAGGGTAGGTAGATCTTGAGGTGCTGATTACTTTTACCCAGGCCAGAATTTTGATATCTGTAGCCGTTTTTGAGATATTTGCAAAAAACTGCATTTTACCCCTATGTTCTATTTTTAGCCATGGCGGCCATGTTTTACGACGAATCAAAAATCCCCACATCAGTTCTAAGCACCAAATGCTAATGAACAACCATACCAAGTTTGGTTGCAATTGGACTTATGGTGTCAGAGGAGTTAACGTTTTAAAAAGTTTACGGACGACGGACGACGGACGACGGACGGACGACGGACGCTAAGTGATGACAATAGCTCACATGACCCTGACCCTTCGGGTCAGGTGAGCTAAAAAAGCGCTAATAATGAGTGCGCCTTCATATAGGGGACTGGCATGAGATATGGTGTTACAATCCAATCTAATTTTATTTAACTTAGAAACGGGTATAGAGCATAGTTTACAAAAAAGATTGTGTCGTCCGTTATTCTTAAATATTTTAACAAGATTGGTGATGCTTAAATTAGAACGATGATGTTTTCTAACATTACGATTTATTCGTATACCATGCGACCGTTTGTTCCGTTTACGAGGACTTATTAAATTCAGTACATTGATATTTGTTCCCCTGTCCCATAATGTTATCGTATAGCATTCTTCTTACAATCTCTACTAGACTAAAGTGATTGTAGACTAGCTCTCTCTTTGAACATCACGTTCTGTTATATTGATGATGTCTTTTCACTGAACAATTCTCGATTTGGTGACTTTCTCCATCTCATATATCCTCAGAAACTTAATTGAGATAAAGGACACAACGGATTCTAGGAAGTTTGCTTTATATTCAGATCTACATTTCGAAATTGACTCTTAAGGAAGATTTTCAACAAAGCTCTATGACAAACATGATGACTTCAACTTTCCAAAAGTCAATTTTCCCTTTCTGTAGAGCAACATTCCGTTCACTCTTGCTTATGGAGTCTTCGTATCAGAGCATCACGTTTTTCACAGAAATTGCTTACTCAGGGTTATGTTGCTCCACGGTTGATGTCTTCACTCAAGAAAATTTACGGTAGACACCGTGAACTGGTAGACAAATATGGGATTTCTATCTCTCAAATGAGTGCAGATGTTGGTTTGTCGTAGAAAGCTAAGGAGTAGAGCAACGAAGGCCTCAAATCAGCCCGGTATTTTGACTCATTTTCAAGCTATTTCAATCTTTCGTAAATTAAACTAAAATGAGTTAAGGTTTAGCTGATCTTTTCATATCTGTAAGATTTAACAAAAAAGATTACATCACAGGTTAAGCGTTGACATTTCAAACACGCCCCAAATTGTAAAATTCTTAATTTTCACACATTTCACTGTCTTCTCTTCATATTTTGTCATAATTAGTATTCGTCAACAATTGTAAATTTTTGAAAAGAAATTTATAACATAAAAATACACATTTTATCACAAAATAATTTTGGTCGACGGGTGTGGCCATTTTCATATTCATCGATCTATATATGAAAATCAAGGGAAAATGTCAAATATCGAGGGTTTTCACAAAATAGACTGATTTTTAGCTCACCGTTTTCCTTGTAAATAAACAATTCAACCAAAAGATGGACACCAAACCAGCAATTACAAGCAGGTACATGTAAATCAAAATTGAATTTTTGGGCCAATTTTGGGCCTTTGTGGCTTTACTCCTTTGTTTTGTCTTCCTTTATCGAATGTGACAAGCTGAATTGGAAATTAGCAACACGACGGGTGTGTTATAGCAGGCAGGAACCGCGTACTCTACCGAAGCACCTGAGCTTACTCATGTTACGACTTAAGTTCGCGTTGTTGATTTCCGTTCGGTTGATTTTGTGTTTTTTCGCGCTGTTCTTGTTCGTGCTTACCAGTTTTGTCGTTGCTCTATAGGACTTTTGACCTTCGAATGCCCCATTGGTGCCTCTTTGCTTCTTTTACCATTTTGGTTTAAGCCACCAACGAGGAGTTTAGAAAACATGTTTGAGGGCCCTTATGTCAACGTAATACAACAAATCACCAATATATAACCTACATTTGAGATATTTCTGTTCTGTTTTTGTATTTTTTGTCTTTTTTTGTGGGATGGGGGGGGGGTAATTTGGCTAAACTTGTAAGCTCAAGCAAATGAATTTCATACGTTACTCCAGTGTTTGTGAACAAAAAACTGATTTCCATGAAAGAGAGATTATAATTCATTTTTTTAAATTAAGATCCCTCAAAAGGCAGCATCATTACAATAATAAGATATGTTAACCAAAAACGTTTTGTCAATCGTGACGCTCTGCCAAAGAAATCGATGTAACTCCTGCCTGCTTTGGACTAACGAATCAATATTGTGATACTTTAACACCATACATACATGTAATTGTATAGATACGATTACCAGCGAAAAAAAAGGATGAATTAATGTACTTAACAATTACCACTAATGTTTATGTAGATACATTTTTGTTTTGGGTTGTTTTTAATCTGCAGAACAGTTTGATTCAATTTCTGTAAATAATAAATGTTCTCAATTTCAAATTCACAAACCTGAATCTCCTGTCCACTGGAAACTAAAACATCTTCAAACTCTGGCGACTGAACTTTAAACCCTTCATTTGCCCAGAATTCTCTACGTTTGTTTCCGTCTGATTTATTGGCACACTCTACTACGATCTTAAACACTCCATTTCCAATATTTTTAGTCATTGTAAAAATCTCAACACTGTATTCCTTTCGTGTTACTTGTGTGGCAACCTGAGCCCCATAACGAGGAAAAGTGTCATCTTGAGTAGCAACCTGGATCCCATAACGAGAACTAGTGGCATCTTGAGTGACAACTTGGGCTCCAAAAAGAGAAGTGGCATCTTTAGTGGCAACCTGGGCCCCATTCCCAGGAAAAGTGGCATTTTGGGCGTTACTGTGGCCGTCTCTGGACTTTTGTACAATAGCGAAACTAAAACAAGTTTATAATAGACATTTTTACCGTAAGCCGAAACCGAATCCGAAACCGAAATCGAAACCGAATGTATGGAACGCAAATACTGTGTCATTATCATAATTTGCTACTTTGAGATGTCCAAAGAACGTTTTTCTTGTGGTTTATTCATTATGCTTTTTGTTTAGTCATTATAAGATAAGATAAGATAAGATATTTATTTGCCAATTATGGTCCCACAGGGGGCTATTACAATTATAAACAATCATGATTTCAAACATACATAGACATAAGAAGAGCTGTAATGAGACAAATAGACAAAAAAAAAAATAAATAAATAAAAAACAAATATCATTAATTTGCCAATATATGACCCCGGCGAGGTTGTTCATTTATAATATAAGGTCTAGAGAACGAGAGATTTGTAAATAACTATATATATATATATATATATATATTATTTATTTTTTTTTTCGATTTTGGGTGCCCTCTGTTTATTTCATATAGGATTAAAAGTATATACTATAGTTACAATTCTACAAGAGTCACCAAGGGACGGTGCTTATGGATAAACTCAAGCCATATTTCATGGACAAGAGTATACCACCTCGTGACTGATGTAGAATCGCAAGATAATGAGGTTAAAATTGAGCGGAGACATTGAATATCTGCAAAAGACGTCAAGGGACAGTGCTTATTTGGATATGTTCTCTGTTAAATTTCATAACATAGAGCAATCCACCTCACGTCTTGTGCAGAACAACAAGGCCTTAAAATCCAAACTACTTATAGGAATTAAGAAACGGTTAAGGAAGCATAATATTTCTTTACCGTTGCGTGGAGACATTGAAGATCTGCAACAGACGCCAAGGGACGGTGCTTGTATGGATATGTTCTCTGTTAAATTTTATAACAGAGAGCAACCCACCTCGCGTCTGGTGCAGAACGTCAAGGTCTTTGGAGTACAAAGAGAAATTAAATTAATAAAATGAAACGAGTGATGTAGAGAAAAAAAGAAGTTTTACTATTATTAAGCAATTAAATGGGCAAGGTCAGTTTAAATTATCTGTAATAAAGGTGCATAATTGGGTTAAGATCTCTTCATTCTCACATGAAAGTAACCAAAGTAGCTTCGCTTCTAGATCAAGTGCACTGAAGTTAACACAGTTCTCTGTGATAATTTTGTTCAGATTCGTACGATCATAATGAGAGCATTTGAATAAAAAATGAATTTCATTTTCAACCTCGCCAGAGTCACATTTCTGACATAGTCGTTGGTCTGGAGGGACACCCTGGTATCTACCCTTTTCGATTTGGAGATGATGGGATGATATTCTAAGCTTGGTCATCCCCCTCCTTCGCTCAAAGTTTTTAACTTTATCTAAGTATTTCTCAAACCCAAAGGTGTCTTTAAACTTGACATATGTTCTTAGTTTTCCTTCTTTATTTTGTTCTCGCTTATTTTTCCATTCTGCTATAAAAGCATCTCGAACGTGACTTTTTATGCATTGTTTTTTTAACTTATTTTGCCCCTGAAGACAGAAGTTTGGTGTGTTTTTTATTATCATATTTAACGCCCCATACCAAGATGATTTCTTTTCATAGTGTAATTTTTTGGAATGGGAGAAGGCGTTTTGTAAGAGTGGAAATTCCTCTATGTCGTGCTCCAATCTTTGCCAATAATTTAGCATAGACTTAACAATGTCATAGTACAACGGGAAGCGACCGAGTTCTGATAGCACTGCATAATTTGTAGCTTTTTTATTGACGCCAAGTATTTGTTTGCAGAATTTAACATGTAGTTTTTCGCTTATTAAGTTGTTGTATATTTTGTCAAAAGGTAAAGAATCACAATTTCTGTATTTAGGTGTGTGACAGTTAAATGTTCCCCATATTTCACAACCATAAAGAAGGATTGGTTTGATAGTATGATCAAACACATGCATGCTTGTTTTAAGTTTTGGGTTTAAGAATAAAAACTCTTTACTTAATTTGTAGTATGCTTTTAGCGACTTTTTATAAAGTTCATTCTGAGCGAAGGAAAAGGTGCCAGAGGCTGCAAAATAAATTCCCAAATACCTATACTGTTGTACACATTCTAATTCATATTCATTATATTTAAAAGAATGTTTAATGTGTCTGCCTGCCTTGTTGAAGACCAGAATTTTTGTTTTAATAGGGTTAAGTGATAAGCACCAGTCCTTACAGTATTTGTGAAGAATGTCTAGTTTATTTTGAAGACCTTTAGCTGATGTGGATAATAAAATCATATCATCAGCATACAAAAGACAGCTAATAGGTTTACCATTAAGAAATACTGGATCCACTGAGCTTTCTAAGTAGGTTGGTAAATCATTGATAAAAATTTTGAATAAGTTAGGGCTCAGATTATCCCCTTGCTTGACTCCCAAGTTAATTGGAAAAAAACTTGTTATATTATTGCCAATTTTGACACAAGAACTGCTTACTTCATACATGTTCTTGATGATGTTATAGAATAAAGATCCTACACCTATTTTCAACAGCTTGAGTTTCAGACCAGTGTGTATAACTGTATCAAAAGCTTTTTGGAAATCAACAAAGCAGGCATACACTCTTCCTTCTTTACTCTGACAATATTCATCAATTATACATTTCAATATAAACATGTGGTCAGTGGTCCTCGCTTTTCTTGTAAATCCCACCTGACACTCGTGTATAATCTTATGTTTTGTAAGAAAAGAGTCAAGTCTGGTATTCAAAACACTATTGAATAGTTTGCCAATTGCACTTGTTACTGCTATTCCCCTGTAATTATTTGGATCGGATATATCATTAGCCTTGAAAATTGGTACTATGAATCCTGTTGCCCATTGCTTTGGATAGATACTGTTAGCAAGGCATGAATTGAACAATTTTGCAAGTAAAGGGATTAATATTTCTTTTCCACATTTAAGCATATTATTTGAAATGTTGTCCAAACCAGGGGCCTTGTTAAACTTTAATTTAGATATAGCTTTCGCTATTTCCTCTTTGGTAATACTTATATCAAGTTCATTAAATATCTTTTCTTTTTCTTGAGTGTCAAGTAGGAAATCAAGATTTTTGAGGCGGTTCTTAAAGGTTATCTTAGCTTCATTAAGTGCTTTGAAATGAGTGACCCATGCAGATGGTTCAACAGATGAGCTTTTCTGATCCTCATTTGGTTTCCCTTTTAGTTCATTGAGTAAATTCCAATAAGCTTTTGGATTTTCTTCATGTAAGTTTTCAAGTTGAGTAAGAATAGAATGTTTATATTGTCTGAACTTGTATTTTCTTAGTTTTTTGTATTCCCTGTATAGTTTATAATAATGATTTTTGATACTTTGATCTTTGGGAATTTTGAATAAATTTTGCCATAATCAATTAAATTAGATTTGGATTTACCAAGATCTTTATCAAACCACTTTTGGTGATTATGGTTAATTTTTTTCTTTATTTGTTTTCTCTTCAAAGAAATGTTTGCTGCAGAAATGATCATGTCAACTAGCTCATCTGCTGCTCCATCCACTGTGGTACATACATTATCAATACATGTTTTATCAAATTCTTGTAATCTTTTTTCTACCCCCTCTGACCCCAGTGCAAGGAGGAATTTTTCAGGCGAATTGTCTGACCAAATATAATTTGGAGTAAGATTATGCATATCATTTTCCAGGTTTAATTTTGTACTTTTAATAAACTTTGCTGACATCGCCCATTCCAGCTTGCAATGAGTATCAGACAGGGTAGGAAGAAATTCTGATACTCGAAAGTATAAAATTTGATCCAGGATGCCCTCAGACAAAATTACATAATCAACTACACTTTGTCCATTAGGAGTATAACATGTGTAGTGACCAAACATATCCCCAAGGGTTCTACCATTCAAGATTCTTAATTGATTTGCAATATATACCCATTATGATATGGGCTTGTGTACTGAAATGACCCATTTGAAAGTCTGAAAAGGCGATGGTGAAATCAGTAACACGAATGAGTATAACACGAAGAATCAGGCAACCACCTAACATCAATCAGCATCGTATTTCAAGTCGTTTTAAACTTTACAATGATTTGTGTTGGTTTTTTATCTTTGTTAATTTATAAAGTTTGTTACTACATGTAAAAATGCATCATATTCAGTCTTTTATGATGCAGATGCATAACACTGTTTTGGACATAGAAACATTATGTAATAATCAGAGCTACTGTTTATCAAATCTGTATTTAATTTGTAAACGTTTTTTTTTGTTTCACTCTAAGTCTTTGTGTTTGTTTTTGTTTGCTGCAATGTGTACTTCACGACAATTGTGATCCTGATACTTCCGATCGATTTTCCGTAGCAGCAACGAACTCAACTTGTTTGCCATGGCTTTGTTGCTTTAGATAATAGTAGTTGATTCGTTTTTACTTTTCGATTCAATTTTGATGATGATAACTTTTATCTAAATTTTATGAAAAATGTTTGTTACTATTCTCTACAACATCCTAGTCTTCTTGTCTGAAATACTTAGTTCTTGGGATTGCTCTGTGCATTAACGTGTTTAGCAAAAACGAATATCCAAATATGTGAACTTTTATTGGATGTCTTTTGTATATGCCATGTATAACAAAGGTCTAATGACAGTGCATTGTAGAACACCTATGAGTGCAAGGTTCTATTTGACTCGGAATCGATTTTCCAAGCTAAATAGTTTCGTTATTAATTTTATTTATCCCCCGTTTAAAATCTGTTGATGAAATAGGGGCACTTTTATGTTATATGTTTAAAACTTGAATATCTTTATCATTATCCGATTTGGAATGGCAAGAATTGACAGTACCTTTATCGGAAGAAGCAAAGAGGCCCAATGGGGCATTCGAGTGTCAAAAGTCGGGAAAGGCAACGACAAAATCGGTAAACACGAACAAGAACAGCATGAGCAAACTCAAAACACATAATCAACTGAACAGAAATGAACAACGCGGACTTAAGTCGTAACAAGAATTAACTCAGGTGTTCTGGAAGAATAAGCGGTTCCTGCCTGCTATAACACACCTGCATCGCTGATCACTTCCTATCCATTTTTGTAAAATCCGATTAAGGAAGACAAAACAAAACTGTGACAAACCAAAATCTGCACACATCTGAGGGATAGAAATCCTATATTTGTCTACAAGTACGTGGTATCTACCACAAAATGTTTTGATTGAAGACAGCAACCGAGAAGCGACATTATCCTATGTTAGTAATTTCTGTGTCAAACGTGACGCTCTGCTAGGGAAATCGATGTAATTTCCGCAAGCTCTGGAGTAACAAATCAATTATTATACGAACTTCCATAGGCTGGAGTGGACGGAATGTTGCTTCACAAGAAGAGAAATTTGGTCGTTGAACAAGGAAATGACACAAGAGACACTGACTGGCTAACAGAGAAATAAGGCTTCATTGGGCACCCAGAAGATGCGTTGACATACAGATTGATGCATGAAATTAACTTTGATGATCAATCTTATATGTCGAAAAAAAGACAATCAGGCAAATTCCACCGGAGAAACTGAAAATTGCAGCAGTCCTGACTTGATATAGAAATCTATAAAATGATGGGTAAAACCAAGTTTTATTGCGCCAACATTTTTCTTCCTTATTGTTCGAAGGGCCCAGTAGTAACACAAAACACAACACTTCCATAATATACAAAAGACAGTGAAGATTATCACCTAAGAACAATAAACAGCCAAAAATAATTAAACCAATCAGGAGTCATTTAATCAGTTATGATTTTGAATTTGTATACCAATGTAACATATTGAAATGAAACCGATTTGGAGGCCATATTCAGTCAACTGTAAGAAGATAATTGAACTATTCATCAGAGTTCTTGAAAGGTAACCGCTAATACACCAACAAAAGAGCTGAATTAGAATGCTGACACTCGCCGAGTAAACAAATGCACAAATAAATTGGACTTTTAAGGTTTACATTTGTAACAATTAACATTTTATCGGACATTCAAAGTTTCAAAAAATAAATGCTTTCTGAACAGTTGAATTCAGTTTCGGTTTCGATTTCGGTATCGGTTTCGGTTTCAGCTTATAGTGAAAATGTCTAGTAACTATTGAGTTTACAGAAGACATGAAACAGTCAGATTGATACTAAAGAAGAAGGAAAAGTTGACGACTGGGCAGTTGATATTATCATAGTTATTCAAAAATTGTCATGATAAAGTATTGATAAAGTCTATACAGCCCTGAGTGTTGACTACAGTTATTAAAGAGTGCTTAAATTTGCAGCCATGCAAATCTTTGAAATGGAGTGGGTCATCAAGTTAAGAATCGTTCAGTGTTTATAGGAAACTGATAATTTCTATTCTTTGTTATTTAGTAGAGTAATGAAGGAAAATAAAATGTAGTGTGTATTACCGACTGCCAGGTATCTTTCAATGTGCACAGCTCCAATTTTTATTCACATAATAAAAACTTAAAAATTTAAATCATGATGTTTACATCCTGATATATGCATATTCATGTACAGCATAAACAACTTAACCGGTTTTTAATACCTGCTTTTGTATTCTGTATTTTACTTTACGTCTTAAGCAGTTTTATACATAACTTACTGAGAATGTTCTTGACATGTGTTTTCCCTTTTCTCATAATCAAAGGTTTCTTCTTTCATTATTTCAAAAGCGACAGAATTTTCTCTCTTTATTAGAGGGACTTCTAGCTCTTTCCAGCTTTCTGCATCGGTCGGCATGTCCTCTGAACATTTTATTACTGTTAGATCGTTTACTGTCAGATCGTTATTTGTGTCTTCTTGTAAAGGCATAGTCATTTTGACCGGTTTTTGTGGGTTATCCGGCATGGAGAGACTCAACACATTACTGAGTAGGACAGGTTCAGTCATTCTTTGATCATCCGAAAGGATGTTATCTGTATATGACACCTAATGGAACAAAACAGAAGCAACATAACAGCCTAACAAAAGCTCACCTCGTTATGCAGATTTGCAGTTGTCAATGAGAAATAATATGGTATTAATAAATGGGTGTTTTTATAATGGCCCTGTTATATGTTCTCGGTCTGCAATAATGGCCCCGAGGTGTTTGTAATGGCCCGATGCAACGCCGAGGGCCATTACAGACTCCGAGGCAACGCCGAGGGCCATTACAGACTCCGAGGGCCATTATTTAAGACCGAGAACATATAACAGGGCCATTCTTAAATCACCCATTTCTTAATACTTTTATTAACCAACTAGAAAATAAACAAATTACACTGAGTGGAGAAGTGAGCTGTAACTCGTAAAACCTTCTTTAGCCCAATATTTCTTTGAAATGCATGTCTAATAGCTCATGACCATTTTATTCTAGGCTTTTACTTTGCCGATGCATAAATCACGTACATTTGTCTTAGATTGATAATAGAAAATTTTAAAATTTATCATTGACATAATTGAGATCTGCTCGTTTCATTTTTTTAATTTTTTTTGTGTTCGTACTATTAAAACTATTTGCAAAATATCTTATTTATTTGAAAAATTATTGTACAAAGTACAAAATATTAAACTAATTAAACTACAGATCATATGATGTGGTCAAATAATAACAATTTTAGTTATTTAATATTTTTAGGGACAAAAATTTCAGGGGATGAGTTAAAATACCAAATTACAACCCATTTCTTTCCCCAAACAAGAACCTCCCTTTAGCAGACAGCAGACATGTAAACATCTTTAAAGTTTGCTTATTTTCTGTATATCAATATTTTATTCAAACTATTGACATTCAGAAGGTTGATTTAGAAACCTGACAGAAACAGACAGGATCGCAGACTCTGTATATAGGTTTATCTTCAGGTAGGAACCATTTACTTTGTTTATATTTTATTATTTGTGAATTACCAGTGCAGCAAAGTTTTAAGGGACATTGGTTTGTTTGAGTTTTTAAATAAAACGTATAAAATAAATCTAAAAACCTTGTTTGATCAAGGTAAAAAAAGATAGCCTATTTAAGAAATTATAAAGGAAACTAAAAGGGTATAAGTGTTAGTTATTCCCCTGAGGGCGGATGCCCGATGGGGGATAACTGATTTATACCACGGGACTGTAGAGGGTGCTAAATGAAAGTTTATGATAATTAATGAGGGGGGTCTTTCGGGAATTTAGCCTTATCTACTGATAAAGCATGATTAATGCAGGGTATCTTGTTACATTTTATGACATAGTGGTATAAAACATCTAAATGTGAAATGGCCATTGAGTTACATGCAGTATAAGCCATCTACAACAAAATAAATTAATTCGGAGAAAATCAAATGGTAGTATAACCCTATTTCCAACGTGTAACATTTCATACTTTTTTAATTCAAATTGCTAAAACATCTGAAGTAAAATGATGTCGGCCATCTTGTTTCAAATCCATTATGGCCCTGTTATAATGCCCTGTTTTTTCATAATGGCCCTGTTTGGCATTTCATTAAGTAAGGGCAGATAGACTAATAATCTACTTATTTGGTTAATAATAGACGATTATGATATGTGGAATACGTATACGCGACACAACCAACATTAAAGAAACGGCAATTTAAAAAATCACAATGGAAAATATTATTTAAGTATAGCTTGCTATAGCTAATTTCTTACTTCGTTAAGCGGACATGTGACCTACACAAAGCTTGTTTGGTTTATATGATGCTTCTTCCGGGGCCAGTAGATTAAGACTGCCTCAAATTATATATATATATTATGGTCTACACTTAGAAATAAGGAGAACATCATGTTTTTGTACTAGGCCTCTACGTCTAAGGTGAGTACAGACATTTAAGAGTTTGTCATAATTTAGTTACGTATTAGTAGAGTTTGAGTTGCTATGTACTCTTCATTTTATTTTATAGTGGAAATCGTTTAAAGGAAGCTAAGAGAGAAAATCCACATTAAATAATTGATCTTACCTTTAATTCTATTGATCCTTTTTCGGTAAAGGTGTTCTTTGGTATATCGATCTCGGCGCCTGGCTCCATTTCAGGTTGTATTGTCATAGGTTCATCGGAAACTTCAAACACCTCCTTTACTTCTTTTTTGACAATGCAGAATGCTACCGAGTCTGTTTGTAACAACAAGTTTATCAAAACTTTGTACTGGTTTTTCTAGAATGAAATAGAATGAATAATAAATTCATGTCGAAAAATCTGTTACTCAGTTGCAATTCATGTCGAAATATTTGTTACTCAGTTGCAACAACACAGAATTATTTCTTTAAAATAAATAAAACAAAACCAAAGCAAAACCTTACAAGCTTGGTCTTTGTGTTCAGGACAAAATTGTGTTTTTTCTAAAACATTCGAAGTTCAACTTAAACAAATGAAAAAAAGGTTAATCTGAATGATAAATCGTTTTAAATTTAAATTGAGGAATTGTTAAACAAATCATTTAAAAGGGAAAAAATACACGTGTCAAATGTTGGATATATTAAACTTTCGTCATAACTAAAACTGCGGTGTTGATTGCTTATCAGCTTGAGGGGGTATTTAATGGAGGGAATTCGGAATTGAAAGCAATTGGAGCAGGTGTTCTACAAGGTACCTTTTCCTGTCCAACCTCATTGATTGTCCCAACAGTATATGTGGACACATAAAGTCGACTGCTCACTTTTTACTCATGTGTCACAGATAGACTCATATTTATAGACATTCATTTTTTTCTTTAAACTTTTACGTTCCTGTTAATCTTTAGTTGCTTTTATATGGATTAGAGTGTAAGAAGCAAAAAAGTACTGAGGGGGCATTTGGATAACAAAAATTCAAAAGAACAAAGGCAAAACCAGTAAACAAGAAAGAGAACAGCACGAAGAAACACAATATATTAAACACAAAAAACAACTGAAAAGCAAGCAACAACGCGAACTTAAAGTCGTAACAAGATTGAACTTAGTTGCTCCGGAAGAGTAAGCAGTTCCTGCGTCATGCTCTGCTAAGGAAATCGATTGTGATACGTTTAACGCTTAAACAAAGCACTGATATATTCCTAAGAGTTCCTAAATCACCATAAAATAAACGTTTTCTGAGGAAAATGCATTTAACATTAATAAAAAATAAAAAATATGTAGTTTTGTAGAATTTCGGCCAAATACATATCTAAAAAGAATTAAGACAAAAATGCGTTCACTTAGTTCACAATACGTTTTCGTTCCTGCAGACAAAGCTGCCAATAATGTCGTTATTGTATGACGAAAATATTACCTTGAAGTGTTGATGCAAGAAATTAAAAGCTCCAACACTTTTATTCGCGTTCAATCTACAGAATGTAGTATTATTGAGGACCATATTTTAAATACCACATCACTACGAGCCGCTCCTACATACAATAAACTACCTACAATGTACTGGATCCCTAAATTACACAAAAATCCTTATAAATCTCGTTTCATATCTGCTTCAAGTAAGTGTTCTCTCACTAATATTTCTAAAGTCTTATCACTTGCTTTGACTACTATGAAAGAATTTATTATTCGATACTGCGAAAAGGTATTTGAAAACAGTGGTATAAATCATTTTTGGAGTGTGAAAAATTCGCTCGATGTTTTAGACAAAATTCGCGCTTTTGAAGGTACTTACCATACAGTTGATAGCTACGATTTTTCTACTTTGTACACTAACCTTCCTCACTGTCTTATTAAAAAACAATTTGAATATCTGGTTAAATGGTGTTTCGATAAATCTAAAAGTGACTATATCTGCTCTAAAGTTTCTAAATTATTTAATAAATCGTTTTTTAGCAACGAGACTCATAAAGGTTACGTCAATTGGACTGATGCAGAAATGATAACTGCTCTAAATTATCTTTTGGACAACATTCATATTCGTTTTGGGAGAACAATTTATCGTCAAGTCATTGGTATCCCTATGAGAACTAATTGTGCCCCACTTATTGCTGGCCTTTTCTTGTATTGTTATGAATCCCAATTTATGGCAAAACTTCAAAAGGACCCCAACAGACAACATCTCATTGAAACTTTTAATTATACGTCATACAGATATTTAGACGACATTCTTTCACTAAACAATCCCACATTTTCTAATTTTAATTACGGAAATTTATCCCAAGGAATTAACTTTGAATAAATCTAACCTTTCTGGTGATAGATGCCCATATTTAGATCTAGATTTAAGTACAATCAATGGAAAATTACACACTGAAATATATGATAAACGGGATGACTTTTCATTTCCCATTGTGAATTTTCCTTTTCTAGAGGGAGATGTACCAGTTGCTCCGTCTTACGGAGTATATATTTCACAGTTGGTAACATATGCTAGGATCTGCAGTGGTGTGTCTGATTTTAATGATAAAAACCGGTGTATTACAAAAAAAATTACTAAAACAAGGATATCGTTACCACAAATTAGTGAAGTCGTTTACTAAGTTTTATCATAAATATCTATACCTTATTGGAAAATTTAACTGTACACGAAGACTTTTGATTATAAAGGGAATATCCCATCCAGATTTCTACGGTAATGTTGTTTATAGAGCAAATAAATTCAAAAACAGTCCTTTGGGAATGCAAAATTGGCTTAAAACTTTATTAAATAAAGGTTATGAAATGGATATTTTAGTAAAATCTTTGAATTTAGTCTTCTTTGGTAAAAATATTGATAATTTGATACTTACTTTAAAATGTTAATTGCCTTTTTATACTTATGTCATTTTTGAGCATTACAGCGGTCAAGTGTGTCGGTTTTGTGTGATGATGCATCATCAAATCATAAGTGTTTGACGTGTTGTGTCGGATTTAAAATCGACATACTTGATTTTTTTACATCAGTCGATGGATGCTTCTTAGCTAGCTGTCAGTAACTTCGAGTGTTCTCAAGAGAGTATCTTTACGTCCCGTTAATTATGTCTCCCAAACAAAAGTTTGGGAGACATATTGTTTTTGTACGGTTTCTTATTGTTAAGTCGCCCAAAACATAGTTTTGGGGACTTATTGTTTTTGCACCGTTTCTTATTATTATTATTATTATTATTCTTCTGATTCTTAATCATGAAGCTGTCCTCCCTAATACAAGAAAACGGTTCAAGGAAATTGAATAATACTTTTTGGATTAGATAGTGGGTCACTCAAAGGTGTGTAATCAAGTTTTGAAATTTTCAAGATGGCCGCCGTTTCAAAATGGCGGCCGTCGGAAAAAGTGGGCGGAAAATTTTTTTTCGCCGGATCGTCTTGAAAATTTGTCATCTGGATAAAGCGGGTATGCTGAGTTCAAATCTGTGACCAGATTTAAAATCCGACTTCCGGTTTCAAAATGGCGGCCATTTTACTACACCCGCCCCCCTTAAGAATGTGAACTTTGTCCGATTTCAATGAAATTTGATTTCTATACATATTTTATTGTACTGAATGGGAAGAAATAAAATCCAAGGCGATTTTGGGCGACTTGTGTGTTGGCATCCCAACACAAATTATAGCTAGTTATTCTTCTTTTTTCTTTTTTCTTCTTCTTTCCGTAGAATGTTGTCCGCGCATTTTCTCAGAGATGCATTGTTCAATCAATATGAAACTTTAGGAATATATTAAGGGTGACCTGAAGTTTTGCAAACGACTTTTAAAATTTTCAAAATGGCCGCCGTTTTCGTGGAAATAGGAAAAGGTCATTATATAGGACATTGCGATATCTCGGTAAACTAGGTGCGCAGGATTCTGAAATTTTGTAGGTTGATAGAGAAAAGGGAGCTCTTTAATAATACGAAAAAAAAATTTGAAGCGATATTTGCGGTTTTCGTGTTATTAACGAAAATGTGATTTCAAGGGAGATATTTTTAACAAAAAAATCAAAGTGCTCTGATTATGATGAAAATTGGTATACTGATAGATTATGATGTAATACTCTATAACTAAAATTAAAATTTGACGATGGCAGCCATTTTGAATCCAAGATGGCCGCCGCCAAAATTTCAAAGTGCTCAGATATACATGAAAATTGATAATTAGGGTTTTTTGACATGCGGAAGAGATTTATGGCAATGGGAGTTTGTTTGGGAGACATTCTGTGTTGGCATCCCAACACAATCATACCTAGTTACTTGTTGTCCTTTTGTCTCAGATACTCTCTTGTTGAATTGAACTTCTATCGATTTAATTTTTACTGTGTGTTAGTTTGTGCTTTGTTATTGATTATCATTAGGGGGAAGGTTGGCGCCTAAAAACTAGTTTAACCCCGCCACATTTTAATGTGCCTGTCCTAAGCCAGGAATCTTTATCAAAGCTTATGTTTGTATTTAGTCGAATTTGTGTTAATTGTTTTTTAGTCAAGAAGAGGGTCTTTCAATGCACTTTGGGATTGGGCTTGAATCATATGTATTTTATTTTCAATCCAGGGGCCAATTGAAAAACGGCGAGCAGCGACCGCTGGTCACATTGAAGGCTGCTGGCTGTTTTCCATTGTGGATATTTAAAATATACGTTTATAATGTAGGTTGTGTCGCGTACACTTATTCCACATCTCATTTTCTTCTATCTTTATTTCTTATCTAGTACCTTTTTTCTCATTTCGTAAATTTAGTTAAACATCTTTGTTGTTAGAAATATTGTTTGATTTTATACATCCCTTTATGTGGCATGAATAATTTCTCACCTTAGTTGTATTTTCAGTTTCGGAGACGGACAGGGACAGGGTTAGCTATTTATACCTTGTTTCCAAATACTTCTGCTTACATATGTGTGTATGTTTGCTGTTTAATGTCTTCAACTTTTCAAATGAAATGTGTTAAAACTATAATATAAGACACTGAAATTTGGGGCAAAATAAGGCCTTAGAGCCCCTACCTCTTTGTCTTCCCATGTTTGTTCTATATGTACGTCATTCCACAGGTTTGTTTGAACTATATGCAAAGTTTCATTTCGTGCTGGGTGCCAATTCACCGAAACTTCAAGCTGTAACCGGGGAGGTTTTTTACCGAATGTGGTAAGTTCTATTACGTCACTGAAAAAGGTGTCATCTGCTTCTTTTAGGTTCTTCATCGTTGACAAATATGCTAGGTCAGTTTTGCAACAATATACAAAATAGGGAAAGTGCCATGAGCTATCCTTGATGATAGTAATGTCTAATTTGTCAAACTTATATCCATTTGATGGGATAAGATACTCTACACCAAATCGAATGGATCTGGAAAGAAAACAGCAACAATTCACAGGTCAGTTTAATTTCAACAATGTGGTATTTGCTTTAATGCTTAACTTATATTATGCTTTCTAATATATTTTTACATTTGTATTTGAACAAATATCAACATACCTTTTTTTCAAGAAAAGAGAATAATAAATTTACCAATGGGGTATCCGAATGTCAGAAGTCCGAAAGGGAAGAGACAAAACCAGTAAACACCAACAAGAACGGGACAAAAACAAACAACATGTAAAACATGGAAACACAAAATACTAAATATCAATCAACAACGCGAACTCCAGTCGAAACAAGAGTGAACTCAGGTGCTCCGGAAGTTTATGACAGTTGGGGTCCTGAGTTGGAACAGTTCTAGGACTGTCAGAGATGTTAGAACAGGTCTCAACAGTATTGACAATAACAGCTTTCTTTTCCTGTGCACATGAATATAGTCTTGTGCAGATGTACATGCGAGTTTGCTTTTAGACTTCAATATTGGTACTTAACAATGTAACACACTGTACATGTTTTGTCCAGTAAAAAAAGAAGAAATTTACAAGTGGTTCGGTTACAAATACACATCAGGCGTAGATGTAATCATCAAATAAGACACGTGTATAAATAGTACGATTTGTAACATATACACTGAAAACAAAGCGAATATGAAAACAAATCAAATTAATTAACATATTATTTAGTCCACCTGTCCTCTGTTCTAAAGGCGTTAAAGGAACTTAAATTTGCAATCTGTTTAACTAGTAATAATAAAGTCAGTAACTATTTTAATTTTTTCGCAGAAAACAAATTGTTAGCCGGTAGCCGGAGATTCTGTTTTGAATCTTTTAATTGAACTAAAGTCAAATAACTGTAATTTCTAATGTTCACTTACCCATACTGAAAACCAGATAGCAGATCGTTTTGTTGTATAAGGAGGTCGAGGATTTCGTCAGCCCTCTTCCTCCCTGATTTGCTATCCCTTGTGATGGTGGGCCCCACCCAGTCAATTAGGGTGGGCTCAGCCCCAAACTTACACAGGAGTTGTAACATGCATTTGTCTTCTCGTATCACTGATAATTCAAGTGCACTTTGTCCTTGCTGACCATAAGAATAGAAAATATATACCCGAGGTAAAAAAGAAACTTGCATTCCTATCCAAAATCAAAATGTTCCCATTTTTTTCTCTCAGAAAATTGAAAAAAATAAAACTACATGTACCGAGTTGACATTTTCACTGAAAGACAAGTGGATAATCCAGATCATTTTGGGGTTAAAAACAATTAATGTCATGCATCGAATTTTCAAATAGATATATAAATGTTGTGTTTAAGTTGTAATTTTGTACAAGTTATAACAAGAACAAAATATTTGTACAAGTTATAACTTGTACGGACCAAAAATACAAGTTATAACATGTACAATTTTAGCGTGTACATGTTATAACTTGTACAAAATAATGACAAAAATGAGGTTTAACTTGTACAAAATATTTTAATTGAAAATGTTCTTATAATACTATTGCTTTCGACTATAATAAAGGGTTAGAAACCAAATTAAAAACATATTATCTTTTAAAAGAAAATAAAGAATTTAAAATCAAAATTACAGATCAAAAGATGATCATTATCAAATGTCAAACACGAAAGGACAAAAAACCAATGACATACTAAGGAAACTGAATCTGTTGAACATTCATAATGATCCTGTTTTGGTACAGACATTTCAAAGGGAATGGGTGTTGATTTAAAGCGGATTTTATAGCACAAAACATCCTCTTCCATGGCAAAAAAAAAATGACAACAAAGTTCCTGACAGTTAATTTTGCTCCGCCAGACGCGCATTTCGTTTACAAGACTCATCAGAGGTGCTATACCCAAAATATTGAAAAAGCCAAACACTATATGATTATGTAGAGCATAGAACAATAAAACCAAAAATATTGAACTGGAAACCAAATCATGACTAAGAACATCAACCGAAGTCTAGGGTAGGAAGAACATTAGGGGTAATACCCCCTTCACATATACGATATTCTCTTACGAGTTGTTACGATTTTCCAAATTTAAAGTTTTACGAGTTCTTGCGAGATTTTCTACCAACCTTTTACGATCTATTTCCGAGTTGTCACGATTTCGTCAGTTGTGCGAAAATTTTTCGCGCTCCCGTCCAGAGACGATACGAATTTTATTTTCGAAGTGTTTATGAGCATGTTATGGTGCCTTTACAACGTCTTTACGAGTGATTTGCGATATTGGAAATTACATCGTAACTAACTCGCAAACCACTCGTTAAAGAATTCCTTTGCGAGGTCTTTCCGAGTTAGTTACGAGTAAAGGCGAGTCATTTACGATCTCTACGAGTTCTTAACGAGTTATTTGCGATGTATTTACCAGTTAAATTATGACATTGTTGTTTTTTCAACTCGTAAAAGTCTTACGAGGATTTTTGACATGTCAAAAATCCTCGTAAAACTTTCACGAGTTCTTACGATTGCACACGATCTAGAAAAACCTGTTTACGAGTAACAAAGAGCGATTTACAAGCCTTAGCGATCGATTACGAGTTGAAAACTCGTAAGAACTCGTAAGGATATCTCGTATATGTGAAGGGGGTATTAGATAATTTGAAATTTAAATGAATATTTTTAGCTTAGATGTGTTTTTAAACAAAAAAGTGTTAATACCGGAACGGCAAACATCAAGGAATTACAACTCCACCAGCAGCGCTAAACTTCACGGTTGTCACTTACCAAAGAAAATATGCAGCAGATTAAACTTTTTTATACAAAATAAATAAATATTTTTTCAAAACATTTTTGGTTTATTTGATAAGTAAAAGCATATAAAAAGATTAATAACAATGTTAACATGCGATAATCATGTTAATATTGATAATTAATAACTTTTTCATTTAAAATAATGAATATTTTATATGTTACTACTTTGGAATAAATGTTGTACAAGTTAAACCTGATTTTTTGCATTATTTTGTACTAGTTATAACATGTACAGGGTAAATATATATATACATATAACTTGTACAAAATTACAACTTGTACACAACATAAATACTACCAAAGAGAGTATTGAAAAAAAATGAATTATAGATTTAGGTATGTTTTATGAATAATTGAATCAAAACTGAAACATTTGAAGATTAAAAACCACTGTTTCAATAACGTACAGAATTCTTTTTTTGGACTGTAGTTTAAATTATAAAAAAAAATATATATTAATATAGAATAAAAACATTTGAATTCTTTGATTTTTTCTGAGACAAAATTTATGCTACTTTATTCTTGACCTTTCTTGTGTAATTCGTTGTAATTTTGGAAACTTTCAAATCGGTAAAAAAAGTGAAATTTTACTTTTATACTTACATTATTAAGTTGATTGAGATAATCTAAACCACCAAATGCCATCAATGCCACTAAAGTATTGATGTGTCCACCTCTGGCTGCTTTGTGAATCGCTGTCTCTCCATTCTGTTAAAGATAAAACATACATTAAATGTAATTCCTATTTGTAGTATATATTATCAAAACTAAAAACAATATCTTGATACGAATATACGAATATTAATCCTGTGACGAAAATTTTGCATATGTAGAAACCTAGGTATATTTTTGCTTAAGGCACGGACCATTTGATTTTCTGGGGGGGGCCTGGGATTTTACCTTGAGCCGGGAAATTTTTTTCGCCCGCTTTGCGGGCCAGATTATTTTTTTCACACACATATTAAGCAAGGAAATTTTGTTGGCAAGATTATTTTTTTTCTATTGGCAAGATTGAAGCCAGGTTATTTTTTTCAACCTAGGTGCTGGCCAGATTATTTTTTTTTACAAAGATCAGGGCCGGGAAATTTTTTTCAAAAAAATCCCAGGCCCCCCCCAGAAAATCAAATGGTCCGTGCCTAACAGGAGTTAGAAAAACTATTGCTACGCATTGACAACATATGGTGCAATATCGGAAAAATACATTGTATGCGAAATACCAGGCTGATATTTCTATGTGCTGAAAAACTATGGAAATTTGTAAAGGACTGACGGACAAGAGAAAAACAGTAAGGTATTTTCTTTTCCGAAGCGATGTGTGTGTTGGTGTTAAACGCCCTTTATTGACGCACTTGGGTCATGTAGGGCGTCGGTTTTAATAGTTGAGATAACCAAAGTACCCGGATTTTCGAATTGTAGCTATGTCAAAAAGCATGAGCTGAGCTTTAATTTTTATACGTTTGAATCTAAAGCCTTTTTAAAGTATATGGGAGTGAATTTGATTTAAAGAGCCTGCCCAAGACATAAAACTATGTAAAAACTCAAGTATTTTGATAGTTTTTAACAATTCTGAAAAATGCCAGTCTCCCCCTAGGGATGCTAGGTAATGGTTATAAAGATAATCAAATTTTCCATTTATTTAGAAGGCAAATGTATAAACCCTTGAAAATATTCGTGTCAACTACTTGAAATATCGATTTACAGCATAACCAAATTAACCGTTTAATGCCCGTTTTTGGTATTGTATTTTGATAATTTGAAGATTAATGGACCTAAAGAAACTTTGTGATTCATAAGGTTTTGTTATTAGTCAAGCTGATTTTGTAAAAAAAAAAAAAACTAAACAAAAAAGCAATAACACTGATAAGCCCTGTAGGCCAACCATCTTGAATTTCCAATAATAATATTTTGCCAAAAAAGTCTTTCATGAAGGTCTTTTGGGTGAACCATATCGTTTATAGAAATGAAAATACTGTCTTGGAACCGAATTTGATGGTTTTCTCGCAGATTGGCACTGAAACAATAACAATACCTGGTCAGTACGTGTCATCTCGTTCTTGAAATCGTCTTCTAATTCTTTTGCTTTGTATCTAAGATATATCTTGATCACAAGTTTATCGTATCCTTTCAAGGCCATCACGTGTAAAATGGAAAGACCACTCTTAAGTATAGAAGTATACAAAATTAAATGCACCATGTTGATTATTTAAGGCAGAGATACGATCTACCTGCAACCAAAGGAATTTACAATTCAGTAAATTTATCTTTAACTTTATTACTAAATTAAGATTAACATGTAGCAACAAAATTATCTATCTCAAATATTCAAAAAGAAAAGACAAAACAATTCTTTAATTTAGTAATATCATTTCGTTTGCTAGATGTAATCTCTCAAAGCCTAGCCTTATAATTTAAAAAAACTAAAGGTTTATATATAAATAGGTCACCTGGTCTTGGAACGTTAAGTCAGCTCCGTTTTCAATCAAGGCTGTTGCTTTTTTAAGATCGCCATTTTGAACCGCTCTAAGAAGACGTGGAGAGATCTAAAAGTTTTAAAAAAATTCTAACGTTATTTTTTTTTTTTTGGAATGTGTCTTACATTGCAAAATAAATGTATGTTCTTGTACTTTTTAAAGTTATTTAGCCAAAGCAAAATTATTGCCAGAACCACACATTTATTAATATTTAATCAATCTTAGATCATTTTTTGTACTTTTTTACAAATAGCTACAACCATGACAACATTCCAACGTTCTTATAAATTGGTAATTAATTAATGCATAAAACTAATAGTGTACCTTCTGTTCTGATGGAAAGTCTGTATTCACCTTGCTTGACCCCATGAAAGATTTTAGGTAAGCAAGAATGGTACGTTCCTAAAATTAAAATGTAATCGTGCTAAAAAAAATACATTAATGGAGAATCGTATACTAAACAAGAGTCTACCAGGACCTAAATTTCCTGATCCTTAAGTTATGAGGATAGTTTCAATGGTCTTTAAACCTTAGAAGAGGTCATCTGACAACTTCAACCCATTAGAGACTTTTAAGAGCGTAATAAGCTAAAGGTTTAAGCAAGCAAAAGCTTTTCAATTTCTCTATCTTCAATAGTTTTCATTTTACATTCGTAAAGGGCAAAAAAATGCAAAACATTATTTCTAACATCGAATGGCCCATTACACTAAAATAGGGTCATCTGACAACTTGGACCCATGGTAGACTAAAGGTTTAAGCAAGCAACAGCTTTTTTTAAAGTTTTCAATCTATATGGCAAAAAAATGACAAAAAACTATTTTATTACATTTTAAGGACGTTAACGCGTATAAGTGAGGCTCCCGCAGGGTTAAAAATGACCTGCAACCTGAGGGCTTTTTAATTGCGACTTCCGACCTACACTTCATAAAATCGACCTATGCCAAAAAATGACCTGTGACTGCCGCCAAAATATGCCTTTTAAAAGTGACCTCAGACCCCTTTTAAAAGCGACCTTGCGACCTGACGCGGGTACCCTGCGGGAGCCCCATAAGTGGTCGTCTGACAAATTCGACCAAATGAGGACTTTTGTAGAAGAGCCTATAGTCCTTAAGATATTTCTTATTTGTTAAAGCTGCTGGGTTATAAGCCATTTTGAAATTTTATCTTATATTATTATGTCACTTTTAGAACGGTCATGCTTTTCGACGAATCAAAAATTTTAACAAAATTTTGTGCATGAATTAATCATACCAAGGTTTATGAAAATCTGGTCACTTTAACATGTTTAAGATGAGAGGATTTTCTAAAATTTTTAATAGACAACAGACAAAAGACGATAACCGACGCCAAGTGATGGCAATAGGTCATAAACAAAGGAATAATTAAGACCTACCTTGTAGATATGTCTGTTACTTTTTATTTTACTTACCAAACCATTAAATCATAAGGTAAAGTGCATCCATAATTAATGTTAATTAAAAACAAACTATATCGATCTTGTTTGTTTGAATCAATCTAAGCTTTAATCAGGAAGAAAACATTGTGCCAAAAAAGATAAATCTTGTTTGAACCTTTAACTATTTTGTAATATAATTTATTGTTATTTAAAAAGATCAGATGACATGATGACCCATCTTCGAGTCGTTGGCAATCTGAAAATTATACGAAACTAATAGCACAAAAAAGGGACTTTCCCAACTGTATGTGATTAGGTTTGTCAGTTACCTGCCCAAGGTCGGTGGCTTTCTCCGGGTACTCTGGCTACCTCCACCATTAAAACTGACCGCCCTACATGGCCCAGGTGCGTCGATAAAGGGCGTTAAACACCAACACACACACAAACACACGCACGAAACTATTAGCGACAATAACTACGTTCATGTGTCTCTAAGACTTATAAAATTATATTATTTTCCGATAAAAAAAAATTAAAAGCTCCGCCGAAACACATGCTTCACATTTTAATTTTAGGCAAATAACAAAATATTTGTTCGATTTAGATTGCAAGAACTCGGTTAAAATGTTTATTTAACACCAAATAGGGTATATGTAAAATAAAAAAAAAATGTTTTTGTAAACGATGAATTGAAGAAGTTTTCGGCTTTCGATTTGTTTTTATAACCACAAGATGTGAGATTTCTATACGAGTTTTAATTGATCAATAACGTTTTTCTGTGCATAGTTTTCAATTGAAGAAATGACCCATTGGAGAAATATAGCTTCTACAACGCGATCGAGTTGATTATGGAATTTCTAACATCGAGAGAAATAAATTTGATTATTTTAATGGCGAGGCTTGCCGAGCGATTAAAATATCAAATTTATTTCTCAAGATGTTAGAAATTCCATAATCATCGAGAATAAAGTTGTAGAAGGTTTTTCTCTAATGTTCACAGGTAAGAAATTGCAAAAGGTCGCTCATCAATTGCACGTGCAATTACGCTGAGAACAAATTTCTCTCTAGAGGTGAGAAATATTTTTTCACAACTGGTTGAGAGGTTGATAAATGGGATGAAAATTAGAGAAAGAGAAATAAAAATCCCATAGGAGAAAGAAATAACAACGGAGAAAACAAATCTCCCATGAGATATTTATCGTTTGCTTTTGAGACAAAACCTCACTTAGGGACAAACAATTTAATTTGCACGATGGTTTTGTCCTAAAAACTTTACTTTGAGTCTGGTTTCTGAAAAATGTTTTGCGAGCTAAATCGTTTAAGGTTCATCTTTGCACTTCGGAAAAAATGACAGATTTTTTACGTCTTTTTTCAGTCTATGTGGAGCCTAAACTACACATGCAATTGCTTAATAAGGCGTAGCAGCGTCTAGATAAATATTTTTTGCATAAACTTTTAGTACTGTACGTGTGCACTTGATCCGTTTTGCCAGGGCATTTTCTTTGCGTTTTTCAGTTCACCAAAATATAGCCAAATATCAACAATGCCCTGTCATTTGGCCTCCACGTGCAAGGTAATTTCATTATTGGTGTTATTAAATCTACTCACAATCGGTTTTACGGAAGGTTATTTAGGGGTAATTCATGCTTTATTTATGGTACAATTTGAACGGAAAGAAAATGAATAGAGAAAACAACAAAAGTATTCTTGTAAACTTGAAGGGAAAATGATCGGCGATTTTTATATCTAGACGCTGCTACACTTTATTTTGTGTTTCTATGTGTCGTTTAAATCGTACATAGACTAGAAAAATAGGTAAAATATCTACCATTTTATTCGAAGTGTAACCATGAACCTTAATTTGTTTTATGATACAAACTTCAAAATAGGCATGAATCATGTTGTACCACACCTTTGACAAAATCAAAGCGCTAAGGCGTTAAAAACAGAGCTAAATCTAAGCACTAAAAAAAAACGATCTGTTTTTCTGTTTTTCACCAACTTGAATATCATTTGTTCGTTTGCTCCACAGGCGCTTGGGTCCAAGATTTTATTTTATTATATATAACGTGTATATACAAATTTTCATCTCGTCTATATACTGTGGAAATAGTAAATAAACGAGATGAAATTTTTATATACACGTTATATAAAATAAAATAAAATCCTGGACCCAAACGCCTGTGGTTTGCTCCGTCCACTTAATTATTTGTTACGAAATCTGTTAATTGGCTCCACCCACTCAGTGTATCTATATGACGTTTTGATTGAATTAAAGGTAAAAAGTCAACAATGCTTAAATCGATATATGAAATATATCGTATTTATTACAGGGCTATAAAGATGAACCTCTTAGTTAAGACAACCAGTATACCATTTAATACATTGAAACAATAATTATACACGATGAATAGTCTATAATAGATCCTCTGGTAGGAATGTTGCCTGACATATTTACCCTGTCTAAACGATAAAAAACCGCGAAAATCAGATAGCTACATATCACTAACAAATATCTAAAAGTGATATAGAAAATGAAGTATTTTTTTTTCAGACTGGATGCAGGAAGATCACTCCGTTTAGACTGAAAAAAAGTCTTTGCTGCAATTGCCTAAAAATAACATTAGCCAATCAAAATTTTAAAACTGCCAGCCATTTTGCAGGATAGCAGACGGTAACTAAAACTCAAGCTTTAAATCGACAAATGTTAAATAAAATTATACAAGATGTCAGTAGATCCACAAATTCAGTATAATTGTACTATCTTAATTGACTTTATATTGCACATATATATATTTTAGGGAACAAAAATGAATATACCCATAGGTAGTCATTACTTTTCCAATATTGCCGACAAAAATGATAGTGTATTTAAAAGTATAAACGATAAATTACAAATAAAACATTTTGAATTGCAAATCTAAAAAACAACTAATATTTTTTGTCTAGAATAACCACAATAATATCAGCCGGATTTATTAGGGAAAATGTAGTGTTAGGTCTAAATAACAAAAGGAAACAATGAGTGAGTGAGTGAGTGAGTTGGTGGTTTACGCCCGTGCAACGCTATATAGGTTATTTACAGGCGATGAACATGAAAAGGGTGATAAAACGAACATGAAATGATGATGATAAATGAAATATGGGGGTGGGATGGGAAACAAAGGACCGGTAAATTTTGAAGATCCACAGGAAAAGGGGAGAAGTGGGTAGGGGCGGAAAATTTTGCCTATGTGGTGCACTACTGGGCGGTCCACAAAGAGGTCTTTTACGTGCATGAAGCGTGGCACTCTCCACACACGTTGGCCCACTATGGTCGGCGGTCAGGGTTTCCATATTATAGACCTGACAGCCCCCGCGGACGAGGGCCACCCTATTCAGCCACCTAGGGTACACACTTGGTCGCTCTGTGGGCTGAGCACTGACCCGACGTCAGAATCCCAAGACCCTTAGTCGCCTCTTACGACAAGCTAGGCTCTGCTGCGGGCCTATTCACCACCCGGGCCCCGCACGGGACAAGGAAACAATGACACATAACATTTGTTCAAAGAGGACTTTTTGATTATTTGTTTTGTTTTGTTTGCTTTTATTTTCAAATCATTCTGGCATATATTAATGGTTTATAAGGAACTCTTGCCTAGCGTTCTTGTTTCTTTATTCGCATTAACATTCTAAATCTGCTTTTCTCATTCTTTGTTCAAATTCATTTGTGGACCCCACCCAAGACCTCTTGCAGTAAAAGCTGTGTACAATCCATGTTCCATGTTGTTTCTTTGCCGGAAGTTCCCCAAAACTATGAAGCATTCTAGCTAAAGATCTCATACCGGATTCTTCTTTATATTGCTGAAATTTAAATGAAGAGTCATTCAAATTTACTCGCAATATTGTTCTATTTCTTTATAATGTTATACATAAATATTTTCTTTTCTCCACATACTTTTTTTAGGTCTTCAGCCATCCAGGTTCCTGTATTGGCTACTAGTATTACTCCTTTAACCCAGACATAGGTTGATCTTAGTCATAGTTCATTTTCCCTTTTCGATAGTTTAATTTCATTGTGCAATGCTATTTATAGTCTGGATATTATATAATGTTTGGCGTTTTCAAAATTTTAAGGTAAAGTGCTTCGAATATGTCTTGAAAACTCAAAAAGTACGCTAGGCGTAGCAGAATTCATTGTCTGTAACTTTGTTGTAATTTGTATTTCTTGCATCCATGAAGGTGAGCACTGCTGGTGAAGTATAATTCCCTGAGGTTAGCCCACTCCAGTATCAACACTTTTGTGCTGACGAAAACATCAAAGGTATAACCTTAGTTTCTGCCTCCCCCAGACATAGGTTGATCTTAGTTATTATTTGGTTTCGATACTTTAATTTATTTTATTCAATGCTCTTCATAATCTTGATTTAATGTTTGCCCTTTTAAATATTTTGGAAAAGCGCTCCTGATGAGTCTTGAATCCATTCTAGAAGGAGTGATCTTCCTGCATCCAGTCTGGAAAAAAATGATTTATTTTCTATATTACTTTTCAATATTTGTTAACATGATACACACTTTTATAAATCTCCACTTTTATTGGCATTTTAAATGACCGGCACAAGTTTTATTTATGCTTTTGCATTTTACATGACGAACTATTTAGTTAAAGGCGATAGAATATACATTATGTATTCATCTTCCTTACTTGATTTTTTCATATAAATATTTCTCTTATTTGATTGGTCAATGCAAGGATTCTATCTTCTCCATTCATAAATTCAGTACACAAAACACATCATTGGGAGGAGTGCATTTAAATCGAAGGGGTGTTTCTATCGATACCGTTTGAACACGATACCTGTCTTATAATATGTGTGCAATTGTGTTCATTAACTTTGAGAGCATCTGCATGACGGTCCTTTCTTCGAACACCAAAATTTTTATTTCGCAACATTTTGAACAATAGAATAAATCTATTACAGTACTTATATATTTCGCTAGCCTTTAAACGCTTTAGCACTTTTATTTTTCTATCATAACAGCGTTCAAGTTTATCAGGTTTGCAAGAAGCAGAGGTATAAATGGGGTATCCAAATGTCGAAGTCCGAAAGGACAAAGATAAAACCAGTGAACAGAAACACGGACAGGACGAAAAAATAGACAAAATATAAAACACGGAAACACATAAACTACTGAATATCAATTAAAAAACGCGAACTCTAGTCGGAATGAGAGTGAACTCAGGTGCTCCGGAAGAGTAAGCGGTTCCTGTCGGCTATATCACACTCGTGGCGCTGCCAAGTTCCAATTCAGAGTGTCAAAACTTGGTGTGATGATACATCACCAAATCATTAACTGTCAATCTTAAAAAAAAAATACATAAACAGGGTTTCCAATTGATTGAAACCAACCTTTTAACCGACTTGAACAATCGATACAATCTCATTGAAATAAAACAAAAAGTAGAAAAAAATACACATTATCATCAAAATTCCTATTTAGCTTTTAATTAATATAATTGATCCTGTTAATTGTAAATATGATATTCTGTTAACAGTACTTTAAGGTAGTCCTAAATATCCGTTAAATTTAAAAAAATAGTTACTTGGTTTTTTTTTCTAAAAAGATAATTTAATGAGTTACTACTATCAAAAAATAAATCTGAATAATTATCTTTACAGATGATCTAATATTGATCAATTTGACTAAAGGATTTCTGTTATTTTGCTTCTGGTTTTAATACAAAATAACCACAATGAAATTCCAATGTTACTCCGTATATTGGATCTTTGCCTTTCATTATGAAGCAGTGTATGTCCAGTTTGTATCGCCTCAGTTCAAGATGATGGACAGTCTTGAAAACGTTTTGATTGAAGCAGACGATATCCGGGAGCTTAAAGCGTGGAACGAGATAGATTGCGCGCGAGATTGTATGTCGGAACTCTATTGTGCTGGGTTTGCATTTCACGATGAACTTACACGATGCCGATTGTTTGGTGATTTAAAATTGAAAGGGAAATATGAACTTGGATGGATGTTTTACCAAAAAAGTATGTTGAAATATTCTTATTTACGCGACGTCTTCGATTCAGACGAGTCTAAAACACAAGTTATTTTCGAACCATAACAAAAAAAAAAACGCAAATTTTGTCGAAATTTCAAAAAGACCTCCAAAAACACGAGCACCATCGAACTGAATCTTTAAATAATACACAACACTCTTAGACGACAGTTTTTTACTGAACAATCCGACATTTCATCATTTGAATACCAAATCTTATTTTTGATTTTGTCTTGAATAAATCTAACGTTACCGGTGATACAGCAGGTATAGATTTCCATTCTCAAAACATAATTTTAGTATTAATAATGGGAAATTACACACTAGAATATTTAACAAATATGGTTCCTTTTGATTTCCTATTGTTAATTATGCACTTTGTGGATGTAATACTCGACGTATATTTTACAGAGGCAGTCATAAAATCTATTTTAATCCACTTTTCTTTACCAAGTACGGACCATTGCAATGCTCATTTTCTCGAATATGCCTGCCTCTTTTTTTTTCTTTTTTTCTTTATTTGAGATCGATCCTACAAGTTCGGTCGTTTTGTTATTACGTTTATATTGCTCAGTCGTTTAAAAAGAATTTATATGGATTGAACTGTGACAAACCCAGTCAATAAAATAAAGTAATACTTTAACTAAAATCTGTACAGATATAAATTTGTTTCCGAGGGACCGCACTGCTACAAGCCAACTGGCCACATACTGTACTCTATATTTTTGTTTCAGAGGGACCACTTTGCTCTAAGGCAGCTGGCTACATACTTTACTTTATTTTTTTTATTATTTCAGATGGACCACATTGTTCTAAGGCAGCTGGTTATACACTGTACTCCAGCCTTTCTCTGTGTGTGAAGTTCTATGGAAACCAAACTGATTATCTCTCGTCAGTAGAGCAGTGTCGCACGGATGGAGCTGTGTTGATAAGAATTGATAATGAACAGACACAGAACATCGTATACACATTTCTAAAGAGTAGGTGCATTAAGATAGAAACGATAGAGTATTGTGAAAGATCATCAAGGACAACAGTACTTAGAAATTAGGAATAAATGGCCTTACGGGGCTAGCCTGCTACTTAAAGTTTTAAAATATATAAAAAAAACAAAATGTCATATATTTATCGGCAATCAACGCATTGCCATCTTTTTATTATACCTTGGAAGAAGAGGGCTTTACTGGTTTACATTTGTTCTCAACAAAACTTTAGTAACAGTGTTCTCAGCAACTATATTTTACAGTGATTTATAATAAAGTATATGGTTTCCATATGATGTCCTTTATCGCGAATACTAGCATAAGAGTTGTTTTATGTCAACTTCCTGTTTACCGACTTAGTAAATTTTCAACATTTCTGGTCAATAGTTGAAAATGTTCGTAACAGTTTTCTCGGCAATTACTTAAGCCTCTAATCAGTATATATGGTGTCCTTCATCGCGAGTATTGAAATAAGGTATGTCGGATATAAACGTCCTGTTTACCGACTTAGTCAATTTTCAATATTACCGATCAATTGTTGAAAGTTTTAGTAAAATTTT